>UELW01000112.1:24448332-24877970 GCA_900490495.1 Danionella dracula | reverse complement strand
TAATGGTTTTCAGACAATTCCTCTCTCTCTCTCTCCCCTCTTCCTCTCTCTCTCTCTCTCTCTCCCTTGCTCTCTCCCGTTGTTGGACAGACAGCACAGGCCACAAACACCATCCAGGCTTCTCTCTCGTGAATAATGAATGTGTTGACTGCTGATGCTGTCTGTGTGTTTGCATAAAGCCTTTCCTTCTCACACTGCTTGCCCAGAGATCCAAGGGAGGTCCCTTTATACATGAGACACATCTGTGACTGCCAGGCTGTGCCCGCTGAGCCTTCAGCAGTAATTTGGCTGAGTTGGAAGACGGGGGCAAGAAAATGGAGCAAGTGCTGCCTCTTGGTGCATATTTCATACTTCTCTCCGCTGGGATACGAACGCAACAAATCAAGATTTATGAAAAATGAAATACAGCCACGAAATATGCACCGCTTCTCGATGCCCCGAGGGCTTTGATTCAGTACGAGGGCCGAGGCTTGCGGTGAGAGTTCTTCGAGGTGTAAAGAAGCGAAGCGGGACAGGAGACAAACGGCTGGAGTCTCTGAACTTAAAACACTCTGAATATCTGTTTTTATAGCGGATGAAAAATGACTTGATAAATGAGAAAAAACAAGTGGAAATAAATGAATATACGATTAATAAAATAAATGTGTTCATAAATATTATATGAATAATAAATGCTTTAATTAAATAATAAATCGATGTAGTCAATGTATTTCTACACTACTCCAGGTTAAAATATAGAACGATGCCAAGAAAAATCCCCAACTATTTCAAGAAAAAATTGTGAATTGGGATTGGTTTGGTCATTGATGCTGGGATACTAATTTACTTTATTTTCATATAATTTATTTCCAACACTTATTTTTTCTTATCTCTTATTTTGTAATTCAGTTTTTTTTTTACCTTACTACACTTAACTTATTAGACTCGTGTTGTATGTCTCTGTGCTTTACTCACTGAACCAAATTCCTAGTCATTTGGAAAGTTCTCCAATACATGAAAATTAAACACGATTCTAAATCTGATTTATTTATCTTTCAATAGCTGACCTTCAATTCAGTTTGAGATTGATTTATTCTGTCTGGCTGCTTTCAATGAGCTGCCCTGAAGTTAGGCCCACCCCACTTTTATTTTTATTATTATTTATACCAAAGTAATTTCTCATCCTCCATATATGTTTGCAGTAGAGCTGATGAAATTTATTCACTTGCTTGGTTCATTTGTATTAGACAAAAAAAAAAGTTTTAGTTGCCTAATTATGGCGTTGTTGAGCAGATGTGCTGTTAAAGTCAAGTTGACCGATATTGAGATAATGATATCATATTGAAAAACCGGTGGAAGCTCCTATCTGCCAGTGAAAAGTAAGAAAACTATTTTTTACAAGAGAGAGAGAAGGAAGCAGAGAAATAGAGAGAGTGAGAGGAAGAAGGAGAACAATAGGAGAGGAAAGAGCGAGAGAGAGAGAGACTTAGGATTGAACCAGGACAATTATTTAAAACATTTTTTTGTTCTGTTTGTTCTTTTGTACTTTTTCATGGTTGTATTTTTCGCTACGACCGACCCAACCCTGTTTCCAATCGTGTGTGACGACACCTCGACTCATCCTATAGTGTCTGTTTCAAAGCGTTAACGCATGTGATTTATTTAAACTGCGGTGAAAAACATAGTTTTTTTTTTTTGCTTCGACCTTCTGTCAAGATGACAGAAAGCCACACAGGAATGGATTCAATTTAAATCAGTTCATAATGAGTAAAAATGACTTCCTCAATAAGCAACACATTGTTTATGATTTAATACCATCCATCCATTATCTTGTCAGCTTTTTCTCTTTCGGGGTCGCCACAGCAGAATGAACCGCCAACTATTCCGGAAAATGTTTTACGTGGCAGATGCCCTTTTAGCCACTGCTGGGAAACATTCACACACACTCATTCACATTCATACTCTATGGACAATCGTCTTTACCCAATTCTCTTATTCCGCATGTCTTTGGACTTGTGGGGAAACCAGAGCACCCGGAGAAAACCCACGCGATCACGAGGAGAACATGAGAACTCCACACAGAAATGCCAACTGACCCAGCCGAGGCTCGAACCAGCGACCTTCCTGCTGTGATGATTTAATACAAAAATCTAAATTTAGCTGCATTGGTGTATGAATACAGATGTTTTAAAGAGATTACTTGTGTTGTAATTATTTGTGCACCTGTTTCCTCCCTGCTGCTTGTTTTTGATTTGGCAAGCTCTTCGATAAGTAAGTCCCTTAAATGTGTAACCATGTAATTGAACCGGGAGAAGAAACATTATCTCTGTAATCCAGGTGTTGGCAGGTGTGGGGAAAATATTAGTTTAAGCGCTGGTCTTAGTTCATCCTTTACTGCGTTTCCTCTTGGTGCCCGTGTCCATGTTATCATCAGCTTACCCTCTAGCGGATTTTTTTTTTTCTTCATGGGAAAATTTTAATTTAATGCAAAGTCACATTGAGGGCTGAGAACAACGCAACAAGTTAGTGAAAGATTGTCTTTCGGTTACTGCATTACGCTTGCAAATTGTGTGAGCTGTTCGCAGGGGAAGCCAATTCATCAAGGTTGTTTGTCAGTGTCAACAGTGATTGCAGCAGATGTCGTTCTGTCACTCCAGAAGAGAGGATCTGGAAGGAATCCAGGATGAGGTGCAAGAGTCAGCCTGCACTGGAGATCTTAAAGGATCTGTTGGAAAGCTTGTAAATTCCCATCTCTCTGTGTTTGTTTGTTTGGATCTGAACGTGTGATTCAAACCTGGCAGCGTCTGAAAGGAAACCCCGTTCGGTCTGGTGCCAGGCTGATTTCCTCTGAGTCAGGATTTTATGATGTTTTGTTTAAAACAAAGCTATACGCTTGAGCTCTTTTGTGTTTGATTCACTCCTCAGTTCATCTTCATGAACCTGTGAGGAGGAGGCAGGCCTTATTTGACATCTTTTTGCTTTCTTCATTTTGCCTACTACACATGTGTATTGTTTAATTTATTACTATTATTCATGCTTTTTATGGAATGTTTCAAAGAATTAAAAAAATGATGTTATATGTTAAAGGCATTGTGTCATTTAAACTGGATTTTTCAGACATTTTTGTCTCTTTTTCTGGGAGCACAAAGCGGCTTGATGACTGTAACCACTTGATTAATGTAACCACTTGAATACTGGAACCACTGTAACAACCTGATTACTGTAACCACTTGATTACTGTAACCACCTGATTACTGTAACCACTTGATTACTGTAACCACTGTAACAACCTGATTACTGGAACCACTTGATTACTGTAGCCACTGTAACCACTTGATTACTGTAACCTCTTGATTACTGTAACCACCTGATTACTGTAACCACTTGATTACTGCAACCACTGTAACAACCTGATTACTGTAACCACTTGATTACTGTAACCACCTGATTACTGTAACCACTTGATTACTGCAACCACTGTAACAACCTGATTACTGTAACCACTTGATTACTGTAACCACCTGATTACTGTAACCACTTGATTACTGTAACCACTGTAACAACCTGATTACTGTAACCACTTGATTACTGTAACCACTGTAACCACTTGATTACTGTAACCTCTTGATTACTGTAACCACCTGATTACTGTAACCACCTGATTACTGTAACCACTTGATTACTGTAACCACTTGATTACTGTAACCACTGTAACAACCTGATTACTGTAACCACTTGATTACTGTAACCATTGTAACCACTTGATTACTGTAACCTGTTGATTACTGAAACCACTATAACCACCTGATTACTGTAACCACTGTAACCACTTGATTACTGTAACCACTGTAACCACCTGATTACTGTAACCACTTGATTACTGTAACCATTGTAACCACTTGATTACTGTAACCTCCTGATTACTGAAACCACTGTAACCACCTGATTACTGTAACCACTGTAACCACTTGATTACTGTAACCACTGTAACCACCTGATTACTGTAACCACTTGATTACTGTAACCACCTGATTACTGTAACCATTGTAACCACTTGATTACTGTAACCACTTGATTACTGTAACCACCTGATTACTGTAACCATTGTAACCACCTGATTACTGTAACCACTTGATTACTGTAACCACCTGATTACTGTAACCACTGTAACCACTTGATTACTGTAACCATTGTAACCACTTGATTACTGTAACCTGTTGATTACTGAAACCACTATAACCACCTGATTACTGTAACCACTGTAACCACTTGATTACTGTAACCACTGTAACCACCTGATTACTGTAACCACTTGATTACTGTAACCATTGTAACCACTTGATTACTGTAACCTCCTGATTACTGAAACCACTGTAACCACCTGATTACTGTAACCACTGTAACCACTTGATTACTGTAACCACTGTAACCACCTGATTACTGTAACCACTTGATTACTGTAACCACCTGATTACTGTAACCATTGTAACCACTTGATTACTGTAACCACTTGATTACTGTAACCACCTGATTACTGTAACCATTGTAACCACCTGATTACTGTAACCACTTGATTACTGTAACCACCTGATTACTGTAACCACTTGATTACTGTAACCACCTGATTACTGTAACCACTTGATTACTGTAACCACTGTAACAACCTGATTACTGTAACCACTTGATTACTGTAACCATTGTAACCACTTTATTACTGTAACCACTTGATTACTGTAACCACTTGATTACTGTAACCATTGTAACCACTTGATTACTGTAACCACTGTAACCACCTGATTACTGTAACCACTTGATTACTGTAACCACTGTAACCACCTGATTACTGTAATTACTGTAACCACTTGATTACTGTAACCACCTGATTACTGTAACCACTGTAACCTCCTGATTACTGTAACCACTTGATTACTGCAACCACTGTAACAACCTGATTACTGTAACCACTTGATTACTGTAACCACCTGATTACTGTAACCACTTGATTACTGCAACCACTGTAACAACCTGATTACTGTAACCACTTGATTACTGTAACCACCTGATTACTGTAACCACTTGATTACTGTAACCACTGTAACAACCTGATTACTGTAACCACTTGATTACTGTAACCATTGTAACCACTTGATTACTGTAACCTCTTGATTACTGTAACCACCTGATTACTGTAACCACTTGATTACTGCAACCACTGTAACAACCTGATTACTGTAACCACTTGATTACTGTAACCACCTGATTACTGTAACCACTTGATTACTGCAACCACTGTAACAACCTGATTACTGTAACCACTTGATTACTGTAACCACCTGATTACTGTAACCACTTGATTACTGTAACCACTGTAACAACCTGATTACTGTAACCACTTGATTACTGTAACCATTGTAACCACTTGATTACTGTAACCTCTTGATTACTGTAACCACCTGATTACTGTAACCACTTGATTACTGTAACCACTTGATTACTGTAACCACTTGATTACTGTAACCACTGTAACAACCTGATTACTGTAACCACTTGATTACTGTAACCATTGTAACCACTTGATTACTGTAACCTGTTGATTACTGAAACCACTATAACCACCTGATTACTGTAACCACTGTAACCACTTGATTACTGTAACCACTGTAACCACCTGATTACTGTAACCACTTGATTACTGTAACCATTGTAACCACTTGATTACTGTAACCTCCTGATTACTGAAACCACTGTAACCACTTGATTACTGTAACCACTGTAACCACTTGATTACTGTAACCACTGTAACCACCTGATTACTGTAACCACTTGATTACTGTAACCACCTGATTACTGTAACCATTGTAACCACTTGATTACTGTAACCACTTGATTACTGTAACCACCTGATTACTGTAACCATTGTAACCACCTGATTACTGTAACCACTTGATTACTGTAACCACCTGATTACTGTAACCACTTGATTACTGTAACCACCTGATTACTGTAACCACTTGATTACTGTAACCACTGTAACAACCTGATTACTGTAACCACTTGATTACTGTAACCATTGTAACCACTTTATTACTGTAACCACTTGATTACTGCAACCACTTGATTACTGTAACCATTGTAACCACTTGATTACTGTAACCACTTTAACAACTTGATTACTGTAACCACTTGATTACTGTAACCACTGTAACCACCTGATTACTGTAATTACTGTAACCACTTGATTACTGTAACCACCTGATTACTGTAACCACTGTAACCTCCTGATTACTGTAACCACTTGATTACTGTAACCACCTGATTACTGTAACCACTGTAACCACTTGATTACTTTAACCACTGTAACCACCTGATTACTGTAACCACTTGATTACTGTAGCCACTGTAACCACCTGATTACTGTAACCACTTGATTACTGTAACCACTGTAACCACCTGATTACTGTAACCACTGTAACCACTTGACTACTGTAACCACTGTAACCACCTGATTACTGTAACCACCTGATTACTGTAACCATTGTAACCACTTGATTGCTGTAACCACTTTAACAACTTGATTACTGTAACCACTGTAACCACTTGATTACTGTAACTACTTTAACAACTTGATTACTGTAACCACTTTAACCACTTGATTACTGTAACCACTTTAACAACTTGATTACTGTAACCACGTGATTACTGTAACCACTTGATTACTGTAACCACTTTAACAACTTGATTACTGTAACCACTTGATTACTGTAACCACTTTAACCCCTTGATCACTGTAACCATTGTAACCACTTTAACCACTTGATTACTGTAACCACGTGATTACTGTAACCACTTGATTACTTTAACCACTCTAACCACTTGATTACTGTAACCTCTTGATTACTGTAATCACTGGAACCACTTGATTACTGTAACCACCTGATTACTGTAACCACTGTAACCACGTGATTACTGTAACCACTTGATTACTGCAACCACTTGATTACTGTAACCATTGTAACCACTTGATTACTGTAACCACTTTAACAACTTGATTACTGTAACCACTTTAACAACTTGATTACTGTAACCACTTTAACAACTTGATTACTGTAACCACGTGATTACTGTAACCACTTGATTACTGTAACCACTTTAACAACTTGATTACTGTAACCACTTGATTACTGTAACCACTTTAACCCCTTGATCACTGTAACCATTGTAACCACTTTAACCACTTGATTACTGTAACCACGTGATTACTGTAACCACTTGATTACTTTAACCACTCTAACCACTTGATTACTGTAACCTCTTGATTACTGTAATCACTGGAACCACTTGATTACTGTAACCACCTGATTACTGTAACCACTGTAACCTCCTGATTACTGTAACCACTTGATTACTGTAACCACCTGATTACTGTAACCACTGTAACCACTTGATTACTTTAACCACTGTAACCACCTGATTACTGTAACCACTTGATTACTGTAGCCACTGTAACCACTTGATTACTGTAACCACTTGATTACTGTAACCATTGTAACCACTTGATTACTGTAACCACTGTAACCACTTGACTACTTTAACCACTGTAACCACCTGATTACTGTAACCACTTGATTACTGTAACCACTGTAACCACTTGATTACTGTAACCACTTTAACAACTTGATTACTGTAACCACTGTAACCACTTGATTACTGTAACCACTTTAACAACTTGATTACTGTAACCACTTTAACCACTTGATTACTGTAACCACTTTAACTACTTGATTACTGTAACCACTTGATTACTGTAACCACTTGATTACTGTAACCACTTTAACAACTTGATTACTGTAACCACTTGATTACTGTAACCACTTTAACCCCTTGATCACTGTAACCATTATAACCACTGTAACCACTTTAACCACTTGATTACTGTAACCACGTGATTACTGTAACCACTTGATTACTGTAACCACTCTAACCACTTGATTACTGTAACCTCTTGATTACTGTAATCACTGGAACCACTTTATTACTGTAACCACTGGAACCATTTGATTACTGTAACCACTTGATTACTGTAACCACTTGATTACTTTAACCACTGTAACAACTTGATTACTGTAACCATTGTAACCACTTTAACCACTTGATTACTGTAACCACTTTAACCACTTGATTACTGTAACCACGTGATTACTGTAACCACTTGATTACTGCAACCACTTGATTACTGTAACCATTGTAACCACTTGATTACTGTAACCACTTTAACAACTTGATTACTGTAACCACGTGATTACTGTAACCACTTGATTACAGTAACCACTTTAACTACTTGATTACTGTAACCACGTGATTACTGTAACCACTCTAACCACTTGATTACTGTAACCTCTTGATTACTGTAATCACTGGAACCACTTTATTACTGTAACCACTGGAACCATTTGATTACTGTAACCACTTGATTACTGTAACCACTTGATTACTGTAACCATGGTAACCACTTGATTACTGTAACCACTTGCTTACTGTAGCCACTGTAACCACTTGATTACTGTAATTACTGTAACCACTTTATTACTGTAACTACTTGATTACTGTAACCATGGTAACCACTTGATTACTGTAACCACTTGATTACTGTAGCCACTGCTGACAGGTCCGGAAGTGAACCGTAGCAGAAGCACATCATATAAACAATGAAAAGAAATTATTTAATTAATGGTAAAAATGTGTTATCGTTGCCAATTTAAAGTTAGGGTAGGCAAATCTTTTGAATAGGGGCAACTACAGACACTTACCGTTGCTGATATGCAATCTAAATTTGAAAGCCTTTTAAAATGTTAATATTGCATATTCTTAATATCTATAATTTTCATAAAATGGTACTGTACAAGCATCAAATTAAGGCCTGAAATTGTGAAGAAAAAAATTGTTTCATGTTTTAATTTAAATAGTAGGCTTAGGTCATATCCAATTTTTTATAGTCAAACCTCTCAAATTTATTTCGTTTTTTTTCTTATCAAGTTGCCATTCATGAAGTTCATCTTTGAGCGCAGCAGCAGGATTGTCTGCTGTATGACTCATTAAAAATACATAGTTCGGAGGTATTTGGATCCCTTTTGTCACTTTTTTGTTGCACATTTGCCTCGTCCGTATCACTCACTTTTAGCTCAGTCGTTCAAGTTCACTGGTCACTGGTCACTGGTCAGCTTAACTGGCTTCACTTGATCCTGTCTCAGGAACCTTCTCTCTGTCCGCTCACACTCACGGTCACCGGCACAAGCTCCACCCTCACACTCACCTTCCCTCCTCCTCCTAGATCCTCTATTGGTAAGTGAGTATTTTGTTGCACTGCTCCATCCCTCTGGAACAAGCAGATGTTTTTAGCCTGGATTTAAAAATATTTTTATTTATACAGACAATCGGAGTGTCCCAGTACTTCATATTACCTATGCTACACTGCTGTTTAAGTTTGTATTTGATATGTTTTACAATATTGTTAACATGTTTTGTAAGGTGTCCTTGGATAGCCTGAAAAGCGCAAGTATATAAAATATTTTATTATTAGTTTCTTCATGAAGTACCTTGTATTCGTGAAATGCTCTTTAAATAATTTAGCATTGTCTCATATTTTTTCATCAGTTAAAGATCAAGGCGTTAGAGATTGCATGAGCAGATGTGTGTGTGGTGTGTTATTTTGGATCAAATTCATCTCATAAAAAGCAGTCACTGAAGCCAAGCGGTATGTCGAGGGATCCCCCTCGGTCTAGTTCACGTGAAAATGCTCCCTGTCGAGATGCCAGAGCTTCAGGAGCCGCTGATTCGGCTTTAAAACGTCACATCTGGCGTCACAGCAGCTGTCAGGCAATACCTCCTGTTGCTCAGAGCTGGAATCGATTCTCTGCTCAGTCGGATGGATTAATGCGCTCTCTGCTGTACTTCCCTAGTCCTTCTTCCATCCCTCTATCTATTTGCTCCACAAACAGACCGGAGAATATCTATGGCTTCTGTTATTGCTCATCAATCATGTCCTGACTCAAAGCAGTCTGGGTTTTAGATTTGAAAGTGCTGTCTGTCGGTGAGACCGATGGAAAATGGAACGCTGTTGAAGAAGCTAAGAGGTAGTTTTTAAAATCTGTGTCTGTCGACAGAGACGTGGTTGGCCTAAAAATGTGTTTCGCATCCCATCCATCAGTGACTTTTTTTGTAACGAGACTTGCAATGAGGGAAATACAAAACAATTCTAACTGTAGGAATTTTCTCCTCCACTCATTACATGCTTATAGGGTTACTTTTTGACCCGTTTGCTTTTTTTGTGAAGCAAAACCATTCTCTTAACATGTTTTTTTAATAAGAGACAGGATTTCTGCTGGGTCTTACAAAATCTTTAAAGCCTAACACGTACAAAACTGATGTTAAGAGCTTGAAAAGTCTTATTTTAGGCCTTAAATATTTTTCCCACGTCTTATTTTTCCGATATTCATGTAAAGCTAGTTTAAATTCTGTTGGATTCTGTGGTGTTGTAGTTTTTTGTTTCGCTAGTTTAAATATATTTTGCTGTAAAACAGCTACAAATAAGACCGACATGCAAGTTTCTCTGGCACTGTAAAGTCCCCAAAGACACATGTTAGCTATGGGGAAGTGCAGGTTTAGCAACACTTGGCTCGAGAAAACAAAAATGGAATATATTACTTGGTTGAGACTAAAAAAGAGATTAAACTGAGAACATTAAGTGTACAAGCCCTGGCATCTCCTTTAAAAAGACTGCTTTGAAGGATCTCTAGCAAACCATCAAAGATCAACCAGTTTTTCCACAAATAGGTCTTAAATTTGATTCTTAATGGTCTTAAAAAGTTTTTATTTTGACATCATAAAAGCTGCAGAAATCCTGAAGACATATTTGATCAGTTGATAGCTAAATAATTTTTGCAGCAAAAATGTTTGGCTTAGTTTAGCATTCGTCTGGCACATCTGGCAGTGACATACAGTATGTGGGCCTAACATGGTCCAAGTCTGGAAGTTGTGGCATTTTATTTTTTGTGACATAAAAAACATGGGACTGACATTAAATGAAATACCAACTTGGCTGAAGCGGGCACCAGTCAGGTGCCAAGTATTGGATCTAGACTTAACCCGATCATGTTCCGTATTTCAAGCAGTGTCAAGCAAATGCCAGAGCTGGGCCAAAAAACAATTGCTTTGTGTGAAATGTCAAAATTGATGCCTTTATTAAATTCAAAACTAACATTTCTAGTCTTCCTTGTATATTAAAGGGCACCTATTATGCAAAATCCACTTTCAGAATGCTGAAAGTGTTCAGACAGACTCACATTGATGCATTTTCCTTCCCACCATAAGCTGTAAAGCTAAAAATAATACTACTACTAATAATAAACTAATAAACAAAAAATATACACTCACTGGCCACTTTATTAGGTACACCTTTTTCTGTAGCAGAAATGCAAAACTCATTAGACCGGGAATAGTTTTTTCCAATCTTCTTTTGTCCAATTTTGGTAAGACTGTGTGAATTATATCCTCGGTTTCCTGTACTTTTCTGAGATGAGCATTAACCACTGCTGTGTGTTCTGCTGGTGTATCCCATCCTCCTCAAGCTTGCAAGCACGTGTTGTGTTCAGAGAAGCTCTTCTGCATCACTCGGTTGTAACGAGAGGTTATTTAAGCTATTGTTACCTTTCTATCAGCTCGATCCAGCCTGGCCATTCCCCTCTGGCTTCAACACGACATTTGTCCCCAAAGAACTGCCGCTCACTGTAAATTTTCTTTTTATCTAACCATTCTTTGTAAACTCTAGAGATGGTTAGGTGAGAAACTGTTGATCTACTGAGATTTTCATGAACGCTCAGAACATTCCTCCTGGCAGCAACAACCATATCACGTTCAACGTCACTTAATAACCTTTCTTCTCCATTTTGATGCTCTGTTTGAACTGCAGCAGGTCGTCTGGACCATATCTACATGCCTATATGCATTGAGCTGCTGCCGTGTGATTGGCTGATTAGATATTTGTGTTCATGAGCTGTTTGATAGGTGTCCCTAATGCCGTGGTCGGTGAGAGTAAGCTAAATAAATAGAAATATTGAGAGAAAGAAAAAAAGGCTAGATTTAGGCATTTCTTTGATGTTCTTGATGTGAGGGTTTGGTCAGAGCTTCACTCAGGAAACTGCTTTCATTTCCCTGCAACCATCTGGTCCAATGAAAAAAAGAATGGTTTATGAGCATTTATAAGTGCAGATGGTGGTCTTCTGCAGTTTCTGTTCTGCTTTATTCTAGGGATGTATCAGAATCAGAATCAGAAAGATGTTTATTGCCAAGTGTGCATGTGCACACACAGAAGGAATTTGCTGTGGAACAGGGCTACTCCAGTGTTGGTGCATTAAATGGTACTTTACATAAAATTACTCGTAACATTGAACAGTGAATACAGAATTGCTAAAGTTAAAATTTAATAGAATAAGGTGTATGATGAGTGGAGGTAGTGAAATATAAAAAGTTATAGAACTATAGCTATATCAGAAGTCCAAGGTGCTTAAGAGATGTGCTTTGGAGGTAATGTGCAGAGCAAAGCGTAACCTAAAAGTAAAGTTCATATCAACTTAAAGTTCATTCTTCATATCAGAGTCATATAGTGTATATATTCATATAGTGTAATAATTAAAGCAAATATACGAGAGTGTTGGTGGTGAAAGTTCGGGGTTCTATGAGCAGAATGGCCCGAGGGGAGAAGTTGGGATAAGGGGATGACTTTTGGATGTAGAAATCCACAACCAAAACAGTGCCTTCTGTACACATTTGCAAGATCTGATCAGACCGCGCAGGATCCAAAAACATTAACTGGAGCTGGGACTTTTAATTATAGAGAAAAAGAGAATAATAACTAAAGTGAACTTCGAAATAGCGTTTGAGTTGCAAGAGCACCGGGCTTCATGGAAGCCGATGTGCTTAATGCCTGAAGAGCTTTTCGCATCATCTTTATTTTGGCTTTAGGAGGATAAAATAGATTGTAAGAAGCAAGTTTTACTGTTAAACACGAACGCTAATTTAAAGGTTGATCTTTGCATGGGATTGTCCATAAGTGTCTCTGTTTGTCTGTTTCTCCAGGTCTTTGCAGGACGTCGATACGTTCTCTAGATCAGCACCAGGTGAGTTCCTCTAGCATGATGCTGGAAATGTTTTTTTTAGGTTTCTCAGCAGTTCTGCACATTCATATTGTAGCACTCATTGAAGCACTCTTGGAGCATCTATTCTTCTTCATTTCCTTCTTCTTGTTCTTCTGGATCTTTTCTTCTTGCTGTTTTTAAGACTTCTTCTTCTTGTTCTCCTCTTCTACTTATTCTACTTCTAGTTTGTGTTCTTTAGTCTTCTGGTTCTTGTTCCTCTTCTTCTTCTACTAGTTTGTGTTCTTTCTTCTAGTTCGTGTTCCTCTTCTTCTTCTTCTTCTAGTTTGTGTTCTTTTTTAGTTCTTGTTACTCTTCTTCTACTAGTTTGTGTTCTTTCTTCTGGTTCTTGTTCCTCTTCTTCTTCTTCCAGTTTGTGTTCTTTTTTAGTTCTTGTTACTCTTCATCTACTAGTTTGTGTTCTTTCTTCTAGTTCGTGTTCGTCTTCTTCTTCTTCTACTAGTTTGTGTTCTTTTTTAGTTCTTGTTACTCTTCTTCTACTAGTTTGTGTTCTTTCTTCTAGTTCGGGTCCCTCTTCTTCTTCTTCTTCTTCTAGTTTGTGTTCTTTTTTAGTTCTTGTTACTCTTCTTCTACTAGTTTGTGTTCTTTCTTCTAGTTCGTGTTCGTCTTCTTCTTCTTCTTCTAGTTTGTGTTCTTTTTTAGTTCTTGTTACTCTTCTTCTACTAGTTTGTGTTCTTTCTTCTAGTTCGGGTCCCTCTTCTTCTTCTTCTTCTTCTAGTTTGTGTTCTTTTTTAGTTCTTGTTACTCTTCTTCTACTAGTTTGTGTTCTTTCTTCTGGTTCTTGTTCCTCTTCTTCTTCTTCCAGTTTGTGTTCTTTTTTAGTTCTTGTTACTCTTCATCTACTAGTTTGTGTTCTTTCTTCTAGTTCGTGTTCGTCTTCTTCTTCTTCTACTAGTTTGTGTTCTTTTTTAGTTCTTGTTACTCTTCTTCTACTAGTTTGTGTTCTTTCTTCTAGTTCGTGTTCCTCTTCTTCTTCTTCTTCTAGTTTGTGTTCTTTTTTAGTTCTTGTTACTCTTCTTCTACTAGTTTGTGTTCTTTCTTCTAGTTCGTGTTCGTCTTCTTCTTCTTCTTCTAGTTTGTGTTCTTTTTTAGTTCTTGTTACTCTTCTTCTACTAGTTTGTGTTCTTTCTTCTAGTTCGGGTCCCTCTTCTTCTTCTTCTTCTTCTAGTTTGTGTTCTTTTTTAGTTCTTGTTACTCTTCTTCTACTAGTTTGTGTTCTTTCTTCTAGTTCGGGTCCCTCTTCTTCTTCTTCTTCTTCTAGTTTGTGTTCTTTTTTAGTTCTTGTTACTCTTCTTCTACTAGTTTGTGTTCTTTCTTCTAGTTCGGGTCCCTCTTCTTCTTCTTCTTCTTCTAGTTTGTGTTCTTTTTTAGTTCTTGTTACTCTTCTTCTACTAGTTTGTGTTCTTTCTTCTAGTTCGTGTTCGTCTTCTTCTTCTTCTTCTTCTAGTTTGTGTTCTTTTTTAGTTCTTGTTACTCTTCTTCTACTAGTTTGTGTTCTTTCTTCTAGTTCGTGTTCCTCTTCTTCTTCTTCTTCTAGTTTGTGTTCTTTTTTAGTTCTTGTTACTCTTCTTCTACTAGTTTGTGTTCTTTCTTCTAGTTCGGGTCCCTCTTCTTCTTCTTCTAGTTTGTGTTCTTTTTTAGTTCTTGTTACTCTTCTTCTACTAGTTTGTGTTCTTTCTTCTAGTTCGGGTCCCTCTTCTTCTTCTTCTTCTTCTAGTTTGTGTTCTTTTTTAGTTCTTGTTACTCTTCTTCTACTAGTTTGTGTTCTTTCTTCTAGTTCGTGTTCGTCTTCTTCTTCTTCTTCTTCTAGTTTGTGTTCTTTTTTAGTTCTTGTTACTCTTCTTCTACTAGTTTGTGTTCTTTCTTCTAGTTCGTGTTCGTCTTCTTCTTCTTCTAGTTTGTGTTCTTTTTTAGTTCTTGTTACTCTTCTTCTACTAGTTTGTGTTCTTTCTTCTAGTTCGTGTTCGTCTTCTTCTTCTTCTAGTTTGTGTTCTTTTTTAGTTCTTGTTACTCTTCTTCTACTAGTTTGTGTTCTTTCTTCTAGTTCGGGTCCCTCTTCTTCTTCTTCTTCTAGTTTGTGTTCTTTTTTAGTTCTTGTTACTCTTCTTCTACTAGTTTGTGTTCTTTCTTCTAGTTCGTGTTCCTCTTCTTCTTCTTCTTCTAGTTTGTGTTCTTTTTTAGTTCTTGTTACTCTTCTTCTACTAGTTTGTGTTCTTTCTTCTAGTTCGTGTTCCTCTTCTTCTTCTTCTTCTAGTTTGTGTTCTTTTTTAGTTCTTGTTACTCTTCTTCTACTAGTTTGTATTATTTCTTCTGGTTCGTGTTCCTCTTCTTCTTCTTCTTCTACTAGTTTGTGTTCCTTCTTCTGGTTCTTGCTTTATTTTTCTTAAAACATGTTTGTTCTGGTTATTTTTTTGTTCCTTTTCTTATTCTTTTTATTTTTCTTCTTCTTTGTCTCATTTTTTTTGTCCTTCTGGTTCTTGATGTTTCTTCTACTGGTGCTCTTGTCATTTTTTTTTTCAATTTCTTTTTTATTTTCTTTTTTTCTGGTTCTTATTGTTCTTAATATTACTATTTTATATATTTTATATATATTTTTCCCTTTGAAGTCATCATATTTTTCTACATCTGTTTTGACACTATATTCCAAACAATGTATTTAGGCATCCAGATTCTCATCCAGGTTTTTTCCATTTTGATTTAGATGTATAAGATCCTATTCCTATTTCAATCTATGCCGACAGTGTTATAACAACAATCAATTATGCAACAATCAATTATGCTATGAAAAAGTGAAAGCTATTGTCTCGAACGGCTTCATGCAGAGCGCATCAATTTAAAATAGCTTTTCAAAGTTCATCAACATTCATTTTGAGGGCTTTTAAAAGTGCGTGCTATCTAATAATTCGGGCTGAGTTAAATTTTATAGTCTCAAAGGTAATAACATCGTCTCTTGCATGAGAATAATAGAGGAAGGATTTGAATATTAAATGATCTCAGAGGGTGGAAAAGCACCAAACATTTGTCCTTCCCTGCCGATGTCAGAAGCGGAGCTGCGAATCCTTTCCTATCAAGCGGTTTCCTGCTCCCTCGAACACAAGTGTGAAGCTTTTCGGATGGGTTATTCATGGCTGTTCAGTGTGTGGAGGCATTGCTGAAAGTGTTGCACCCCCAGGATATTTTTCTTCACAGCAATTTTCTTGAAAAATCAAAGGAGCCACCTCAGGAGGAAAAAAAGAGGGATGAAAACACCTTGAAAAATAGTCTAGCCAATATGAGAGGTTTTGTTTGGTCAAAGTGATTCCAAATCTTTCAGTTCATTTTTCCCTGATGAAAACAAGGAAGTCATGTTGATGAGTGCAGACAAAACGCAGATGCTTCATGAATTCAACATTACGACAAAGAAGACAATGAGGACCTTTGTTACACTTTCTAGTAGAGATGAATCATAATTAGTTAATATATACATTTTCCATTAATTAATGATGAATTAACTTATGTTTTAATCCTGAACGCGTTCAATGCGTTAACAATCAACTACTGCCTAATTAATGATTATTTTCTGGTGCATTATTTGACACTCATTGAAAACTTTTTGTTCTGTAGCAGTGTAATTAATAATTAGGTAATGATGAATGAACAATGAAGTTCCCCCTATGATTATCCTATAATTATCCAATCTTTTTAACTTTTGAATTTGTATTTTATTTTTTCTTTGATTATCTAATGGAGATGTGTATATGTATCGTCATTTACTAATTATTAGGTCATTATAAAATTGAAGTACTTTAATTTAACTTATCAGCATATATCAATATATAATATATATTTACTTTTGCGTAATATTACATTTTTAGTGGCGGCAATCAAAATATCTACGTAAAATATTAAGAGTAAGATTTCCAAAGTTTTAAAAATTAACTGAACATTTGTTAAGTACTGCTGACAGACAAAAACAAGACACTTTTCTCACAAATTATTATAGAGCACTTTAAGGACAACACAAATAAACATGCACAGACACAATGCTTCAATTAAAACAGCATGGAAACCTTGAATAAAGACTAGTATATATTATATATTTTAAATTTACATAATACAAATTGGTGTGCAATCATGAAATAATCATGGTTATACTTAAGAAAGAAAACTAAAGGACTTTATCGTATTAATCTGTAGTCTTAGGACCATGTTTGGACATGTGGGGAGGGGAGTTGCGCTTCTCAAGAACATACAACATTATGTATAAATATAAACATTCAAAGTCATTCATTCATTCATCTTCATGCCGGCTTTCTTCCCTTTCGGGGTCGCCACAGCGGAATGAACCGCCAACTCACTGGCATATGTTTTACGCGGCGGATGCCCTTCCAGCCGCAACCCATCGCTGGGAAACATTCGAAGTAATTTTTACTAATTTTTCAGTCATCTCAAATAATTATTCAAACATTTAACCAATGCTTAACAATTTTAAGTAGCTTAAGTAATCATAATAACATTTTAGCAACTAGTGAAGTATACTATTACATTTTTTTTGTATGGTTCCTATAGTATCTCAATTTTACTTAGGGGAAAAAAGAAAGGTGAAGTCCTCCATCACAGAGCTTGTGCCCACATAAAGACAGAAACTGGAATTATAGGCTGTGTAAATTGTGACAGAATGTAAATTATGGGTCAAGTATCTCTTCAAACCTGCCTTAGTCAGAAAAGACTAAATAAATGATAGCAGCTATTAATCCTTTGCACAAAAGCTCCCTGCAATCAAACGCTTCACTGACATCTGAGTTGCTATAATTTGCACTGAGATTTATTCCAAAATAGCCCCTCGCTCGATCCGTCAAAGGTCAAACCCAAATCAGAGTCTTCACTCTCTCCTCTAATGCTTTAGGTGATTATTGTTCCACCGAACTCGCGTGAAATCATTAAAATATTCAGACACACTGTACTTACTGCTGCTATTTCCTTGAGCAGAGAATAATAAATCTGCTCACTCTTATCTTTCCCTCTGTATCATTGATATCTCAGATCCCTAATAGAACATCAGGATACGGGGAACACAGCGGCGCTGTCTTCTTCTGTTTGAGTTCTCACTGGAATATTTATAATGAGCTCATTTAGGAGTATTTATCTTAGTTGTTTTTCCAACACATGGGGATTTTACCAAAATGGATCCAATATTCATCATGATCAGGTGTAAAGCAAGAAAGTTCTGTCTACATATTGACTTTTTCCTTATTTTCAACAGTGTAGTTGTTGTGATGCAAGAATTAACCAATTGACTATTCACATTTAGCACCAAGGTCTCTCTCTCTCTCTCTCTCTCTCTCTCTCGAAACATACAGGTGAAGTCTTGGTTTTTTTTTTCAGTCTCAACGTCACAATTATTGAACGTTAGCTATGTCTGATGGGTTTGGTACATTTTTAAGGCAGCACTTCAAGAGTCCTGAAAAAATTGGTGAATCAGCCCCTGCTTACCTCACAAGCTCACTCACTCCTACACGCCCTCCAGAAGCCTCCGCTCAGAGAAGGAACAGCGACTCGTTGTTTCGTCTCACAAAGGCAGAAGATCTCTCAGCAGAACCTTCTCTCTCACTGTCCCTGGCTGGTGGAACAAACTCCTGATCCAGTCAGGAGAGCAGCAACACTAACAGCTTTCAAAAGCAGCTGAAAACTCTTCTCCTCTATAAAAATATTTTTTTCCTCTTCTCTCTTTATTTTCTTCCTGCTATGGTTGATTGTTCAGTTGATAGCAGCTTCTACTACGTGAGAACTGAGATATGCTTTGACTGTGTAACAAACTACACCCCCCTTTTTTAAGTCGCTAAGTAAGTAAGCGTCTGTCAAATGCATAAATGTAAAAACATAAACAAGACTTCTGGTTTTCATAACTTCATCAACAAACGCAACATTTGCTCTAGTCTACATTGCACTACATTGAAAATAAATGGAAACACATTCTGGTGGTGTGAATGAGGCATTGTATTTTGGTTATAGCTTCAAAACAATAGGTATTTCTGGTCATGACATCTGCATGCCTCTTCTGTTGCTTAACTAAAGCAGATAAAAGGGCATGTTTTAAAGCTGTAGGGTCGTATTTCCAGAGCTTCACTTCACTTTTGCTCCGGTCACACCATTTTGAGTGGGGTGTCCCATGTTGTCTGAACAAGATTCACCCCTGAGACTTCATAACCATCTTTTTTGGAGCCCTGAACTAAGGATGCAACTATTAAACGATTTCATTTTTAACCACATTTACATGAATCACGATCAATTAATCGAAGAGGCTTATCAACATGTGATTCTGGCACGTTAAATTACCACAAACTTCAGTCCTTACGCAGCCACATCCTTGAAGCCCCTGCAATGAGCGCCTCACCAAAGTTTGTGATCACCTCCGGGTGTTTTATCATCAGCAGAGGGAACAACAAACTAGTGATTATTGTCTTGTGTCACATCTCTTAGAGCCACTCTGGGTTCTTTTGTGGATTGCTTATAATCAGGATACTGATGGAAATGATTGTGGTTATATTATATCTTAATGCTTCAGGGAGGTTGCCAGGGATTAAAAAAGGAGGTAAATGATGAAAAATAATTTGACAAAATGACAATTTTTCTGTACAAATTTGAGCTATTTTCTCGATTGTTATATATGTGTGTGAGTAATGTAGATGTGTATGAGTGTGTATATACGTATTCTAAACAGTAGTTTCTGTATGACAACAGGGCTTCAGATTTTTCAATTTATTTTAAAATACTACTGCCCAAAAAAGCCCAAGGAGGAAAATTGATTATTGCCGTTTTTTAGTATTTAATGCTGTATTGGTTACTAAGTAGCAAAAAACCTTACACTTTACAATATAAGGAGTTTACATGCGATTTTCTAAACTAATAATGTCAACGAATGCATGACACTCAAAGTATAAAACCGTCGTTTACCTAACCTGAACTCTAACTTCAACTACGGCAAATGAGTAATTATGTTCACAAAAAATCCTCTCTTAATTCTAAAAGACTTTTGACATGGTTAAAATTACATCTCGCTCCTTATTCAGCAATTTATTGGGAAGATGGCAATGACTGGCTGTTTTTAATCCATAACAAATCTGTCAAATCATGGTTATCTTTATTCACACTGTTTCATATATGGTATATTTGCAAGAAATGTTCCCAAAATTATAGTCTGATTTAATGTAGGCCTCTATTGGAGAGCAATTGCCTAAAAGTTTCTTCTTGTTGAGCCTGAAACCATTTCCCTCTCTTTCTAACCACTTCTCTCTGTTTTCTCTGCAGTGGTTGTTTTGTACGTTCAAGGAATTGGTACCAAAGAGTGGAGAGAGGTTAGTATGGTTTTTCTCTTCCGAATGTTTTGTTCTGATTTAGAAAAGTTGTAACAATCGACCTGCTTCTCTGGGAAACTATGGATAGATTAACCAAAGCAGTTCCACTGTCATGGTCGTCGATATCGAACGCTATTCTATATAGGTCTTGATTTCGAGAAGCTTCCACAACTGGACTTCAATGATCCAAATAGTTTATCGTCCAGAACCAAAACACTCTCTGAATGCGGTTATATAGCACAATCTAGTATAGTAGGACTTTGATAACTGTCCATAGTGTGCAACGGAACCGTTTTAGTAAGTACATTTTATTTGCATAATACATATAATAAAAGTTCCTATACACTATTATACCATTACACATTCCTTGTATATTGTTTAGATCTTTTACATCTTGACTGTTCCTGATGAGCCTCAGTTTTTAACTGATCTAGCAGAGCAGAGGCTTTCTAGAATCTGATATCCCCCTACGCTGCTACGCTAACGCATCAGGTCACTTACTCACACATAAACCAAGCTATTTATGGCAGGATATGTAAATATGTTTTCACTCGAGGTGAAGGAAATCTGGCTTTGGATCAGTGAGATGGAAGATTAAACAAGACAAACCGTGAGAAATCCTCTGCATTATAAATAGCACCGGTGAGGAAACGGCTACCTCGGTAAAGGAATCACATAAAAAGCTGTTTGAGCTACTTTTTTCAAATTAAGATCAAACCTTTGCAATCATTACAAAGCAAATCAATAAAAGATAGGTGTTCTGAACAATTGGTTCACTTTAATCTCTGGAATTCTGAGGCATCCCAAAAATTGTGTTTGCAGAAGTAATTCATTTAGAAATCCAGGCAAAAATGAATCAGACGATTTAGGCTTTCACTAACTTTTATTGTCACAACATCTAGCTTAATTTAAAGGGTCACAAAACCCTCGAGGTGAGCTTTGCTCGATTTTGAGAGTGTTATGTAGGGCTGTGCGATTAATCAAATTGTGATGATGATTTATTAGTTACTGTATGCTTGCCATATTGATATTGACATTAGATTCAGAAATGTGATTGTAAGTGTTGTCAGAGATTGGGAAAATGTGCAGACATGAAAAAAAAAAAAATTGAAAAAATGCTCATAAACTTTCAACATTGTAAAAGGTGTGGTTAGGGTTGCCAGAGTTTGATAAAACAGTATAAATAAACAGTATGCAAAAAAGTTTTATGCATGTGTTTTTATGTATGCGTTTTAAAATATAGGTCCTAAATTGGATTATTACGGTTTTGAAAAAATCTGCAATTTTACCTTTTTAAAACTGCTGAAACCCTGTGATAAGATCACGACTGATGTCCACTTCAAATGAATTCTTTAGAAGCCTCTGAGTGACTTCTTATCCCTTCCATCCATACTATAATACAGTAAAGAGATTGATCTCACTGCTCTAAATAGCGCTCAAGGGCTCAAGAGTCATCCAAATCAATGATAGACCAACTTCTGGGGTCTCCTGATGATCTTGACCTGTGGCAGAACATCGACGTCTTGAGGAATGACCGCTCACAACTTCATGATGTAATTGCCAAAATCTGAGGGACAGTCAAATCTCCAAGTAAGAGTGATAAAAACCAGTAGATTGGCTTTGATAATTAAAGGAATGCAGCAAGCACTTTGAACCTCTCCAGAGATATCTCGCTCTCCAGATGGTATCATGAAATATTCACCATACTTTTACACAGCCGCCTGCTATCTGGACCAGTGGCTTTCTCCGCATGCATATCCCCACTCAAGTGCCCCCTCGCATCACTAGCAGCTCCAGAAGCATGCATAGCAACTGCATTATAAACAGCGGCGCTCCCTTGAACAGATAACGCTTTAGTCATGGGTCGGTGGGCTCCAGGAAGTTCTCTCGGAGCAGATAATGGAAAGCGTGGATACTAAGTTGATAGCTGGGATTATGTGTCTGGGGTGTTGAGAACATGATCTTGGGTTTGAATCTGAGTTCAGAATCAATAGTTCATTACTGCGAGCCATCAGTGAGGACTCGCGGCCCGATGGGAATTACTGTCTGATTGCTTGAGGGATGTGTATGCTGGCAGGAAGCAGTGAAAGCTCACACTGAGCTGCTATTCCTGCCCCACCTTCACGCTGCGCTCAAGCTGCTGTTGAGTCTACCAAGATGACTTTTGTTTCTGGTTAGGAAGATATGATCATAGCTCATGCTTTGACACATCAGGGATTTGTTCTGGGGTTGGTTTACAGTTTAAAGCAAGCTGTCTGTTTAGGAGCTTTCCTCTAAAGAGATGTAAATGTGGAATACATGGTAATCGTTTTTACTGTGTAGAAACAAAATGCTCCTGTCTCCTGGCGCCTCGACCTGGATTCCCATGACTCCTGGTGGCTTTCTGCTGCATGTACAGTGTGTGGGAACAAACCTGCCTTGCTTTGTCAGTTACAAACTGGTTTGCTTGCAAACACAATGATGGTGTAGCTGCAGCAGCAGTCGCCGGGGTTCAAGCTGTCCAGCTCACGACGCAAGACTTTAAAGTAAACATGAAGTGAAATACCAAAAATTCAATAAAATACTGAGTAAAGCATTTAGTTCAAAACAAAAGTTGATCTTGACATTTATTGGACCCCTTTGATCTAGATTAGAACAAACTTATAGAATCTATTAGGAACAGTCCTGCACGGTCATGCTTTAAATCCAACCTGAAAACCTTTCTTTTTAGGAAGGCATTGATTAATAAAGGGCTGTACTGTTTCTCAGTTTTGTCTTGTTATCTTATTTTGTATTTTATACTTTGTTTAAAGATTGTTGTATGTTGTCATCGAGAGCCCTGAAAGGCGCCTGAAATAAAATGCATTTCACAATTTGTAGAAATACAATTAGATTTCAACTTTTTTTGATAATTACTGATTTTCAGTGTCTGATTAACATTTTGACAATTAAAAAAAATCTGAAATCTCTGTCATTTCTCATGTTTCAAATTAAATAAACTTCACAGAAGGAGTAGTCTAGCGAGGCCCCTGGGCCAACTTTAACACTGGTGCAGGACAAAATATATACAAATATATATACAAATAATCTCTGATTAAAGAAAACTTATAATTAGAGCTGAGCGTGTTAATGCGTTAACTTGACATTAACTAGAAAAATTATTATCGCTAACAATTTCTTTTTCTCCTGTTACACAGCATTTGTTTTTATTTTAAACGTCAGAAACACATTGGTCTTATTCTGTAAAAGTCACGTGGTTGAGCCTAAACTGGTGCACTGTAGTGACGTCACAGGACGAGGTAACAGTAAGAAGAGTAAACAAAGGAAGTAAGCTGGAAACATTGAGAGGAGTATTGTAGGGTCCCGGTGCTCGGCCCAAAAACGGACACCAGTCGGGACTGAAGGCTCACGTGTTCTGTCTTGAAACAGTGCTAAAGGATTTTTAATAATGCACATAAATTCGTATATCTGACTCCATCATTGATTTAAAATGTTTTATCTTTACCATTATTCTTGGTCACGGCCAAATAAATTAGCATGTTAATGATTAATGATAATATTACGTTTTAACCCACTCAATGACTTTTAGATTCACTCACACTTGATTTTAATATTCTTATTAACCCTTAAAAGTGTTTTAGTAAAAGAAGAAGGACCGAAAAAGGTTCAAACATTTATTATCATTGATGTGTATAAACAATGCATTACATTATACAGCCTATGAAATATGAACCAAGAATAAGGAGTTATTGTCTACACTTAATTTGGAATTGTTCATTCTAAAAAAGGCATTACATTTTAACTCCAAGTTTACTACATGATGAGGGCGCTCTAGAGCTCTTCCTTCATGGATCGATTTCAGAGACAAAAGGGCCAGGATTTGAGTCTGCTATCTACTTTTGAAAGCTTCTTCAGACCAATCTCCTCTCAGAGAGGTGTGGCTTAATTAGGAATGCGAATCAGCAGAGCATTAGCCAAAGCTGTTTGGAGTTTTAGATATTTAAGGCATACAGGATTGGCTCTCTCAGAGAAAAGGTGAGGCTCATCGAGAGACAAAGCTGGTGAGATGTAGGTGTAAATGTAGGGCTAGTCCCATGGGCTTCTGATACTCAAACACACTCATACACAGATTCAGTAAACACAGCGGGGCACATATTACTCTGACACCCTGAACTGGTTTTTGGCTCTTTGCATTGTCATTTCAATTGGCTCTATTTGCCTGATGTGCCTCTGAAAAGATAGCAGTTCGTGTTGGTTCCTGTGCTTCGTTTGGTCTTTTCAAGCAGATCATACAACGACATAATTCAGTTTTCATGGAAGTTCACTTTCATTTTAAAGTTATTTTAGCTGACGCAGCCGACACATGCAAAGCCATATGTAACAAAACATTCACTCAGAAAGTAACTTCGACAGTTTATGTCTGATGCTATGCATGCCTTAGCAACTGGCTTTGTGCAGAAGAGTAACACAAAAGTTATATTTTCAGGTTCACTGATATTTACGTTCTGTTTCCTTGTTACTGTTTTAGTATCGAGGTTACCGGTTTTATATCAAAAGTAATAATAGATTTAAAGTTTTGTCTTTAAAGTTGATTTTAATTGTTTCAGCTGAGACTTGCACTGAATCCTTTATTTTACTACAGATGGTCCTTTTTTTCAAATGCTGGCCATATGCGCTTTAATTTTTAAAATAAATTCCTTCTAGGATTTAACAAAATTCTTGTTCTTTTTTTGAGTGAGATTCTTCAAATGAAGCATAAACAACTTAACAGACAAATTCCCTGCTACTGTCTAAATAAATCAAATTGTATCTAAATAAATCAAATTAACAGCACTTTGTTTCAATAAAAGTGTGCTTTTTTCTACTTTTATATGAATTATTAGATTTTCCGTATAACATTGCTGATTAATGGCAAAAAGTAATAATGAACAGATGTCTAAAAAAGGTCTAGAAACAAAATAATTTTAATTTTGCCCAGCCCTCCTTTTAATATATTTAAATATTGCCTTGGCACTTTGCCACCGTTTCACTTTGTCTTTGAAAAGTTAGATATCAACTTTTTTGATAATTACTGATATTCCGTGTCTGCCAAACATTTCTAACCTACTATTTTTTTCTTTTTTTTTTGTATGAGCTTTAAGCTGTTAAAGTGCTCTATAAATGACATTTTGATTGATTTGATTTCAAGATCCAGTTTCTAATGTGTACATAAGGTTCTCCTAAACATTATCTCATGTGGAACTCCTGTTTAGTTCGGTCGAACTGAAGTGATCGACAACACTCTGAACCCAGACTTTGTGAGGAAGTTCGTCTTGGATTACTTCTTTGAAGAAAAGCAGAACCTCCGGTTTGATGTGTGAGTCATCATCAGGATATTACAATATTGAAAAAAAAATACTCCTCTCAGTTAACTTTCCGTCTTTTGCTTTTCTAACACAGATACAACGTGGACTCCAGAAGCTCAAACATCTCAAAACACGTAAGCCATGCTGTGACGTCTCAGATTTTGTACAGAAAGCAACACATTTCATTGTTGATTTGCTGTCTTTTATGCTCCGATTGGACCCCGACGACAGAAGGTACACGTTGTAAATGAGTGTAATTCATCCTCTGCTTCTTTCAATCGTTCACAAACGCTGTTTGTTTTCAGTTCACATTCACTCACTTCCAAAACTGTGTCAAGTTAAAAGCCCAAATCCTCCGTGTCCTCCTTTAAAACCGCATGAAGTTCTCGAAGTCTCGTCTCGTGTTTCTGGTTTGATTTCGCTTTTATTTTTGTGCGCATTTCCATGTCATTGATTCACCCCTTCCATTGCGTAGAGTTTCATCAGCCAGACCTCACCTGTCTTTATACTCAGAACCGAAGGTGAGTCCTCACAACGTCTTACTGAGATTATCCAGACAGGACTGTCACTGCTGATTTGTGCCTGTAGAGCAGGAAACCCTCCGAGCTTTGAGTCACCCTCATTGGTTTGTCTCCCGCAGTCCTTCTTCGGCCAGACTTTCTGCACTCTTGGAGAGATTATTGGGTCCTCTGGGTCAAGACTGGAGCGGGTGCTCTCGTAAGTCTTTGATTATTTTTCACCCTTGATTCGACGTGGGAAAAAAGAGCCAGCTGCACCATGGAAACAGTTCTTTTAGAAAAATCTTCAAATCCTAAGGGCTGCTTTTCGGTCCGTAGGTTTAACCACACAGAACACACGAGTTCATCAAGCCCACATGGCTCAGCTGAGCTCATTTCTACTGCAACTGCTCTCACAGTGATTGAGAGAAAAAAGCGTGATGATTTAGCCTTGTTCAGTCGGCTCTCAGTTCAAATGCATTTATATCTTCAGCTCTTCAAAATAATGCTTTTAAATCAAGATGTGTGTCCAGATCCCCCTCCCGGGATCACAAAGCTTCTCTGAAGCTCTACTTGGTGCAAGTCACGGATCAGTGATTAGTTTAGATCTTCAAAAACCTTTCAAATAGTTTGAATAAAATACTTTTCACCACTTTTTTTTATTTTGAATTAACAAAGCTTGAGCGTTGCGCATCTGGTGTCGGAGGACTTTTAAGAACGAGATGCAGGCTGCAAGTGTCCAGACTATCTGGGTCACGTCAATGATCTATTTCAGCTGCACAAATAGGATGTCTGGATGATGCGTTTGAAATCACAGAACCACCACATGCATCTTTCATGAGTATTTTTACACAGTCATATGATTTCATTAAATTGCATGCAACTTTCATAAGCGCCCGCTGCAAATGTAGTCTGCAGATGATGACATAAAAAGGATTATAAATGAAAGAAAGCTTACATATTTTAGAGGTTTGAGTTAAAAATAGCCGAGTTGCTTGATGGATGAAGAAAAAACTGATTAAAGCAAGTTTGCGGTTTTCCAATTATGTTTGTTGTTTTTCCTCTGTTATTTGTGAAAAGCTCCTGAAAGCGGTTTTCATGAATGCAGCTAATGAGGTCACGCGAGAAATGCAAGCCACCCAACAAAGGGTCCAATGGTCACAATGCAAGTTGTCTTTTATCAGACTTTACTTTTATCACCGCTACACACATATTATAATTAAACCTATTAAAGTAAATCAGTCACTCAATCAACTTTGACGACCTTCACGTGCGAGCCGACCAATCAGGGCCATGCTCTTGTTATGACCTGATTTTTGTATCAATCGGGAACATTTGCAATAACAGAGACCAATATCATCGCAGTTTGCAGCCACCTAGAAACGAACGACTCGAAGTTATTATTATTCATGTGGAAACAAAAAGGACCTTGGAATAAAGTCGATGAGGAGGTTGATGAATCTGGTAAGTTATACACTTTCTATTAATCAACTCATTATGTATTTATAGTGTGCGTAAATAAGGAAATATTGACTTGGCTAAAGCTAAGCAGGCTAGTTAATTTATTTATCAGAGGAAGTGCGCAGGAAGACATGGAAAGGGTTGAGGGACCTGTTTTCGAAGGAGGGAATGTATATGGAAAGGAATAGGAGAGAAAGAGAAGTGCCTTCCCCGACGAGCTCACGATTGGATCCGCATCATTTTCATAAGCACAGGAAGCAGACGTCTTCATGCGAGTGAAGACCGGGATTGAAAGTGATCAGAAAGGCATGGGAGAAGCGTTCTGCTAACGCATTTGGTGCTTGGTGTGACTAGTAATCCCTAACTTATTAAACAAGAACATTTTCAACTAATTTTGTATTGAAACAAAGCAACCAATTTACTTATGTTAATTTATGTTGGAATAAAACAGAGAACGCAGAGTTGCTTGAATTATGAAGAAAAAAATGTTTTATGTACATTTTCAGTTTTCCAATTATGTTTGTGGTTTTTCCTCTGTTATTTGTGGAAAGCTCCTGAAAGCGGTTTTCATGAATGCAGCTAATGAGGTCACGCGAGAAATGCAAGCCACCCAAAAAGGGTCCAATCGTCACAATGCAAGTTAATGTCTTTTATTAGTACATTTAAACAAGCGAATGAATCTGAATCAGGGTCACAGCCGGAGTTCAATATATTGTCGAGAATGTTCTGTTTAATTATAGGCTGTAAAAAAACGTTTGTCATGCCATTTAATAAAAGGCCAGCTTTGTTTGGGATTAGCATTGACTACTTTTTCTTCCTTTTGTCATTTTTCCACTGCTGGTAATGTTCGCCTGATGTTGTTTTTAAAGGTCAGCTTGTTGACATGATGTGACTTTAATATTATGGCTCTGAACATTTGTTTTAACTTCAGATCAATAAAGTGGTAAAATCAGAATTCTTTCACCCGAGAAAGCTTGCTAAGGTCAAGACAAATTTATTCAAACATCGTTTAGATACAAATTTTGGTTCTCGCTTACATCTTTTCCCTATATGAGTTTTGTTTAGGTTTTACGCTTTTTAATGACTATTTTCATGGTTTTTATTGCTTTACATTACTTTAGCTCTTATTCATTGTTGATTCTCTGAAGTTTAGGTTTTTATATTTTTGTGTACTTTCTAACATCTGAAGCACATCAGTCTGTACCAGTTTATCATGAGATTTTGATTACAACACACATTTTATCATTGAACATTTAGAGAAAATAATCAATCAATAAATAAATAAATCTAAATGTTTTTATATATTATTTTCAAAGCAACTTCACAAATGCTTAATGTGGGTTTAGAGTTAAACAGGAACTCCCATTATATAGTGCAATGGGTTCGAAATAGAACTATCATATAATGCTACCTTAGGAACTGTAAGGTTCCTTTTGACATCAGGAAGTGTAATTATAATTATCATAAATATTTGTCGATAAAAGGAAAGCTTATTAGTATGAGGAAACTGTTGATTTAAACTGAACCGTAATCTCAGCCCAAATTACACCGATTTTGTCGTGAGATAAAGCAACCAAAACACTTATTCATGTTGGAAAAAAACTGAGAACCTGAAGTAAAAAATAACCTCACACAGATGCAGAGAAAAGGGGGGAGGGGGAGAGAGAGAATTGGTGTAGCTGTGGGTCCAGCCCCACGTGAGAGTCCATAAAGATTAGAGTGAAGAGAAGATCCTGTCTCTCTCATCTGTCCTATCCCCTCTTCGCGCATGCGTTAGGTCAGTGTCCACTCATGCGTTAAAGTAGTATTTATTTCATTGTTGGAGGATCTTAGAATAAACTGGTATTTTTGCTGTGTCCTGTACCTTGACTCAGAGGTCTTTTATTGTAAAGAAGTACTTTCTACCACATCGTCAGGGGACAGAGAAGAGAGGTTAGCATGCAGGAAAGGAAAATGTTAGTGTTTACCTGCATCTTATTGCTGAAAAATGAATCTATTATCTGTGGAGTAAGGAACTGGAACCATATTTTCACCCGGAACCCTGAATGATGCACGCTCTCACGAGAACCTCAAGCTTCTCTGATGAGCTCAACTCGAACCTCGACTCTTTTTTCAATCATGAGCACTTTGATGTTGTGTTGATTTAATCTGTTTATTGGTTGTCATTTCTGTCAATGCAATTTCTGTAAACGCAAGCAAAAACTGACCAGATAGATTTTATTCAGCTGCTCCATAAACTGCTCCGGTTGACTCACGTAGACAAGGTGTTTGGTATGTAGGAGTCACTAAATCAATAATTTGGGAATCATGACATATATTCTCAAAACGAAAACTTTTTTCAACCTTGCAACCTGTTGTTGGAGACCTCCTAAATGAAATAAAGAACCTTCCAAAATCAAAATTAATCAAGTTTATTCTGCACAAAATAAAAAGTGTAATGCAGGTTGTATCTCTAACCCAGTGAAAACAGGCAATTTGTAAGCCCTTCCTACCATCTGATTGTGCTCCCTGAAGTTCACAGCGTACATCATGCATATGTTTTGTTTCACAGTATGGGAGACGGAAAGCCTTTTACAAATGCGTCTGATGGTAACACGGCATGGGGCAAAAAGCAGTAAATGTGCCCTCTCCTTTTTGGCCTTTGTGTCGCGCTCGCTGCTGCGCTCTGCAAGGATTCGGAGGGAGCTTGGCGGCGATAGGCACATTTTAGTAGGTCAGCCCGTCTCTCTAAAGAGCTAGTGGGCAGATACTGTAACACACTGGGGTGGAAGTGTGGAGGAAGAGGTACTACTCTATTACCTGCTGGTTTCTATAGCAACCCACCAAGACTAGTGGCTTTTCAATTACATAGCAGCGCATTTGGGCGAATACGTCTAATTCCCTCTGTTTTTACAAGATAAGGCCAGGGAGTCCCGAGAACAAGAGATGTCCCCCGATGGAGCACTTTCAGAGGCCCTTTAGGTTTGATTTCACTGCAGCCTCATTTCCACATGTGAGGGTGGTGGATTTGAGAAGATGTGCATGAATTGAAGAGAGCCATATATTGTCAGGCTGAGCAAAAGTATTTTTAGACAGACCTGGTTTCTGAAAGAACGATCTGCTTTTGAGTCAATATTTGCAGCTCGGGGGGGGGGTTAAATTGATAACGAATGAAATCTATTTATTACAAACACATTCCAAGTCTGTCTCGGTGTGCATTACTCCATCAGAAGGTGGGTAATCTGTCATTGGTCACTGCTGGAAAACAAATCACCCAATGTTACGCCCCTGTGTTTTCTGGATCAATCTATTTCATGCATTATTCGCAAGTCAACTCTCCGCCCCCTGACATCGACGCACACATACAGTACACACACGCACAGGCAAACCCAGCTTCTAATTAGCTGGAAAGATAGCGTGACATTTTCGGTGAATTCCCTCCGTGTTGGAGACATTCATCATGGTAACAGCACTGTCAGGGGTTTATACTGAGATGTATGAGGGTGAAGTGTGTCCAGATAAACTGCCAAACACACTGCAGCCAGACTATCACATCACTAGCTGGAATGGATTTTCTTGTAGAGACAAGTAGTTTATTTTTAGTGTGTCACGAATGTCATTTACACTTTGAAATCAACTTGTGTTAAAAAACATTTATTTTACTAATGCTTATTTTTTATTTCCGCTAGTTTTTTCTACAATCCGGAGGCTAAAGCCTTATTTTACTGATGATGCTTTTAAATGTGATGTTATGTGTTGACTTTCACTGCATCTCAAGAAATAAACATGAAGTGCATCACTTTTCGTATGCATTTTTCAGGATTTTTTTTACTCTGTGTTCGCCGTTTTTTTCCCCACATCAGTAAAAAAGTGTTTTGGTTGGTTTATTTCACCACAAAATTGTTTTAAACTTGGGCTTTTATAGTAGTTAGAGATTACCGGTCAGGTTAATGCATGGAAATTTTGAATTTACTAATTAAATTTTTTTCTTCTCACATTTACCTACAATTTGGAGGTAAGCATTATTTTACTGATGCTTTTAAATATTATGTTTATGCATTTCACCGGATCTCTAGAAATAAACATGAATATAATCTTTTTTATGTTGTTTTTTTTAAATAGTGGAAGTTAAATATTTGAGGTATTAGGAAAATTTAAAGAATAATTTGTAGTTGTTAAAGGAAGAACGTTTCAAAGAAAAAAAATATTTAATGAATTCTAAAATTGTTATATTTTCTTATAAATATCTTTATTTCGGTTTCTTATATTTATGCTGGGGAGCTGATTAGCACCAGACTCAGTCAGAGAGGCTCCCTGTTATCTCACAAAGGGTTTTTTCGCTGGGAGATCTATTCTCCCTCTCTCTCTCTCTCTCTCTGTGCTCTTTTTTTCACCACATTAATAAAAATATTCGGGTTATATTCGTTTCGGGTTGCTTTATTCAACCACAAAATTGATTCAAACTGTGCTTTTTAGTGCATGAGATTACTGGTCAGTTTAATGCATGCAAATATCGAAGTTACTTATGCTTACTTTATTTCTTCTCACATTTTGCTTACAATTTGGTGCCATTGACTCTGAAGCATTATTTTACTGATGCTTATAAATGTGATGTTCATGCGTTTGGTTTCACTGGATCTCAAGAAATAAACACACACAATTTTGGTCTATTTTTTAAATTCTGTTGTTTTTTCACCCATCAATAAAAGCCTTTTGATTTATTTATTTCACCACCAAATTGGTTTCAAATCTGCTTTTATAATTAGTTCAGTTTAAAACAATACACATACTTTCCGCATACCAATACAATTTTATTTAACAATCCTCAAGGTAGCAGGTTCTATTTCTACCCTATCACAGAATTATCCAATAGGAACTCCTATTTCAATCTTAATCCAGATTAGGCCATTGTCAGGCTGCTTTGAAGCAACTGCTAATGTAAAAACATTTTGATTGATTGATTGCTTGATTGGTTAATTGATTGATTGATTGAGAAGGCAGAGCGAGTATGACGAGTACAGCAGTATAAATAGTGAGGTGGAGTGTGAAAAAGTGTGTGAAAATTCCTTGAGGCTCTTTCTGACTGTAATAACAGAAATCGGTTTTAGCTAATTGTTGTTCCGGTGGTGCTACTTCAATATGTGAGGTTAAGCGCATCTCAAGATCTGTTTTTCTGTGGACACAGCTGTTGAATGTGACCTTCAGATGAGTCTCGAGCTGATTACTAGAGCTCAGTCAGGGAACCGTGGGCTTAGAACTTAAGCACAGTTTTTGATTTCCTCACCACATGCGTGTGAGACGAACGCGTTTGCATGAGCCCTGTCAACACAGCTTGGCCTTTCAAATGTATTATGCATAATCAAGTTTGTCACATGATCATCATCCTTATCTAGATGCGCCTCTTCAAATTTCTCTTTTTCATTTCTCTGCCAAACCTCCTCAGCGACAGTTATTTACCTGCCTCTTAATTGCTGTGAAATGCGCCTCCACTATCAGTTTTTTTGAGTGCTGTTTGGAGCATGCCGTGTTTGACAGCTATTAACCTGCCCCGACCGAACATTAAGTCTTCCTAGAGTGAGATCGGTTAATGCATGCTCTCTAAAATCCACACCACCATCGCCTAATTGGCCTGCTTACTCATTCTCTACACTCTTCCTACGGCTGAACCCACGGCGTACTTCAACAACAGAACCTGCTCCGCTCTTGCACAGTATTTTTAGCTGCGCCCCGTGTTTTAAAATTCATGTAATTCACCTTTATGAGCAACCATTATATTGATGAGACCATTTTATCTGCATGAACACAAAGCTACGCGCCATGATTTTGGCACATTTACATGCTGGTTGAAGACAAATGAAAGCAATGAGCCCCAAGAGGCCATCCATTGCACTGGTTTTTATCACAATTATGCATAAACAAAGCAACAGCAGTGAAAAGATGAAAGACAATGATGTGCAGTAGATAATTACTGGTAAATGCACTACAGGAAAAACAATAACCTTAAGTGCTGTATTAACAGTCATAAGTCAGCACTCTTGCTTGGGAGGTTTGATAAGTTCTGTCAGGTCTAATTTATATTGTAACACTTTAAGTTTTGAAGTTGGATTTGTTCCAGCTATATTTATAATAACATGACAATCTTTCTTAAAAGAATTGGCAATGCTAGTTGGAGTGGAGAGATGGCAACGGTAGTGGAGTTGGTCCTCCTGTAGGCGTTGAAGGTTGGCGTTTCAATCCCCGCTGGGTTATTCTGCCTTTGTGGCTCTGGGCAAGCCACTTCACCTACGTAGTCCTGTATGGATGTGTTGTGGGGTGTGGTGTGAGGTGTTTGGTGGTGGTCAGGCGGCCGTAGGCTTGGATTGGCAGCCACGCCCTGTCAGACTGCCCCAGAGTATGAATGTGGAGTGAATGAATAATGCTCTGATCATCGTAAAGCGTCTTTGAGCTCTGGAAAAGTGCTATATAAATTGAGCGCATTATTATTATTATTATTATTGTTGTTATAATTATTATTCTGCAGATGCTAGTAGATTTACAGTAATTAGTTTTCCCCACAAACTTGTAAATGATGAAATCCAAAAATAAATAACAAAAAGGCAGATGATCTCAAGAAGTGCTTACTTGGAAGGACAATTCCACTTTTAATGAATGAGAAAGTTCCGGAGAGATATTTGGAGTATCTGTGAGATGCCAAGCCAAGGAATCTTTCTAGTGTGATGCAAAAATTGGAGATTTTTTGGTAAATTCTCTACAATTCTGCAAACTCCCAACTCTTCAAATTTGTGGCCGCGAACTTCTTATGATATGAAATCTTTTTTGATAAAATTCTTAAAGCTAAAGATCCTTGCCCCAAATCCGCCAGTGTTCGTCGGGACCTGCAAATCGCTTGGGGTTCGAGCATAATTTACATAATTGTACACAGGTTCGAGTCAGCCATCGGCTCTCCTGTGCGCGCTCATGTGATGTGCTGATACTGGAACACTTTCTGATCACAAAAGAAAACGTCCAGCTCTGCGCAAGACTTATAGTTTCTGCTTTTTGGTGTGAACACACCTTTACCGCAACAGTTTAGACCTACGGTCGTTTCAGCCTTAGACGTCACGTCAGCTGAACGCAAACTAAAAGTTTAATACAGAAAGTTGGAAACACTTCAAAAATCCTGAGTCATGGTTTGATTGGTTACATGTATCCAGTTTTCTTATAGTAGCAAGTATCATGTGTTATATTTATTCTTAAAACAATGTGGAGGCGTACGATGGAGAACCTTCGAGGGACTTAAAATGTGTGATCTTAAAGAAAAACTAAACTAATTTGCTAGCTACGTGAGACTATTGTTGTGGTAACTGTTCTGCATCCCAAAACATGATGCTATGCGTAACAACTTGGGATTGGTTGTTTGTCATATCAGTCAAATGGCCTCATGAGCGGCTCTTGACAAAAAAAGCTGCCAAAAATCCCCCAAACCTCCCTGGAGGGAAAATTACTTGATGTTTTTATAGCCCTCTAACGCAAGTGAATATACACCATCCCTGCACACATTTCTGTCCCTCTGGAGCATTAAAGGATCCCTTCTTACTGCCTCTCAGATGAAAACTTTGCTCTCATTCTCTGGAACAGAAGATGCCAAAAGTGGGCGCATAACAGATTTTGTGAATGTGGTCTAGATAGCAAGCCTTTAGCAAAATAGCAAGAAATCCTTTTTTACTTTGAGTCTCAACATGCCTATCAAGCTCCAACATGATAGACATGTGGTGTCCTTTCAGAGGGTGCATCGGTGACATTCAAACAGTTTGGTAATGTTGAAAGTGTTTGCGGCTGTTAGATGGTCTCAGCGTCTCAGAGTTTTGATGTCTCTCAGATTCCTCCTGATGCCGAGGAGCCTGATTACGCATGCAGGGAAGATGCTTTTGGCACAAAGAGTAAAACGGCAGGGTTTGAAACTCTCCGATAAAATCTGGAGAAGCTTTTGTTCTGTCTGTCAGATATGCTGTGTTAGCGAGGTGACAGCCCAGCTGGAGAAGAGAAGAGCTGTGCGTGTGACCATGAACGCTCTCCACAATGTGCCTTACCTGAAGCTGTCGGTTTTTGTGAGCGATAATTCAGAAGCCTCAGACAGTTCTTTATGAATGTCTTTCATTGAACATGATTCATCCATTCCCTCCCCGCCTGTCACTCAGAGGTGTTTAGTATTATTAATGTTTATATCTTTAAATCCCTTCGCTTCTAGACTTTGGAATTACTTACACTTCCTGTCCTTTTGAGCAAGCGAGCAGTGATGGAGCTCTTATTGAATGCAGAAGTTGGGGATGGATTGAAAACCTGCTCTGCTCACCTTTCTTAGTTGTTTCCATAGCAGCGGGAAAGTGAATACCTAGAGTTAGTGACACTGACAGCTGTCTTGAGCTCTCTATTGGCTGCTGGGGAGTAATGAGAGCTTGTGATGAGCCACCGGTGACCTTGAGCATGATGAGTCGATGCCCTGGGCTAGATGTGAACTCCTCAGACACGCTGGACTCTCTTCTGCTTGAGAAATCCACTGTTGCTGGCCTTGGACTCACATATCCGCAGCTTTTTTCTTCCTCGTTCTCTATTTTCCTTTACTTTTACCAATGCATTTCTGTCATTCTGAGAAGATTTTTTTAGCTTGTCGGTTCTTAACAGATGAGGTTTTTAGGAATACAATACAAGGTTAATCATATAACACATTGTTGACCAAAGGGCTTCGCATCAGTGTAGTTTTTGGCAGCCATCTAAGGTTTCGTCATTTAGACAAAAATGATCATTAGTTTATCAGGTTTAAGTTGACATCAAAATCTTTAAAAAAAGAAAAGAAAAAAATGTGGTTTTATATTTATATTTTGTTGATTAAATAATTTTTTTGTTAATTTAACTTTTTAAATATCAGAAATGATAAATTTGAATTTATTTCAAGTTTTTCTTCAAGTAAGGTTTTCGTCATAAAAGTTATCGAGAAATCAGTGCATCGATGAAATAACTTCATTTTCGCCATCGTTGATGAAAACAAGAAATTTTGAAAAAAGTTTTTAAAGCATAAAATTACATACTCCAGATAGTGTTTGTTTCATTTTTATGGTTTAATGCTTGTAATTTTACTGAATATAAAGACAGGAGGCTCTATTTGTAAATAGCTTGTTGATAATGGTGGGTAGAGAGTGATGGATCGAGGTGGCTCGAGCATCTGTTTCGGGTGTCCACAGGATGCTTTTCTTTTGGAGGTGCTCCAGGAATGTCTAGCCAGGAGCAGGAGCAGACTCAGACACCATCTCACACTCTCTCTGTCAGGGCTGCACCGGTGGAGGAGCGGGAACAAGTCGACTTCGCGTGCCAATACATTCCTTTAGTTACAACAACACCATAGTAAATTATTATTGCATTTTAAAGAGTGACATGGAGAGATCCTTTATTGGAGGAGTACGATATCACGCTTTTATTTGGAGGAAACTTGAAGAAATGTTAAATTATCACTATATTAAAAAAAAATTCTCATTTTTAATGTTTCCTCAAGTAAAGAGAAACAAATCTGGTTTTCACTAAAACCTTTGATGCGCACATAATCGTTTTAATTCAATACTTGTAATTAGTACGCAACTATTTTTAGAATAATTTAAAATGTATTGCATGTCAGTGTAGGTTGTGCCACTGTTAATAAGCACTGTCTAGTGATGCATCGATTCAAGGTTTATTGTTAAGTAATCTTTTATAGAGTCATGACCTTCATAGTTCTTTCTTTTTCACATTTCCTCATTTTTTTGACTGGAAATACATAGTTGAGAGAAATCTTGCACCAAATTTGCCATTCACTGCAATATACCAGATTGGCGTTTAAAAGGTTTAAAACCACTTTAAGTTACAAATCTTCAGTTTCGTTCATTTATAACTAATGTAGAAGTTAGACTGAAGTCGCTCGGGTGATTAGGCGCTCATTTTTTATTTAAAAGGTTAACGTGTCACCTGGAGAATGTTGAGGATTAACTACAGGAGAAGTGTTTTAACCCCTGAAACCGGATGCTTTCTAACTATATTCCACTGCAGAGATTATATATTAATCCCTATATATACGATATAATCAGAACAAACTGCTGCCACGATGCTTCATTCCAGAGATATTATAATGCTTGGGTACGAGCCTCTGTGGTTCAGCTTTTTTAACTTTGGAAGTCATGAGTAATGATTTGTTAATATGATTTGTCATGATGATGACAATGAGTCCAATTCAATTCATAACGCCACCCATGAGAGAGTTTATTTAGAAAAATTCACATTGGTCCGAGACCAGTAAAATCGACATTAAGTAAAATTAGTTGGCAGCCCTGACACTTTATTAAAGCAAAAATAATAATTTTGATTTAGTAATAAGAGATGCTGATGATTAGCTATTCTAGAGCTAACTTTCATTAATAATTTAGCTAAACTTTATGTCTCTGTCAGTTAATTAGTCACATTTTTCATGCAGTCATTTACCTTTAGTTAGGGCTCTCTACCGAAAGGCTTTCACTTTGTTGAGAGAAATGCTGGACAAATGTTAAAAATGATTTGTGAGCATTGCATCCACTTCGGTCATTATTCCCAATAGAGCGTGAGGAGTTTAACTGCTTGGTCGGCCAGTTTCTGTGCTACGTTAGAGCTGTCGCTGTTACTCAGGCTCGAAACAGTGGATAAACTTTGAGATGCATATGAGGACCACAATGCTTCTTATTTGGAAGTTTCTGAAAAGTGAGAAACTTGCTGAGAGAGAAAAAAAGTGACACCAAGCAGCATCTGAATGCTCAGCTTTAAATTATAATACGACCTGTCTGAGAAAAGTGAGTGAAAAACGCCTCTCAAAACTTAATAGCTTCATATGTTTACTAATTCAGGTAATGAATAAATTAAAGGTGTTCATTTCTAATATTCAAATTTGCTTGATTTGGAACTTTTTCATTAATCTGGCCGAGCGAAACAGTAAACGCAACATAAAAGGAACTGCAGGTAAACGTCCACACAAACAATATGATGGCCACGCACTGGTTCTGCCTATAATGATTAGAGGTGTGTGAAACCTCATCGTGCCCCTTTATTTAACATTGTATAGGAACTAAAGATTCCATGTGAAATTTAGCTTGCATTTTGTGTGAAAAATCCAAACAAAAAGCTCTAATCCAAACAAGCTCATGATTGATTTAATGCTTAGGTAAATGTATTTAACAGTTTAAATATGTCATCTTGCGCGGGTAGTGATGCTCGAAACATGAGGATGCACTCAGAGGGTACAGGTTACTTTGGACTTTGGCTCCAATGATGTGTCACTTGTTGAGTATAATTAAGTTTAAGAAAGGAAGAGGTTTCATAATTGTCGTTATTGAAAACGTTTCACTGTATAAAAAAAATAAACAAAGCTGTTTTGATTTGAAATAACATAATTTGGTATTTACTAAAGTGGAAAGCAAATGCCATCAATAATTCGAACTGATCTCGCCTGCTATTTAAAAGCAAAGACATTCGAAAGTGACATTTATTACGGCTCACTCAGCCGAAGATAACTTGATAAAACCCTTCCCAGTGGAAAGAGAGTGATTTCCATTCTCCATCCCTGCACCTCTGCCTGTCTCCATGGCAGATACGGCTGGCTGAATCCTAGCCGCTTGTCTCCGTCTGACACGTGCCTCAAGAGGGCGGAGATGAGGGACACTCTGGGATTACAGCCTGGCTTCTTTGTCCTTCACTCAAAACTTATATCTGACATCATTCAGGGTTCTAGACACAGCCCAAAATGTAAGATGCTGAGAGATGTTACTGTGGTTCTACAAAGCAGTGATCTCTTGCTGGTAAAACCAATATAGAAGTGACTGGAATTGCAGAGGCTGATCCTAACAGAGGTGACATAGGGTCATAGACTCCCCTTGCTAAGGTGTCCAGCTGTACTGAAAAATTTACCAACTTTCTATGATAAGTTTTTTATTTATTTATAAACCTTCATCCTTCCTTCTTGTCCATCACAGGGTGATACACACAATTGTATTTAACTTTTTTCTTTGACATCCATCATATAGAACAAGTCACTCATCTCAATAACTTCCCAAAAATTAATTTTATCAGGAATACATCAGACCTATATGTATCTCCCAGCATTCGTTCAGCACCAGTCATGCCTGAGCCATTCCAATCCCTCAAACGTCATCGTCTTCCGTGGCTGTGTCTCCTCCTGTAGTTACTGGTCTTGTCTTCCTGTCTGAGCTCTTCCAAGGTCCATTCTCCTGGGCTCCTGATATTTTTGCTGTTTTAGTATGTTCAGTATTACTCCATACTCACCCCTCAGTTCTGCGTTATTCCCCCACTTATTACCTTTTATTTTCTCTTGATTTAAATGTAGTTAAAATTTACATAAGAGAATTATTCAGTAGTTTCAAAGGTACACAGAGGTGAACACCTTGACGGAGTTTGTTGCCTTTGTGAGCTGGATGGGTTTTATCGGGAGGATTGTGAGCACCTTTGACACTATTTGTGTTTGGATGCATCTCTCAAATCGATGGAGGGTCAAAGGCTGAAGTCATGAATCAGACTAACCTGCCACTCTGATATTTGTTCCCATGGGAATCTTGTTTCAGCCAATAAAACTCACGATGGCAGGAGGAGACTAATAATGGGGTTGAAATAGTAAAAGAAAATCTGTGACCATGGTGACAGATCTAGAATCAATCCTATTGGTTGGTGCTTTTATGAGGCACTTCTTAGACTAGACTTAATATTCTTGCGCATATAATTCTGCAGCCACAGTTGAAATTTATGCTCGCAGCTTTATATATGGTCTCTGTAGACTTTATAATGGCATTCAAAATAACTAGTTTATGTAGAATGGTCTCGTGGCAACATGGAATTAATCAATCAGTCAATCAAGTTTTTATATAGAGCTTTTTTAGCAGTTATTTTCAAATAGTAAATAGGAGTTCCTCTGTGAGGCCCATGGGAGCCTCGCTGACTGAGGCAGGTGCTAATCACCTCCCCAGCGTAAAGAATATTGCCTGACAGCACCTGAAAAGACAAAAACAAAGACAAAACAGAAACTAACAAACGAAAAACAATGGTTAGAAAAGTGTAACACAAATCACAAACAGGTGATCAGCATCAGGATGAGTGATAAATGATGAGGAGAGGTTAGATACGCACATTGAACCACATTGTTTTTTCAACAGTTCATATGTATATAGCGCTCAGACACCGTATTCGTTTTGAGAAATTCCAGGAGCCAATTATTGCAATGCTAGATTAAACAGATATGTTTTTAATTTAGTTTTGAGATCTGTGAGTGTAGCTGAGCTCCGGACAAAATCTGGAGTTTGTTCAAGAGCTTTCGGGGCGCTATATGAGAACTCTCTTCCTCCTCTGGTGTTTTTACTTATCTGCGGAATAATCAATAGTCCTGCTTCTTGTGATCGAAGAGAGCGAGCTGGAATATATCGTGAGAGGAGACTGCTCAGGCCGAGCCTTTCCGAGCCTTAAAGTCAATGAGCAGCATCTTATTGCCCTCTGTGGAAACAAATTTTTCAGAATCAAATTTCAGCAGTTGGATAGCTTGTGTTCTCTATTTTGCACAAGAAGTTGTACAGCATCTATGCACACTCATTCTCGGAATGACACAACATAGTGTGTACTGCTGCCCCCAGTGGCCTGGATCACAAATACTCTGAATGGCCCTTACACTATACCTAATCAACGTCATTAACAAAAAAGATCAATGCATAAAATTATTTTGGTGCCAAGAATTTGCTGGTATTTAGTTAACTACACTAGATTAAATTAAATTGAATTTTCTACCTCCTTGTCTTTGATAATTTTCTGTCATTTAATTCTCTCCCTCTTTCCTACTCACTCAATCTCTCCATTCTCAAGCTCAAGCAGCATTCAGTCCTTCCCTCAGGCTTTAATCTTTGTTCTTGCCAACCCTCCTCACCTTTTCTCCTCTCGTTCGCTACACTTTCCCTCTTTTCAAGTGAATCATGTTCTTTTCAGTGCTTGGATGTGGGCTATTCACATGCTGAAGTGGCCCACCATTACTGGCAGCGCAGTCGATTTGTTCCACGGAAAGCTCTTACCGCTGCTATAAAAAAGTTCTCTAGCAACTTCATGCAAAGCAAGCACACAAAAATGCATTTGCGGTATTAGGCCTGATTTTGAGTAGGCTTGCAGAGTGGTTCGAGCTGCACCCGTCTTCGTGAGGGGTCGATGTGAACTCTTGTCTTTAAAGACGTTAGCCCACATTTCTTAAAAGTTTAAAAGCATTTATCTGTCTTTTCTCAAGGGGCATCCCTGGGAAGAAATGCGGGAACATTATCTTCACAGCTGAGGAACTCAGCAATTGCCGGGTCAGTATGAAGCTATTCTCTTACACACACATACACACAAACAGTCTGACTCTTCAGGCTTTCATCAAGCTGAACGCCTCAGGCATTGTATTTAAATATCAGAGGTGAAGAACGGCATTCTTTTACTGCTCAGACTAGGTATACAGAGACTGGAGAAGTGGATAATAGAGCTAATCTCTCAAAAGTGAATGGGGAATGTCACGAAACCTTTCAACATTTAAGATTTCGTCTAGATTCATATCTTATCAAAAACCTCACGAAAACATCTCCACTTCTGACAGTTCCAGGATGTGTTCTTAAGTCCATTGCAAATGCATTAAGTTGAGAAAAAGTCTTGTATTTTATGTGATTTCGAGAAATGCAATTTGGAATTGGAATTAGTTTTGGGGGCGTCACGGTGGGTAGCACGGTCGTCTCACAGCAAGAAGGTCGCTGGTTCTAGGCTCGGCTGGGGCAGGTGGCATTTCTGTGTGGAGTTTGCATGTTCTCCTCGTGATCGCGTGGTTTACTCCGGGTGCTCTGGTTTCCCCACAAATCCAAAGACATGCAGTATAAGTGAATCGAGTAAGAACAATTGCCCATAGTGTTAACGTGTGAATGTGTGTGAATGTTTCCCAGCAATGGGTTGCGGCTGGAAGGGCATCCGCTGCGTAAAACAATCCGCTGTGGCGACCCTGAAAGGAATAAAGCCGACATGAAGATGAATGAATGAATGAATTAGTTTTGGGAGGAGCATCACATATAATTGCAAATTCGTACCGGCTGCCACTGGTTATTGTCCATCTTAGTAGTATTAAAACAACCCTCACCCGCTTTCCCACATTGACGCTTAAAGCAAATAACCCACCACTGACCCCTTTCATCTCTCATTTCTTGTGAGGGATGGGGTTCTTGGTCCCGGGTCGCTCGGGGCACTACAGCTTGCCCAGTATGCTTCTTATCACCAAAAATGATTTGCGATTGGGCAATTTGATGTAAGCGAACTTGTGAAGTGATAAAATATGTTTTTGTTGTATTAGTCTTTGTCTCTTTGAATATAATGAGTTAAAGCTGCCCTCATCCTTTCAGAAAAGAATGAAGATCTTAAAGGCCAAAGTCTCAGTGAGCCTTTGAAACATCTGCATAGAATATAAATTCTTGATAGTTTAATCCTCCTGATTGAATCATCTGGACTGTAAAGCTGTATCGTTTAAACCTCAAAATACATGTATAAATGTTGAAGGCATAAAAATATTTTTTTTTTTTGGGGGGGGGGGGTTTCACCACAATATTGGAGATAATTTATTGGGTTTTTCAATACATTTCAGATAAACAACAAAGAAAAGAGAATTTAACACACGAAACAAAAAGACACTGAATACCAGCAAATATAAAGAAACAAAACAAAGGGGAGGGTGGTTTTGCTAAGAAATCTAGAGCCCAAGACATTTAAAGCCAAAGACGTTTGCAACCAGACGTTTAGAGAAAAAGAAGTTTAACACCAAAGGCATTTAGAGCCTAAGACAATTTGTGACGAAGACACCTAAAGCCGAAGACATTTAGAGCCAAAGAAATTAAGAGCCAAAGGCATTTGAAGCCATATAGAATTGGGGCGGAAGATATTTATGGCTGAAGACACCTACACCAAAGACATTTAGAGCCAAGCCACCAAAGGCTTTTAGAGCCTATGAGATTTGGATCCTACTACGTTTGAAGCTTATGACTTTTGGAAACTGCAATATTCAGAGCCCATAATACTTGGTGCCAAAGAAATTTCACACCAAAGACAATTAGTTCTGAAGACATTTGGAGCCTAAGACATTTGAAGCTGACGACATTGGGACACGAAGACATTTAGAGCTGAAGAAGCCTAAAGACAAAGAAGTTTAGAGCCAAAGATATTAAGCACCAAAGGCATTTAGAGCCGAAGACATTTGGAGCCTAAGAAGTTTAACACCAAATGCATTTAGAGCCAAAGATAATTGGAGCCGAAGGCAGTTGTACCAAAGACACTTAAGCCAAAGACATTAAGAGCCGAAGACACTAATGCCAAAGACATTTAGAGCCAAGGATGTGACATTCGGCGCTTACGACATTTAGAGCCAAATAAAATTCTCACCAAAGTCAATTAGTTCTGAATAAATTTGGAGCAAAGACATTTAGAGCCGAAGAAGCCTAAAGAAAGGCATATGTAGCCAAAAGAATTTGTAGCCAAAGAAGTTTAACACCAAAGTAATTTAGAGCCTAAGATAATTAGCACCCAAGACATTTAGAGCCTAGGACATTTGGAGCCCAAGACGTCCAAAGCCAAACCCGTCCAAAGCTGAAGACTTTCTTGAATTATAATTATTAGGTTTGTTAACGAAATCAGTAAAGCTTTTTAAAAGTCAAATCAAGTCAGGATTTATTAAAAAAGCCATCAGCCACAGCCAGAGCACCCATGGCTGAGGTGGTCACACCCAGCATCCATAGATAACCAGAAAACAGTGGGAACCCCCTCCAATCAGATTCATACAAGTGTCCTTAGGTCAATTTAAAACATTTCTGGTGTAAGATTAGAATCTCAAACTCTCCTCAAGAGGGGTAATAAATACAAATGTGAGGATCATTAATTCTTAGCTAAACACACTCAAAGTTCTCAAAAGTCTAAGTCAAACTTTAAAGAAAAACATTTATAACATAAATCGCCATAGTCTTCCAGTTATTTTCAACAACATTTGGAGCCGAAGAAAGCTATATTTTTCCCATGTAAAGAAACAGTTGTTATAAAAAGCACCAAATAGTCTCTGGTTGTGTGGCGTTTAGAACCAACCACAGAACCAGATTTGGTGCTATTTGGTTCCGTTAAGACAGCATCACTCTTTTAAATGAACAGTCTTCAGGTGCTAGTTGAAAGGTAACCAGATTTTAGAGATTTGGATCATAGTGCCACAGAGGTAATATTGAATGTTTCCCATTTACTGTAAATACGGTTTAGGGGATCTTTAAACTACTGTGTGTGAGAGGGCAGGCAGGGATTCTTCCAACAACTCAAATATAACCAGCAGTGAGAGGAACGCCACCAACTCAATGAAGTGAGGGGGTGTGTTACACAATCAGGGGGAAGAACTCCGAACAGACTGATCAGTGGAGTGGAATGAATGTCTGTTAGAGGTGCTTGCTGAAAGAGACTCAAAGATGAAAAGAATCCATTTTTGTTTCAAAAGAAAGCACACTTAATTGCTACAAACACTGAAGGTCTCTCATGCAAAGGAAATTAAATCAAAAGAGGCAACATGAATGTTTTAATTGAATTATTGACATTTATACACTTGGCATGCATTCGTAGAACAAGCATGCGATCATTTAAATAATTCACACCATTTTCGATTCGATTGAATGCAGCTAACATTCTGCGCTGCCCAGACTGCCCCAGAGCAGCTGATGGCTACCAAAGTAGCTTATCACCACCCGAGTGTGAATGTGGAGTGAATGAATAATGCTCCGATAACTGTAAAGCATTTAGAAAAGTGCTACATAAATTATAACTTATATAATTATATTATATAAATTACAAAATTATTATTACTTATTATTATCTACCCCTTCTTCCAAAAAGACAAAAATGGACAAATAAGCAAAGACGTTTCAGTGTCAGGGAAATTGCTCTTATAGTAGATTAAACTGCACCTCGGAGTGCTAGGCCTCTTTTATTAAGCTCTGCAAACTTTTAACAATAACAAGGGTCTAGTACGTAAAGGTCAAGGACTGGAGTTAGGGAAGCACATGGTTTTTTAATCGTGCTAAAATGAGCAAGGTTAAAAAAAAGGGATTGGATTATTTAGTAAGGTATTAATGTTTATCATTTACAGGTCGAGTTAATGCGTATAGACGATTATGTGTACGTTGAAGTGGGAATGCGAAAGACAGAGAGAGAGCGAGAGAGAGAGAGAGAGAGAGAGAGAGGTGAAACGGTCACTGAATTGACGTAGTAGGTCCATCCTACTTCAAGGGACAGAAAAGCTTCCAAAAAACTTCCATGAGTGACATGTTTGCTTCTCTTAACCTTCCATCTGTCTTCTCACCACGCACACATGAGTGCAGCGATTAACTTTTCTTAGAATTATCTAATATGTGTTCTCATGTTTGAGTTTTTTTTAAATGCCGCTGTTTGCTGTGTTCCTTGCATGGATTCCAGAGTCATTATTAGTATGAAAGGAATAAATCTGCCGCATCACATTTATAATGTTGAATGTTGAAAGGGCTATTTATGCCAATCCAAGGAGATGAAAATAAACATCCCATAATCGAGAACAAGGTGTGCTTATTGAAGAACTCATGTGTACCCATTCAGAAAGGTGTTCCAATGTAAACGTTGGCCATTTACCCTTTGGTTCCTCGTATTTGTAAAAGCAACACCACAAAGAACAACCCAGAAAACTTTTTGGAAACTTTGACTGCACATTTAATCCCGAACCCTGTAGACATTCATCAATGCAAATCCACCAGGGTTAGGTTTCAACCCATCCATGCTGATCCCAGTTTAAGCCATGCATCTCTTTACCCTCTACTGCAGTGCCTCGGGCCAGTTCATAAAGCCTCACAAATATCATTTCAGATGGCACAAATTATGTATATATTCAACGTAATCCCTTGGCGTCCTTGTAATTGCATGTTGCTAGGGCGTCTGTTTGGCAAAAGTCTTAACAGTTCACCTCAAATCCAGCTCAGCGAGCCACCAGACCCGTTTTGAAAGGCAGATGAGCCGTCTGTCCACCTTCACTGTTGTCTCTCGAGTGCGTTCTCTCTATCAAGACCCAATTAAATCTGTTCTACGTGTGACTTCCTCCCAGACTCGAGGGTTTTCCCCTGAGATCTGCTATTCTGAAGAGAACAGCGCCAATAAATAGCTAAACACCGAGACCTCCGCTCAGCATTAATATGGATGAACCAACTGGCGTTCTTCTCGAAGACTCTGTGGAATTGATTTCTTGTCCTTGTGTGTTGTCTTTGTTTTGTTCTGAACTCTTGCTCTGTGGAGATGTAATCTTATGGCAGTGATTAAAATGAATGAATGTAACGTTTGAAGTTTTTAAAAGTTTCTGCATTCATTTTTGGTATCTGTAGGACTTTACGAATTCCCTGAATAATTGACATGTTTTTATGCCAGGACATTGCAACCATGCAGCTCTGTGCAAACAAGCTGGATAAGAAGGACTTCTTTGGGAAGTCGGACCCCTTTTTGGTGTTTTATCGCAGCAACGAAGATGGCACGTGAGTACAAGCGCTTCATCTTTTCCTCTCGCTCCCTGTGACAACCGACATTCTTTTAAAGTGAACGTTCATCTGCTCAGTGGTGTTGAATCGCAGCTGTCGCTGAATCTCCTGACATCTCTAATTTAACCCTTGTATGGTGTTCGGGTCTGTGGGACCCATTTTCAGTTTTCATCAGAAGAAAAATTAAACAAGCATTTATTATTTGAAGCTGAGATTCACTGGGCTTGGCTCATTTCCTGTGAAAAACATTTATCAGAACAGATTTTTTATGACCCCACACGTACGCTCCCCTACACATTTATATTACACACAAGGTGTTCGGCTCTACTGGACCCGGGGCATGTTAAAGTGTGAAAATGGTAGATTCTTTACCTTAATTCTCTCTTCCCACCCAAACATACATCACACATAAACATAACATTTTACATTTTAGAATAAAATTGTGTGATTGTGTGAATTAAAAGCGCCAAAATACCACGGGTCCAGCAGAGCCACCAACCCTGCCAAAGTAACAATAATGAGAACATCACACATGGTTCAAATTCTAAACGTGAAGAAATCAAGTTAAAAAACAATAAATAAAGTATATTTGCTGTTTATATCACTTGTTTCTTGGCTAAAGGAAATATTGTTTAAGTTTTTAACATAAAATGTTTTGATTGGGTGATTTAAAATCCGCAGAAGGGCAAAGGGTCCACGAGACCCGCAAACACCGCCTGAGTAACAATAATATAAACACCACACAAGGGTTACTCAAACACCGCCTGAGTAACAATAATATGAACACCGCACAAGGGTTACTCAAACACCGCCTGAGTAACAGTAATATGAACACCGCACAAGGGTTACTCAAACACCGCCTGAGTAACAATAATATAAACACCACACAAGGGTTACTCAAACACCGCCTGAGTAACAATAATATGAACACTGCACAAGGGTTACTCAAACACCGCCTGAGTAACAATAATATGAACACCACACAAGGGTTACTCAAACACCGCCTGAGTAACAATAATATAAACACCACACAAAGGTTACTCAAACACCGCCTGAGTAACAATAATATGAACACCACACAAGGGTTACTCAAACACCGCCTGAGTAACAATAATATGAAGACCGCACAAGGGTTACTCAAACACCGCCTGAGTAACAATAATATGAACACCGCACAAGGGTTACTCAAACACCGCCCGAGTAACAATAATATGAACACCACACAAGGGTTACTCAAACACCGCCTGAGTAACAATAATATAAACACCACACAAGGGTTACTCAAACACCGACTGAGTAACAATAATATGAACACCGCACAAGGGTTACTCAAACACCGCCTGAGTAACAATAATATGAACACCACACAAGGGTTACTCAAACACCGCCTGAGTAACAATAATGTGAACACCACACAAGGGTTACTCAAACACCGCCTGAGTAACAGTAATATAAACACCACACAAGGGTTACTCAAACACCGCCTGAGTAACAATAATATAAACACCACACAAGGGTTACTCAAACACCGCCTGAGTAACAATAATATGAACACCGCACAAGGGTTACTCAAACATCCCCCGAGTAACAATAATATAAACACCACACAAGGGTTACTCAAACACCGCCTGAGTAACAATAATATGAACACCACACAAGGGTTACTCAAACACCGCCTGAGTAACAATAATATGAACACCACACAAGGGTTACTCAAACACCGCCTGAGTAACAATAATATGAACACCACACAAGGGTTACTCAAACACCGCCTGAGTAACAATAATATGAACACCACACAAGGGTACTCAAACACCGCCTGAGTAACAATAATATGAACACCACACAAGGGTTACTCAAACACCGCCTGAGTAACAGTAATATGAACACCACACAAGGGTACTCAAACACCGCCTGAGTAACAATAATATGAACACCACACAAGGGTTACTCAAACACCGCCTGAGTAACAATAATATGAACACCACACAAGGGTACTCAAACACCGCCTGAGTAACAATAATATGAACACCACACAAGGGTTACTCAAACACCGCCTGAGTAACAATAATATGAACACCACACAAGGGTACTCAAACACCGCCTGAGTAACAATAATATGAACACCACACAAGGGTTACTCAAACACCGCCTAAGTAACAATAATATGAACACCACACAAGGGTACTCAAACACCGCCTGAGTAACAATAATATGAACACCACACAAGGGTACTCAAACACCGCCTGAGTAACAATAATATGAACACCACACAAGGGTTACTCAAACACCGCCTGAGTAACAGTAATATGAACACCACACAAGGGTTACTCAAACACCGCCTGAGTAACAATAATATGAACACCACACAAGGGTTACTCAAACACCGCCTGAGTAACAATAATATGAACACCACACAAGGGTTACTCAAACACCGCCTGAGTAACAATAATATGAACACCACACAAGGGTTAAAAACTCCTTAGACTGGGCTCTGATGAGAATCAAATGTCTTTGAGTCAGTTTAAGGAGCAGCTCTAAACGAGAGTAGTTTGATTTTAGTGACACGCTTGTTTTGTTTATGTACTCTTTCCAGGCATGATGCAACATGCACATTTTCTTGGTAACCTAAATTTGCTGGGATTCATTTAAAGTCACCATCAAATCGAAGATTTAGCAGATATTAGGATTCAAACCCATATGGAGATTACTCTTGCAGTGAAATTAAATATTTGAAATATATTTTCATATTTATCGTTTATTTTTATCAGGCATTTGTTAGAGATTTGTTTCCATGTTTATATATACTGAATATTTTAAGTGTTGGTAAAAAAACATATTTACAGTTGTGTTTAACAGCCATCCATTCCATCTTGTGTAAAACAATTATCCGTGGCAGTGGTCTGTACCACCTTAGGAGCGTGACACACCAGCATTAACCAAAGCAAGATTAGTAGTTACATGTAAGTCAGCCTTTTTGAGGCAAGAAATGTTTTCTGATACTGGTACCTCTAAAGGATTCTGGGAAATCATTGGGAATACTGGGAACTTTTTTCATTGACTTAACATGGGGTTAAACTTTGTCGAGCTGTAGCGCAGACTGAGAATCTCATAGAAACGTATCAGTCTGAGCAATGCCATTCTTAGGAAGGTGCAAACATAATTGAACCCTGGGCTCTAGAGGGGGTCAACGTTTACCTTTAACTCAATATTTACGTTGAAAATGTATCTATTTGGTCACACCATAATTTAAAGACCAAACAAGCTAAAGGCACATGGGCTTATATTGGTCATAGTGGCAAGGAAGCATTTTAATTAGGCCACCAACCTCTTCATAGCAACCATACTGTTTACCCTAGCAACCATTTTCAAAGGTCTATATCTCAGCTCAGGAAAATATTTAACATGGGGGTTGGTTTAAATAACTCAGATTGACAAGTGGAACATTATATGATGTAACTGACCCCTTCATAGCAACCATATTGTTTACCCTAGCAACCGTTTTCAAAGATCTGTATCTCAACTCGGGTGGGGGTTGGGTTAAAGAAGTCAGATTGACCAGAGGAACATTATATGATGTCATTGACACCTCTCTAGCAACCAGACTGTTTATCCTAGCAACCATTTTTGCATATCTATTGCTAATAACATGATGGTTTGTGTCCTTTTTGAGCACCAAACTTAAAAAAATAATTCAAGCTTTGAACTTTCCCAAACTTGCCTAAGCTTTATCAAACTTTAAAATGTTGGCGTTTTCAAGTCAACATAAGGTTTGCTATCGAAACGTTTCAATCTACTTCATCGATGATGCTTTCTTAAGCTTGTCTTCTTGTGAGCATTAAAGAACAGAGTTTGTATCATCCTCCTTCTTCTCTAGCAGCCATTATCAATGTTAACTACTTTGCAATCATAGCCATTTACTTCTGCAATACCATTATTTAAATGTAAAGACCCCTTTAGATGTAAGTCAATTCTCAGGACTCACTTCACTGAGTTTTTGATTGAAATACCATAGGATGCCCTTCATCACCTGTTCTTGATGTCGCTTTGATGTTCCTGTCGTTTGGAATGAATTTCCAAACGTATCCCTTCATAGAAACCGTACGAATGTCAAAACAAGCCCTTAGGTGAGATTTCCTTTTTGATTTCGCTCTTTTCCAGCTTCACAATCTGTCACAAAACGGAGGTGATAAAGAACACTTTGAACCCATCGTGGCAGGCCTTCACCATCCCAGTGCGAGCGCTGTGTAATGGAGACTATGACAGGTGAGGAAGAACACATACACGCTGAAGGCTAGCATCCACTCAATATCTAGCCTTTGTTTTCCTAGTTTATAGCTTTAGATGAAAATAGAGGGAAAAATGATTCATGTGTTTCTCCTCAAAGAAGATTCTACTTGTTTGTTTTTGGAATGGAATTCTTGATTGATTTCCTAAGTTTCCCAAATAACATGTGAAATGCGTGTAGTTATGCGCTGTTTTTGCATAAATATGATTTTTGTTCAATCAAACGATAAAGATTTCTAAGACTACATTCAGACTTCAGGTCTTAATGCTCAATTCAGATTGTTTTGCTAAATCTTTGCAATGCTTTGAGATACGAACACTAAACTAGTTGAATAAGAGTAAAAGTTTTTTTAGGGGGGTTACTATTTTTTGTGTTTGTACATTCTTGTGTTGATTTTAAAAAGAAATGGATTTAACACATTGATTTAAATATATACTAGTAAATAAACTATTTTTTGTATTTGTACATTCTTGTGTTGATTTTAAAAGGACATGGATGTAACACATTGATTTAAATATATAAAAGTAAAAAAGAAAATGTTTGTATTTGTACGTTCTTGTGTTGATTTTAAAAAGAAATGGATTTAACACATTGATTTAAATATCTAAAAGTAAAAAAGAAAATGTTTGTATTTGTACATTCTTGTGTTGATTTTAAAAAGAAATGGATGTAACACATTGATTTAAACATCTTAAAGTAAAAAAGAAAATGTTTGTATTTGTACATTCTTGTGTTGATTTTAAAAAGAAATGGATTTAACACATTGATTTAAATATCTAAAAGTAAAAAAGAAAATGTTTGTATTTGTACATTCTTGTGTTGATTTTAAAAAGAAATGGATTTAACACATTGATTTAAATATCTAAAAGTAAAAAAGAAAATGTTTGTATTTGTACATTCTTGTGTTGATTTTAAAAAGAAATGGGTTTAACACATTGATTTAAATATATACAAGTAAATAAACTATTTTTTTGTATTTGTACATTCTTGTGTTGATTTTAAAAAGAAATGGATTTAACACATTGATTAAAATATCTAAAAGTAAAAAAGAAAATGTTTGTATTTGTACATTCTTGTGTTGATTTTAAAAAGAAATGGGTTTAACACATTGATTTAAATATATACAAGTAAATAAACTAATTTTTGTATTTGTACATTTTTGTGTTGATTTTAAAAAGAAATGGGTTTAACACATTGATTTAAATATATACAAGTAAATAAACTATTTTTTTGTATTTGTACATTCTTGTGTTGATTTTAAAAGAAATGGATTTAACACATTGATTTATATATATAAAAGTAAAAAAGAAAATGTTTGTATTTGTACGTTCTTGTGTTGATTTTAAAAGAAAAGGATTTAACACATTGATTTAAAGATCTAAAAGTAAAAAAGAAAATGTTTGTATTTGTACATTCTTGTGTTGATTTTAAAAAGAAATGGATGGAACACATTGGCAGCATCCTCGTGCGTTTGCACTGATCTCTGAGGCGTTAAAAGGCAGAGCGGCTGTGCGTCCCTGAGGCAGCGGGAATAATCCCAGCAGTCAGCCGGATCACAGCTGCGTCTGGGCCATGTGTTGTTTCGGACTGGCTCTGTGGACTCACCAGGCCACCGTTATCCTCTGACCTTTGAAGAAAACTCAGGCTGTCTGCTCTTCATTTGAGATATTGACGAGCTTTGAGCTTTGATTTGTTTGTGATCTCTGCAGAACGGTGAAGGTGGACGTTTACGACTGGGACAGAGACGGGAGGTACAGAACTTCTCCTTGCTTTGTTTATAAAAACATAAATCATGTCTCGGTGATAATTGTTTTGTGTTTCTGCAGCCATGATTTCATCGGAGAGTTTACGACCAGTTACAGAGAGCTGTCTCGCGGTCAGAGCCAGTTCAACGTCTATGAGGTCAATTCTTTTTTGTCTACAGATCCAAGTTTGTAAAATGATCATGTTAAAGCTGCCATATCATGCCCCCTTTAAATCATTGATAATAAATATTTGACCCCTCACTTTTTTCCCGGGACATCCAAAAACACTTTTCATTATTTATTGAAGCGGTTCTGCTACGGTTCACTTCCGGGTCAGTCAGCGCTTACGTTATCTATTGAGATGAGCTGCATTAGCGTTTCAGCTGATTGGTTGGTGAACTGTGCTATGGCTAACGGGTGTGGCTACAGTCATCGATCCATTTTGAGCCCCCCAAAAACTAAATAGGATACACAAACATTGCACAAATGTCTGAATCTGAAAATGACTTGAAGCATGTTTTTGATTAAGGCAACATGCAAAACATCGAGTTTACATGATATAGCACCTTCAAATGTACTATTAACATGTATATACAAGTATCTACTTTTAAAGTTTGTAATGTTTGTTTTGGATATTTATCATTAATGTGTTACAGTTAACATGTATATTATGTTAACATGTATACTTTTATTGAATGTTACTTTGTTGATTGACATTATTCATATATTTATTATTAAATAATACATATATTATATTTATGTATTTATTTATTTTGTTTGCAACACATGTAAATCGTCAAACACATACAAAGACAACCATAGATATTTATTATTAAAATGGACGTAATGGCAAAATATTGTTATTATTTTAAATGAAAAATATACATTTATTTTACAAAATTATATCATTTAAAATTTTTAAATCTGAATTTAAATGGCTTGATAATATTTTATTTATTCATATGCTGCTCAATGTTTTTATTTATATGCCAAGTGCACACAATTCTACTATAATATCAAATTCTTTGAATTCTTTTATATTTTTAAGTTCATACGTTATATGTTGTGTGTATTTATAGCATACAATAATGTTTCAATCATTTTAAAATGAGGTAACCAAATACACATATTTCAGTTATCCAGTAATTATATTTTTCTGCAGCTACTGCACTTTTTGGTGCTTGCTTATTTTTATGATGTATATTTGTTTGTGATGTTTTATTTAACACATTTAGGTCGTAGCACATGCAGCTAATTATCTCTGTAGCTTCCTTTAATAGGCCTTCTCACTCACTGCGCTGTTTTATGTTGAAGTGCTGTAATGTTGTCCATTTTATTATTTTATCTCCTAGTGGTGTTTTAAGTTGCTCTTTTTTTACTGTTGTAAACCACTTTGTTTTTGCTGCTGCTTAAAAGTGTTATATTAACAGATTTGCATTGATAAGTGTCCATCCAAATATCAGCAGTAATTTAAGATTGTTGAATGACCATCCCATAAACAGAATAAAATACGTCTAACATTCTGGATTTTCAAACTTCTGTACTTTTCCCTGCGCCCTTTTTCCCAACCCTTATACCTTAAACCTCTAGAACATACACTTGAGCGTTGATTGTCCCTTTTGTGCACACTTATGAAAGTTTAAAATAAAATCTCTCTGAGAAGTAATCTGTAATTTTAAGTGTTTCCAGACTGAGACGTGCTCGTGTTGCTTCAGTGGTGACACGTTCCTTTGAGCGCTGTTTGATGGGTGTCTGTGGTGCTTCTTTCAGGTTCTGAATCCCAAGAAGAAAGGCAGGAAAAAGAAATATGTCAACTCTGGCACGGTGTGTGTGAATGAATTACCTGTCAAGCGCTCTCTTCTTCTGATTTATTTTCATAATGACTTCCATTATCTCTCTCTCCTCCCTCTCTCTTTTGCACTCTCTCCAGGTAACACTTTTGTCCTTCAAAGTGGAATCCGAGTACACGTTTGTGGACTTCATTCGGGGCGGGTAAGTGGCTCTTTGGGGTTTTGAAAGTGAAGCATGTGTTGAATTTTGTGTTGCCGATCTGAAACCTTTGAGAAACTAGCGACGATAACAGATGGATTTGCTTGTGATTGAGGCTTTAGCTCAGTTTGCCCAGCCTTGCTCGGGAAGGGTGTAGAATTACGGTTGTTTTGAGACAACAGGCCTAATGCTCTATTCTGGTTTATCTTGTTTGTTCCCATTACTAATAATATTCAACTGTTATCTGTCTAATATGTGAACGAAATGCGACTCCAATGTGCGCACAGAAGAGGAAACTACGTCTCCCAGAATGCACCTCTAATGAATGTAAACCTTGAAGTGCCTGCTCCCTGTAATGCTTCTGACTTTGTTGGTGTAAATATCTGGTCAGATCCAATTTTGTTGTTATCAAATATTGTTAAGGAAAAGATTGAGATGGAAAAGAACACATATTACAGAATACTGGTGGAAGAGGAGTTCAGTTTTGATGATGCAAAAAACCCCAAAAAGCGCGATTAGAATTCAGACTGAGGTCGCATTGCAAAAAATCTGATATGTACGGTATTCAGGAGCTCATATAGAAGTGATCTGGACTGGGTTTCCGTATGTTGCGTTCCTTTTGGATGGTATGTGATTCTGGACAAGCAGCTACATGCAACACGACAGAAACTAACTTCAGTATGTAACACAACATGGTTCTTTCTTGATCAGCTCTCCTCAAAGATGGGATGCAAATGAGTTATCTTCAGAGCGTTCTGGTTGGCTGTCTTGTGATGACATCCTGCAAAACAAATAGGAAAAAGACTGAAGCGCTGGTGAGAGCGAGTGGGCGGAGCCTGAATTGGAAGTATAGAATGTGAGAGTGTGAGAACAAACTAAGAAAAGCGAGTGTGAGCGTGGAAGGAGAAAGAAAACAAGATCATACTCACAGCAAAGAAAATTATACGTATATAAACAAATTCTTTGCAACACCAATAATGATGTTTCTTAGCGATAAGAACAACCTCTAACTGAATTGTTCCTCATAGTTTTCTCAAGCATACTCTCAATGAGAATCGCCTTTAGCTGCGTCTTCATGGGGTTCATAGTGCAAGTCAACTTTTAGGACAAACTAAAACCAAAAGACTTTTGTCCTTAGTTCATAAAGCTGTCTGTGGTGAAGTGCGCATGCAAATAACAAGCAAAACCCACAACCAAAATATGAACCAACTAAATGAACGCACAACAAACAGAAAACTGCAACCCGACTTCCCGAAACTTCCTAACGAAAAAATGCAGTGTTTCAGAAATAACCCCTACGTTAGCCAATCAATACACAAATAATTAGGTGAGAAAGAAAACGTCTAGTTATAAAACAACAACAACGCAATACTCAAATCAGTAATGAAACTAAACATTAAGGTGAACCCGGAGCTCTTAACAGAGCGAGGTTACAAGCGAAATGAGCTCCCAGAATTTAGGAACTCTTTTTAACAAGCAAAAAAGGTGGTGCAGTGGTGGAGTTGGTCGTCCTGTAACCAGAAGGTTGGCGGTTTGATTCCCGCTGGGTTCATTCTGCCGTTGTGGCGCCGGGCAAGCCACTTCACCCACATTGCCCAGTATGGATGTGTGTGACTGGGGGAGGATGTTTGGTGGTGATCAGGAGGTCGTAGGCACAGAATAGCAGCCACGTCCTGTCAGACTGCCCCAGAGCAGCTGAGGGCTACCAAGGTAGCTTATCACCACCAGTGTGAGAATGTGGAGTAAAAGAATTATTGACTAAACATTGTAAAGTGTCTTTGAGCTCTGGAAAAGCGCTAAATAAATTGAAAGCCTATTAATTATCGCCTGAGCACAAGACATAATGGAACATAACATTTTTAAACACACTAAAAAGTGACCCCACGCACTAAAGAGTGACGTTACAAATTCTTGCCTTGTTGATTCATTGTTTTTGACACATCTTTCAAGTCAACTCATTTATAGGGAGACTTTACCAATCATTTAACTAACAACAGACTATTAAGATGACAAAATTAAGAAAAAGACTGGTTTGCCTGGAGAGTACAAAGTAAATTGAAACATAGTTAGTAAATATATTACCCCAAGATTTGTGATAGCACATTTCAAGCTTGACTTGTAATTCAAGTCTTTAAGTTATGAATGAAATGTGCAGCATTGACTGTGTTAGTGGCTTTGTAGTAAAGGTCAGGTGTCCTGCTCGCTCTGAAGCTTGGATAATGTGAATCAGGCTTTGTTCAGACTGACTCGAGTGCAGACCGATCCATGATCGTTTTATTTACTAATGTGTTTCCCGATCAATTATTTCTGCTAACTCTCAGTGAAGGAAAAAGATGTCCAAAGAGAATTTTCTCCAAAACTGAGATGTTTAGCAAACATTTGTGGTGTGCTTTTTGTGACGATTGTATATATATTGAGTGGAAAAAATTGTCATCATTGAGTCTCTGTATATGATAAATACCTTTTTTATTTATTTTAATATACAGTTTTTTACTCTGGGTGTAGTATTTAATTATATATAATATGCAAACTCTTTCCACAATTATGAAAAATGTTATTAGACATTAAGGCAGATGTAACGGTTTGGTACATGTTAAACAGCAGCGTTTGTCAGACAACAATATGCTTATTTTGCATCTCTTTCAATTTTTGACTGTGTTTCTTTTCCATTTAAAAACAGAACCCAGCTCAACTTCACTGTAGCCATAGACTTCACTGCGTCTAACGGTAAGAGCAGCATCACGCCCTCAGATACAGCGCTGTCTGTTTTTTAAAATAATCTAGCATCTGCTGTGGATGTACTGCTCTTACATAAGTGACATGGGGTCTTCACTCTTGTGTCTAAACTCTTCTGAATCGATCCCTGAACGCAGGAAACCCATCACAGCCGACATCGCTCCACTACATGAACCCGTATCAGCTGAACGCGTATGCCATGGCTCTCAAAGCCGTGGGGGAAATCGTCCAGGATTACGACAGCGACAAACTCTTCCCTGCTTACGGCTTCGGAGCCAAACTCCCTCCTGATGGCAAGATCTCTCACGCTTTTCCCCTGGTGAGCAAACACAGCTGTGTTAAGAGAGCACACGTATGCGTAAAAGACTGAAGCAGTGATCGGTGGTAAAAAAAAAAAACCAAAAACAAAAAAACTAGAAACATATTTTTTCATCAGATTTTTACTAAAGTCTTTCTCGGCAGGTAAGAAAAAATGACTTTTAAAGGTTTGAGATATAAAGTTGAAATTTGTAGATAAAAAGTAAAAAAAATGTGCTTGCCCAACATAATTCTTAATCACTTGAAAACAATTTTTCGCATTTTTGTAACTTTTTCTAATTAAAAATTCAGACTTTTTATCTTATATTTATTTTTATCTATATTCCAACTTTCTAATTAAACATTAAACATTTTTTTCGACTTTTTGTTTCAAACAATTTGACTTTAAAAGTTATTATATATATATTTTTTAACCTGGCGGAAATGTGGTGCCGTGGATTTTTCTATTATTGTTCATGTATTGATTTATGATTTTTTTTATTTAATAAACATGATCACGCCAAAATATCGGCCAAAAACATCAAAGCTATACTTAAATCATCACAAACAACTCTTGAGCTATTAATGCACTAACTAATGATTAATTCATGCATGAATTAATGGTAGTTTGCATACTCTCGCCGCATAGTGTTTCCAAGTTTTTTTCAACGCTCTTCATCCACTCCATCGCGCGCTGGGGACCATCCTACTACTCAACCCACTGACCAAAACATGACTTAGATGCTAAAATGTGAAAGATACATGAAATTAAATGAAGTCATGTGTATTTGAACTTTCAGACAGTACCAATGTTAAAAATCAAAGGTTTTATTTGCATTTGTCAGAATTCTTGTGCGTATAAATGGCGTGTCTGAAGTAAGTTCCGGGGTGCACCGAACCAATAGTGTCTGGCTACAGACATGCACTATCAGCAATGCAATCTCAGCTTTTATACAAATCAATTAGATTTATCTTTTTCTGTTTAAGTTTAGTTGTTGTATAGCTGTCCCTGAGGTGCATGTCAGGGGAAGATTGGCTGGCATGGATGCTAGGGGAAGGTTAGGGGAAGAAAGAACTCGTATAGACATTTGTGGGCATATGGCATTATACATTGATATATAACATATGAAGTTATTTGCATGTTACAGCAAAATTTAATTAAAAAAATTGCCTGCACTGGGTAACGCGTTGTTGTTGAGAGTGCGTGTGACAATGCACTTGCAGCACTGCTATTGCCAGAGCACATATCTGACATTTCATGTCTGCAGCCAGACCTTTCTCCGCAAAACAAGCTCATTCACTGCGCATTCTAACTTACATGTGCAGTACTAGTACTTAAATTCAAGATGACAAGTGCACAGATACCGAAGGGAACAAACTAGAACCAATGGTTTTTGTCTTTGATGCAAAAAAAGGTGTCCAACTTAAGAATATTTAAAATTTGTCTTGACTAAAGAACGATTCAAACAAACATGTACGACTGACTTAAAATGTGTTGCATAAAGGCGTTGCATAAAAGCGGGGATAATCGAGTGAGAGCCAATCACCAGCTCGGAAGTTTGGTTCTCATCATTTTTGTTCCACCAACTGCCCCTGTTTTAACCACTAGATGGCACTTTTCTAAACAAACAAGAACCATTGTTTTAAGCGACTACTGCTGGGACGCATGATAGGAAGTGATACTGCATTTCTTTGTTTGACCACTAGAGGCTGACTCCAGAAGTGAGCAGGTTCCCATTGACAGCAAAAAAAATGTTTGCACTAGGGTTGCATCGATTATAGATTTTGGTTATACAATTATAGTCAACAAAATAATCAAGGTTATCACTATTATTTTTCCTTCATTAGTTTCAAAATGATTATAGTAAAAAATATCTCATAAAACTCTCAAGTTGCTGCTCAGTAAACAAATAATGCAGCAAAAATTCAAACTTTTTTAAAAACTATATATTTTTTTCCTCCATTTTCAGACCAGAGAAGAATGGAAAAATGCTTAATCGGGTTATGACTCTACCAATAAAGCTTCCTTTTGAAAATAAATACTAAAGTAAGGTGAAAAATAAACCACGTCTCTGGAACTGAGTTATGCTGCAACAAAACCAGGAGTCACAACTCACAAGATGCAGAAGCAGGTTTTTCCCACAATCTGAAATCACATCATATCTTTGAAGAAAAAATTGGTCACTGCTTTATTCAAACCCTGGGTTTGTTTTAATGTGGGAGCACAAGTTACACGCTTTGCAAGAGAATCTGCTACAGTTATTCTAATTACTGATAAATAATCTAATTAACTTTGAGGAGAGAGGCTTTAGGGCTCGTGTTTATTTCTGCACAAAATCAAGTAAAACCTCTGAACTGAACACTTTTTAGTTGCAGCATTTTCATTCTGTGAAACACATCGTTTAGAAGCTTTCATGGTTCATTAATTAAGGGGGAGCCATTTCCTCATTTCTGATCCACCAAATCACAACTTTTGCCCATTTTTGCCTGCAGGAATCAGCTCACTGTGTTCCTTTTAAATACAGCCAATGATTTTATTGAGCACTATCCCTTTAAATCTTAATCCACGCAGATACAACTTCCATTATTAATGATAAACTCTTCAGTAATGCATTTTCAGAATTAAACGTAGCGCAGAGCAACATAGAATATGCCTCAGCCCAGTATGAATAAATCAGAGAGTTATTCCTCATGTGTTATAAATGAACTTGTGGAGTGTTTGTGTGTTTTCTGATCTGCCAGAACTCGGACTGTGAGAACGCCAACTGTGTGGGCATCGAAGGTGTGCTGGAGTCTTATTATGACTGTCTGAGGAAAGTGCAGCTCTACGGACCGACCAACTTTGCCCCTGTCATCAACCAGGTGGCCCAGTAAGCGAAACATTGACACCAGCTTGCTCTTCTCTTTCTCTCTGTCTGCTCTGGGCTTTTTTTCTCTCGCTCCCCCGTGAGCTGAACTGCTTGTCACTATCCACTTGTTATTCACCATAAAGCCTGTCCTCTTTCCACACAAATGCTCTTAGGCTCAGACAAGACTTCTCCGGAATCCACTCACCTTACCGGCTGCTCAGAAGCGGCTGGAAAAATCAGGCTTTTTACAGGAGAACATCAGGAAAATGTGACATTTCAGTTGTAATTGGGTCAACGCTCAAACACAAAATGCAGCGAAACTCTGTGAAAGTATGTCAAAATTGGCGCTTGTAAGAAATAGAAAATCATCAATATTAACAGTTGTAAATCCACGTTTGTGAGATATTACCAGGTTTGCAAGTCCTCTTTTTAATCACCTGAAATTTGTGGGTCAGTGACAAATAAGAGTTATTATAGAAACACGTATGCTGTAGATTGGTTCTGTCTGTGTTGTTATGTTCACCGCTGCTTTAAGTGTCTCAATAGCAGAAGGCGGCATCGCATTGTCCATATTTTTTAAGAGATGCAAATGCAAAATGAGGATTCAGACTGAGATCGCTTTACAAAAAATCTGATGCATAATGTGATTTACATATCTGAATCCAAATGACAAAACAGTTATGTATCTGCTTCAGGAGCTCAAATGAATCAGGGTCAATTTAGAAAAATTGGAATTGAGCTGTAAAATATATATATTTGTTTATGATATATAAAATGCTATGCCTATGCCCTGCCTTATTTTGGTTACCGGGAAGTGATGCGCTTCCACGAAGGCGAAGGTTGGCTACACCCATTTTTGCCTGCTTTACCAATCATATGAAACGTTGTGTATGCTACGTCTATGTTATATACAGTCTATGATCTGGCACACACAAACACACACACATATATTGACCTCATTCAGAAGGCACAAACTTACCTGCTCAATGGTGACTGTCGTGATGAGTGCATGCATCATGCTGTAGCTCCCGGACACTTTCTCCACATTCCATCATCAGTAATAACATTAATACAACTACACATCATTTATGTTTATTTGTTAAAGTTTTTGCACAGTGATAAAGAAACCAAATAGTGTTGGCGGATCCTTATGAGGTCGCAACCTTTGTCACACCAATCCTTAGGGCGGAAGCCATTTTTGGTGTGTCTGGGGGAACCTGATGTCATTTCATGGGTTTCTAGAGAACCATAGTTAACTGAGAAGGTAAAAATGTATGTATAATGTAAATAATATTTATTATCCATGTATAAAGTAAGTGTTCTTATTAAATAGTTATGGTAGAATGATAGAGTCGTAATTAGGAGAGTGGCTTGGTCTATAAAAAGAACCTCCAATCTCAGTGGTAGAAGGTGGTAAAGTTGCAGTGATGTGTAACTGATACACAAACCTCAAATAAGTGACAAAGGTGAAAATATTTTTTGTGTGCAACCCCATTATTGGGAATTATTTTTCTTGGTTAACATCATGAGCACAGAATAAACAACTTGCACCAAAATGGTACTGCCAGTCCAGCCATCTTTTGTTCAAAAGAAATGTATATTTTTAGTGTCAGAACCTAAGAAACACCTCCCAACATCTCTAAAGGGACTTTGTTGCATCTGCTGCATCACAGAAATGAGTTGTGTTTCTAAATGGAACTCTTACCATTAAGATGGGTAACTTAATGTTAAGCAGTTAACCAATAAACACTGAAGTTCTGAAAATGAGTTCACTGAAAAAGCTTTAACTCTTGCTCCAGTCTACTGAGGCAATGCTGAGAAAAGCCGAAAACTCACAAATACACAATGTGAAGAAATTTAAGACCTGAAAAATGTCCCCTCGTGGCATTGAGGTCCCCTCTTAGTGAGTCTACTTTTGGATAGTTAGGCGAGTTCAAACACACACACTTACACGCACACGCACACGCACACACACACACACACACACACACACTGGAGAAAATGCTTTTAATTGGCCTTGTCAGTTCCAAGGCTTTTTCAGATCCGACTAAATCTCTCAATCTGGAGAAAATCAAACTCCAAAACCTTTGGAGCTGCTTTAAGAGGCAGATATCGATCGCTGCTCAACTTTTCTTCAGTTGCTATGAGTCTCCCTCCTCTCTGCTCATCGTGGCTGAAACTATATCTGGAGCTGCTTATTACAGTTCATACTCTGCAAAGAGCAGGCAGATTTAATAAAGCAGCCTGAGAATGTGGCTTGGATCAAATAGGGCTGGATTTTACCAGGGATCTTCAGTGACATATGAAACCGTAATCTCCAAATTATTACACTTTTAGTTCTTGTGCGTCTGAAACTCATTTCAAGGAATACAAATCAGATTTGGGCTGCTTAAAAATGACTTGCAATCCCTAGCAATCTCAAAGCAAGAAGCAGTTTTCCTCTAGCCAGACATCACTATCCTTGTGATCATGTTGGGTTTCTGAGAAGATGTGTTTGTGCTCGTCCCTCGACTCTAACTGTGCTGTAAATGCTCAGGTGCGCCTCGGAGGTGACAGATGGCTCGCAGTACTTCGTCTTGCTGATCATCACAGACGGAGTCATCTCTGACATGGTCCAGACCAGAGAAGCTGTGGTCACTGTGAGTCTCTTATTTGTTGAGTTGCATACAAACTGAGATTATAAATAAATAAATATATATATATATATATATATATATATATATATATATATATATATATATATATATATATATATATATATATATATATATATATATATATTTATTAGGGATGCACCGAATTGTATTTTTGGCCCAACAGTGCATTTTCGGTTATTGACCAAAAGAGTTTTACCACCGACCGAAAAAACACGGCCGAAACAGTGATGACGCTCGAGCAAAGAGGTTGAGACAGAACACGGAGTGAAAGCAATGAAAAGTACACTCTTAGAGAGTCTGTCAGCACACGTTTCACTGAGATCACTTCATCGCGGCTGTACTTGATCCGCGTTATAAAGATCATGACTTTATGCGGAAATACAGCAGCGCGCACAAGAAATGTTCCAGAAAGCGGTGGATGCGGAGAACCTGCAGAGAGACGGGGAGGAAGAAGGCCTGTACTTTACTATTGAACGTACGCATGAGTGCAGTAAAGTTAAACATTTCAGTTTGAATTTTATTTTATTTGTACAAATTTAGAAATATTTTTAACATTTGAAATTGATTTGCAACTTTATTATGAATTTATGCAATAGCAATGGCTTGATTTGAGTAAGGTTAGTACACAGTCGTAGCCATAAAAGCAAATGTACCAATAATTGGCAAAATTTATTTCAGTTTTTGGCCTTGGTTTTCTCTTTTTCTGTTTTCGGTTTCGGCCAAGAGTTTTCATTTCGGTGCATCCCTAATATATATATATATATATATATATATAGTGTGTGTGTGTGTGTGTGTGTGTGTATGTACAGTGGCTTGCAAAAGAATTCATATCCCTTGAACCTCATCTCATCAACCTTTCCTCATTTTCTCATATTATGACCACAAACATAAATATATTTTTATATGAATATTAAACATTGATCTCCGCTGTCAGTGAGTTTTTGCTGTTTCATTTGGTGTTTGTGTCAATTAGTGTTCTACCTAAAGCTGATCGTAACTATATCAACTAATTGAAAGAATTTCACTAACCACCAAAAACTCATCAATAACTCATCAATAGCAGAGATCAATGTTTAAAATGCTAAGTTTCTTTGGGTAATTTTTGAACCAAAGATTAAAGTCAAGGACAATTAAATAAGGAACATATGCAGAGATTTAAACAATTATAAGATTCAATTAAAGACAAACAAACACAAAATCAAACAAACAACAATAATCTAACTTCCCTAATAACCCAAGTCACAAAAGGATCAGAATGACAATACAACTTCCCTAAAAAGGACTCTATATCTAATTCTATTGCTTATTTGGCAAAATTACTAAATTTAACTCAATCTAAGAAGACAACCAATTAAACCAACAGAGACTATGAAATACACTAAATCAAGAAAATATAAAAACTACATAACTGAGAGATGTGATGGTTCGGATGAATCCAGAGCTCTTGACTTCTCGGTCACCAAAAAAGAATGAGCTCCCCAATCTTCTGGAAGTCCCGCCCCTTCAGACCCATCAGCAGCCAATCAGAAGAGGCCAGCTCACCGACTACACACTCTACCCTGAAATCAAACTGTGCACTAGGTTTGAGGAGTTGTCTTGATTTGCCCGGTTTTATAATAATAGCGAGAGCGAGTGAGAAATGTAAGTTTGTACAAAGAAAAATGCTATTTGTTTATGAAACACTAGCAGAAACGCTTTTGTGACACGTGCTCTATTCAGATTGCTGGAGAGTGTTGATATCTCAAACCAGGTTCTGAGTCAGCGGTTCCAGACTCAATTCAGTTTAGGAGAAAATCTCACATTTTTTCACAGTCTTGGCTGAACTATAAAAAATTTCCTTGTGACCTCATACATAACTGAAATGTCCCGCTACCTCCTTTTTGTTGTCAAAAACATAAACAACCTAACATTTACTTTGGAGGGAGTTCAACTTCCACATTTATCTGCAGTAAACGCTGTTCCTTTTAGATTTACATGTCAAAGTGTACTCTCGAAGACAAAACCTTCCTCTGAACGGAACAATTTGTCCTTGTCGCAAATAATATTTTCTTTCAAATAAAGCTTTCTGGAAGCACACCAGGCACAGCTTTCTCTTCGCCCTCTGAGTATAATTAAGAACATTTACAGCAAGTTTTGAAAGGGAAATTATACGAAACACAATGTGGCTTTTTAATGCAGGGACCCTATTAATATTGCATTTGCAGTCTTTATTTTTCTACGTTGAAAAATCATCTCATGAGTCAAACCACTGGTCTTTAATTTGCAGCCGGGGACCAGATTGGGAATGTGTTAGAGCGCACCCAGCTTCAGAAATATGATTGAATAGAACCTCTTCCTGTGTGCAGGCGGCCTCTCTGCCCATGTCCATCATCATCGTCGGCGTGGGCCCCGCTGAGTTTGACGGTGAGGTTCTTCCAGCGCTGCGCTGGTTCGAGAGCTGCTGTGAGGCGCGTGATGTAACTGTGCTCTTGTTGATGTGTTAGCGATGGAGGAGCTGGATGGAGACGAGGTCAGGGTGTCCTCCAGAGGACGCTTCGCTGAGAGAGACATCGTTCAGGTACACGCTTCATCTTCGACACGAGGATGAGTTACCAGCTGAATATTTCTGCTGAATCTTGTCTGTGTTTTTATTGTTATTATAATGCATCATAGTAGTGTTTGCCTAGACACTTGGGTCAATCTAGCAATATTTCTACATAAAGAAAACAAGTATAGTTTTGAGTTAAAAAAGGGGAAATATTGTCAGTTAGATTTTTTTTCTTTTATTACACATTGCGAAGATTTTTTTTTGTTTAACATTTTTGCTTTTTTACCATACACTTTTTTATATTATATTATAATATGAATTACTTTGTATTGAAATAACATGTTACAGTGCAATTGATTAGAAACGTTGTCAATACATTATAAATGTTTTTATAATTATTGCTCATTTTATTTATAGTTAATTTTAAAAATGATATGGTAAAACTTTGATTTACTCATTGTTATTATTATTATTTTTATTATTACTATTTTGTTTGTATATGAATGAATTAAATACATTAGTTAAAGTGTTTGAAATTTAAACTTCTCAAAAAGTAAGTAAATAAATCATTTAAATAAAAGGATTAAAACATTGAAATATAACATATGTAATAATGTATAATAGATATGTATAGTTCAATACATATGTCATTATAATTATTGTTCATAATTAATCTGTTAAAATAATTTGTTTATTTTTTATTGTTATTGTTAATTTTGATCTGTAATTAATTTTAAAATGGTTTTATTTGCATGTATGTAAGTAATGTAAAACACAACTTTAATAATGATAATAGTAATAATAATTTGAATTTAATTCATGACATCTTGTGAATTTTCCAAGTAAAAAAAATAAACAAAACAATTAACCACCACTACTACTAATAAAAGTACTTTTTAAATTAAGAACATATTGGGAATATTCCAGGTAAATTTTGTAATAATAATAATCAATCAATAACTAAAAACAGCAGAAAGGTAACTTCATGTGTTTATTAATATAACGTATAGAACAAGAGAATAAATTGTTAATAATTTATTTATAAAATGAAACGAAGACTTTAAAAGTTGAATCATATCAGTTAATACATTTCTATAAAAAAATCAACAATAACAGCAACAGTGCTTTACTTTGGAGACAAAGCTGAATGAAGACACGAGCGCTAGTAAAACAGTGCTGACTGTTCTTAGCAGTTAAATGTTATTGTTCATTATTTTTAGAGTAATTCATTTATTGCCACACATTTGTTTTTATAAGGCTCTAATAAAATCCCAATTTTTAGCATTATTACTAGGGATGCACTGATACCACTTTTTTGGAAAACGAGTACGAGTACTTGCAATTCAGTACTCGCCGATACCGATACTTAATAAAAACATGATTTAAGTTTACAGGTAACAGCTTTAGCCATATAATTAAAAAACAAACAAACAAGGGACAAGTTTGGAATTAGGACCATTTATTTACAACGAAAAGCATGTTTGAATGCAACATATTACAGAATAAATCATTATATAAATATATAATCTTAATTCTTATAAATTAAGCCTGACTGGTGTGTGAGCCGCGGAATTGTTGCGCATGTATTACGGCTCGTTGTGGCGTGAAACTCTGGGAGGTTAATTAGCGACACGGGGCTAACGCTGCTTCTCCAAATATCCGTGATGAAACTGCACGCAGAGAAGGTTTGCAGCAAGCTGTGGATTATTGTGTTTTTTCACGGAGTCGCGTAGTTTAGGAAGCTCCGTGTCAGTCATGTAGCGGCGGCTCAGGACGTCATATCTGAGGTTCCAGAACATTTTAGGTGCTTGATTAAATGACTGGTGTTAAATGCGCTACCTTTTGAGCCTCCTCTGGACAATTTCGCTGAGCACAATTTGCAGTCCACCATTGTTTGTCCTTTTCATTCATTTTGAAATAGTTCCACACAGCTGGCATGTCTCGCCTCGTCTTCGCCCCGCTCAAAACTGCAGCCAGAGTGTGTATGTGGGGGGCGGGGCGGGCACTCTGCGCCTGTGATTAACCCTATACACGCCGCTCAAACATAGACATTTCTCAAGCGGTGGCATCGGTCCCCGGTATCGGGGGTCTTTTAAAGAGTATGAGTACTTTAGACAAAGTGGTATCCAGGCCGATACCAGTATCGGTATCTGTGCATCCCTAATTATTACCTAATAATTCCATCAGCACAAACTGGAGTCTGTGTCTGTGTGCAGTTTGTGCCGTTCCGAGACTACATCGACCGCTCAGGGAATCAAGTGCTCAGCATGGCTCGTCTGGCCAAAGACGTGCTGGCCGAGATTCCAGACCAGCTGCTATCCTTCATGAAGGGCAGAGGAATCGAACCCAGACCCTCCCTCACCCCGACGCCTACCCCACAGATCAGCGTCCACCTCTGATCCCAGAACAGCAGCTCTTGTACAGCTCCACGCTCGCGTCTTGCCCTTCAGTGGGGATGCACTGTTTTATTTCCTCTTGGGTTAGCGGTAGCACAGGATGTAGTTACAGTAATAATCGACTCAAATCAGGAACGCGTTCATGTAAGTGTGAGGTGTTTTATATACGCCGAATATATACAGAATCTGTACTTTATAATCAGTCAGCAATCATCCTAAAAAAAGAGCAGTCTTCTGGAAGTCCGAGGAAATACGGTTCTGGGTTATATTTGATCAACAAAGAAATGCTCGGGAGATCTATCGAGTAAGATAATACTATTGCTGGGCGATACCTCGATATTTTATCATATATGTCTAAACAAGATATCGTTAAAATCAACACAAACCTTCTGCTCCGGTTCCCTCTCGCGTCCCTCGGGTCCCCTCTACTCTCACCCGTACATCGTTGAGCTGAAGATATTTGGCCGCACCCATCGGAGCCCATCGTAACCTGACGAATCAAGTCAGGTTTGGCTTCATTTATTCGTCTGTACTCAGGCTCTGCTGTGCGCAGTCATGTGATGCGCTTAGATTGCCTCGAAAGACACTCAGATGGACGCTGAGGAGGTGAAACGAGGGCCTGCGTCTTGGCTGAAGAAAATTGTCTTTTAATTATCTTATTTTAATTAATGTTATAGTGAGTCTTTGTTTTAGTTTGGCTATTTTCATTTATTTACTGCCTAATAGTTTAATTTTTGATTTCTTGTGGAAATTGCCAAATACCCACTATAATTTTGAATCAATTTTAATTAAATATGTTACGATTTTTTGCTTGTTTGTTTTAAGACCTTTATTTATGTAAGCTACTCTGTGGATGCAAAATACCGCCTCCATTACTTTGGCTTATTTAGTGCTGAGATGTTGCTGGTTAAATTACCATTTTATAGGACTTTTAAATGCCCTAAGAGGTTTGCCTTTGTTAGTCAAAAATAGATAGAGTTACACTGTGCTTAATTCTTGAAAAGGTACATGCATTCACAAGACTCTGGCTCATAAATAAGACAAAAAACTAAATGGGTTTTGGGTCGGGCTTAATTCTCTTATGCTGGGCTGAAATTTTTAGGCCCAATTACAGCTCTAGACTATCCTTCATCTACCGCTCTTTCTCAAAAGTCTGCTCAGACCGCGCACTAAAACAGCAGGTTCACAGAGGAACATAACATTAGCTTACCGGCTACACCTAAATGAGTGTCATTACAATCTCAATGTGAGTAGAAATGTTGAATTTAGGAGATTCTCCTCTTCCTCACTTACTCTCTTCAAAGTAAGTTCTGTAAGTCTTATGTTTGTAAAAGTGCTCTAATTAAGCACTGACTCTCCACACACTGACTTTAAGTTGCTCGCTATTTTACGTTGCAACCTCTCTCCGGATTACAAATCAGTTGTAAAACATCTGCCATTAACATTTTTTCTATTGTTCAGTGTGAATAAAACTTTACAAAAATCACTGGTTGACAGCCTATGAAAAACTGCAGCTGTATGAAGCGGATCGAATGAGTTTATGAAACAATAACATATTTATTTTACATCCAAACAATGTTTTGCCTTTTAAGTTGTTGATCAAAGTGGTGATAAAACCAGTTAAATTACAGAAATCTCTCCTTTTTTCCTTCAGGTCTGGAGAAATCTTCCAAAATTAAAGCATGATATAACCGTTTTATCCTTTTATTTTGATGTATTATTTTGGTCAAGGTCAAATTAATTATTTTCAATTATGGAATACTCCAACATTTTTAACCATTTTTGAAGACACAAAAAGCATTAGTTTGTTCGAAAGTAGCAGCAGAATTGATCTGAGTATATAGATTTGCTTCAATTCATTGTAGAAGTACCTTCAGGTAAGCTTATTACATCCAGTAGTGCAAAATAAAAAGGATTTCTTAGATTTTTTACTTAACTCTAATATTGGTGTATCATAAGTATCTGCATTTAGCTAAGAAATATCAATAAATTGCTTTTTTTTCATTCCTGCTGATTCTAATTAGGATCAGTGGGATTGAGCCGATTCCAGCTCCCATTGGGTAAAAAGCAGAATACACATTTAGTATTAAAAAAAAAAGTGTTCAAGTTATTAAGTTTTACAATGGCAATTTTTAAAATTAAATGTTTAATTAAAATCAAAATATCTCATAATGTGTTTAAAATGGGGGTGATTAATGCAGCTTTTACTTTTCTGGGATAGAGTAACTTGTAGCGTGTAATTTTAAATTAAATGTCAGACAGAGAATTAAAAAAAAATCTTTGTCCAAGTTTGGGTCAAAGAGTCCTGTTGCTCCCTGACCAAGTCACATGGCGCCCTAGTTGGCCTTCTGACGTCATTTTTGTTTAGCTAGCACTGCTTTTTATCAATTAAAACTTTGTGATGCAATACAATCCAGATATTTCCGCTCACTCCTGAGCTGAGTGTAAGGGCTCTCTGAGCTGAAGAACACACTCCATGCAGAGCTTTCACATCTCTGAACTTTCTAGTCTGAGATCCTCTTTCATTTCCTCACCGGCGCCCCCACACTTCTGATTGTAAATATTTGTGGCTGATTCTGAAAGGAGCTAATAAGTAGCTCGGTGTTGCTGAAGAACGGATGCCTGTCTGGGTCTTCCTCGGGTGTAGGATTCAGCTAATTACCTGAAGAAAACCCAGCTCCTAATCAGTGCAATTCATCCTGAGTGCAATCAGCAGAGCCTAATGTAGACAGACGGAGTGAGAGAGATGAAACGACCGATCAGCTGAGTGATGGGGACCGGGGACCGGGGACCGGGGACGGGGGCGGGGGTTTGCTTTCGAAAGTTTCGAGGAGAAAGATGAGGGTTATAATATTCTTTTCTTGCTCACTATGGATGTGTTTAAGATAATGAAGAATTGTGACACTATTTTCAAGACAAAATTGTTCTTGTTGTCTTAACATTTATTAATTCTGTTAGAAAAATATTAATAAAGTCTAATAAAATCCGATAGAAATCAAGATCAGCCAGTGTGTCTTCTAGTCTCTGCTTTGCTCAGTTTTAACACACAAAAAATATGCAATTACATTTGGAAAACCTAACAATCATATTCATTTCATGGTAATCTCTTTCTGTTAAATCCTTCCCTCGAGTTGGAAAAAAAGAGATAAAGGCTAGTGAGTTGCTGTTTGATCTGTCTTTACATTCCTTCGGGGGTTAATGATTATAAAAGAAACATTCTTTCACCAACAAAATCTCTGTAAACAAAACCCCTTTATGGACAGCTGAAATAATCATAATGTAATAACTATTTTTAACTACACTCTAAAAACTAAATTTGTTTTAAACCATGAAACATTCAGAAATTTTCAGAAGAGAAGAAAAAGTAAATTTCTAAATTTTCAAATCTATATTATTGAGTTTTTAAACCTAAATTATCAAAATGATTTATCCATTATATTCTTTTTTGCAAAGAAAAGACACAAGATTGATTCTCTACCTGTTATCTAGTTCAATCTTAGCACAAAAATAATGTCAGGAATTGTGTATCGGTCACTAAACATTTCAGGAGAATCTTTATTCCTTCTCTTCATCAATGTAGAGATATATTTTTGTGAATTGGCTGTCAAAAGTCTTCCATAATGCTATTCTGCACAATCTATCAAATCAAGTCTACCTGTTTAACAGCAGAATCAGTCGCAACATTAAGTCAAATGGCATACCTATTACTCCTGGGAGGTTGGGTGCTACCCCGAGTTTCCTGGTGATTGATCGATTACACAATCCAGAGGTAAAACGACCCTTTAATCAGCTTTAATGTTGTGCTAGATTTAGTGCTATGTAGAGAATTTTCCATGCCCTGCTCTTGAAATACGATTCAAGACGTTGCCTTTAGAACTGGGGTCTCAAACTCAGTTTCTGGAGGCAGCCCTTGCACGCTTTTACTCCAACTTCAACTGAGCACACTTAATTCCACTAAGTAAGCTCTTCTGGGCTTTCTTGAAGTAACCGGTGTGTCTCTCAAAATAGGTTTAGAACACAAACCAGCAGGGGCCCTCCAGGAACTAGGTTCGAGCCCCCTGCTTTCCAATGCCCCTCTACTTACTTTGTTGTGTTAAAGATTTGATTTATTCACTTTAGTTAAGATAACATTTTGTGGGCCGTCCTGAAAGCAATGTCACAATTCTTTAGGGTTATCAGGGTTTGAAATGTGACCTAGAAGTTTCTGGATGTTTGAAACGAGGTCCACTCTTGCATACACTGCCAAGTTGCACATTTAATGAAAAAAAGATTGTCGACTCACTGAATGTTTGTCAGGACTTGATACTGGACGTGTTCATTTCTCCATTCTGCTGTACAGTAGTGCATTAGCAGCTCGTCACAATTTCCTTCACAACCCTGTGGTCAAACGTCGCTCAAAACGAAGATTCCTGTTTATATGCACACAATTATCAATGGAAATGTTCTATCTGTCTGTAGATGTGACCGATGTATGTCATAGTAACAACAGCGCTAGAGAACACAGCTGCTTGGGCCAAAGTGCTCCCATGCTACAATACTGCCAAGGTTGTGTATTGATGTGTGTTTGTGTGAGGCAAAGATGTTCTTTTTATATTTCCTTGTCGTGTTTTTAATAAAGCATGGATGTCTTGTGCCCACTTGTTTAGTTTGCTTTTTTTCAGCCTACATTCACTTGATGAGAAAGAAGAGTTTCTTCCTGTGTGTTAAGAATGAGGGTGAGTACACAAGAAAATACTTTTTTACAATTTAAAAAAAATATGGAATCTCTTGTACGTTCGGTTGATCAGAGGAGGCTGTGAATTACTTGAGTTAGGCTCAAGTAACAAATAACATGGTCTGTCCTCTACTGTAAGTCATTTGGGATAATTTTATGCATGCATAGTTTACTAACAAACAACAAGGCTAAGAAATAAAACTCGAATTCAGGCTGAAGAAGAGGGCCATGTTTGGAAGCTGTATTGTGAAATCCTCTGAATTATTTTCCTTTTAACGTCATACATACAAAAACGTTAAATGCTGAGGAAAAAAAGTTGTAATGCATGTAAAAACCTCTAGGGAGCAAAGTGAGGCATAAAGATGGAATCCCAAGATTTGTTCACATGAAGCTGTGAGCTGTGCATTTCACAAACACGCTTTGAATCATCTCAGCTTTTTTGTTCAATCTCGATCTGCTCGCTATTACCAGCTGTCCAAACATTTGCTTTGTCCGATCTTTACAAGCTGTTTTAATCATATTTCATCAGATGTTTATTGTTAATGTAGTCATCTTTATTTTTAGTTGTAATATTTGGACATGTATTTGGATTGTCGTTATTGTTTGGTTAGGAATACATTTATAAGTTAAGTTAATATTTTGTTGTTATTTTAGAGGCAACTAAAATTAAGACAGTGGCGTCCTTCGCAGCTGTTTTACGGGAAAAGAGGTCCCACCCAATGTTGGACAAACGTCAATAGAATGGATGGAGTAAGCATGGGAAGAGATTGAGCGAGCGAGGAGAGAGAGAGAGGGAGAAGACTGACAGAGAGTGTGAGACTAGGTGGACCATAAATAAAGAGACCCAAACTTCGGCACTCCTTCCAGTAACCCCGCCCTTAATATCGCAAGACTTTAAATCTGAATAAAGCTGTGGTTGTGAGTAATAAAAAATGAGTAATAAATTATTTCAACCTCCTCAGAGTCATGAAGGTCAACTCAAGCTATCTGGATATTAAAACCTATTGGAGACAGGAGAGTAAACATGTTTTTCTACTGTGAAGGTCTGGATTAAAAAATGCCATGTGCATAAAAGATTGGCAGCTCATTGATTAGAGCCTTTTTAAAGCTAGTTAATGAATGACTGAATGTTTTTAGGGAATTCTAAAGGAGCTCTCAGCTCTTGACTGGCATCTGCTGGTGAATCGATGCCGTGTTTCTCCCTAAGGTTTCATGTGTGTAGGAAGAGATGGATGTGTCAGAGTTTGCAGAGGTCAAAGGTGAGAAAACACAAGCAATGCTTTGAAATAAAGACTAAATCTAGTGCACTCAAGAACCACGAAGACCGAAGCTCTATCCTACAATGTTAAACTCACAAATGAAACGGTTTATGAGCACAGCTGAACTCAAATTCTCAGATTAGTGCTACCACTAGTCTATTGGCTTCCTGTAAGCGCCTAAAATCAGCCTTCAAGGCTTTAAAAGACATTAAAGATCAGATTTTTGTGTCAAATGAGGTTTTGTGAGAACACTTTTTAGATTTAATTTAATCTGTTGCATAGAAGATTTGTGTTCTTTTAGGCGAATTGTCAGCGGATAATAATATTTTTTATATTATATTTACTTAATATAATATTCTACAAGGACACCTTTACTAATAAACCAATTTATTGTTAGGTCTCAGTTTTATAGACTTGTTAAAGCTCATATAGAGGAATTTACACATGAAGCTAAAACAGCCCATAAAGTACCAGAAACTGCATAACAAATGAGGGAAGGGCAAATGGTTAAATAGTATTTTTTACTGTAAGTCACAGAGGAAGCCTTTGTTACTGAAATTGAGAATTTAGTTTCGCTCAGCACAAACAATAGGATTTTAAATCAGTTTTACACATCAAATGCACTGTAAACCCAAATGTAGTAACTAATTAATACATTTGATTTCTATTAAATTAAAATGTTACAATAAGCGTATAATCATGTAACTGTATAAATCATTTTTTAACAAGAACTTTTTGATTCTTGTTCTTCAACACTCTTTTTTAACAAGAACTCTCCACAATGAAGTGTTGTCAAACTTCCAATATTTTAATTTAGCTAAACTTAAATGAGCTTTGTTGCATAAATTAGAACAAACAAATTCCTCAGCTTACTGATATTTCACAAACTTATATCAAAACAGTTCTAACAATGTTATTTGATTCATTACAGGGCTTGTGCTGTGGTTCTCAGAGCTAAATCATATCTTCTGGAAGGTCGTAGACTCAAAGAGTGGCAGTTTTAAACAAGAACCAATTGAATCTCAGATAAATGAGGAAGTTTTGAGTGTGAAATAGTTGTTGCTTGATACTGGAGAGAAAATTTTCATACATAAAAGAGCTTGATTCCCAGCCAATGAAGGGAAGCGCTGGTGTGCATCAGAGCTAAGAGTGGCTTCTGATTGGTCGATATAACTTCAGATTTGAGAAGTCGGCTGGCCTCTACTGGATTTACTTACTTTTAGGAGCGTTTTTGTGTAGACAGTTTTTTTTTAATAACCGTGCATGTGTGATTTTTTTTGTAAACAATAAAAGAAAAACAACGGGTATGTGTGGACGTGGCCCTTGTCTGACCCTGCCATGGAAGACCCTACCAAGGCCATTTAGCCCAGGAAAATCTAGCTCACAGGCTCCTTTGGACACCAAACCTCTTCACCTTATCAAGGTTATGAGTCCTGGAGGGATTTATTTCAGGAGTGATTGTATGCCCCCAGTAAAGATAGAGGAAGTGTCTTTGGTGAGGGAGGACTGGGCCACGGATAAATGAATGAAGATGGATGGATAACTCCCAGAAGCCAAGTTTCATTTTTAATATGTGGCAGTTGTCCTCAGATCCAAGTTGAAGGTGATATGAGTGATGAAACACTCTTTCATCTTCAACAACCACAGCTGTGGAGCCCTCGAGCGAACACCAGTTCCCCGACTGCTCCCCGGGCCCCGCAGCCATGGCTCCCACTGCTCCGGGTGAGTGCTCACGGTGTGTGTGTGTTTGTTCACTGCTGTGTGTGTGTGTACACTGGGGTGGGTTACATGCAGAGCACACATTCCGTGTATGGGTCACTCCATATCTGTCCAACTGCTCCCTTTCACTTCACTTTCCCTTCACTTCATTCTTGATTGGTAGAGGAAACACTTGTAATGAATTGTACTAAATGTTTTTAATAGAACCATCATCATTTGTAATACACTTTCTGAACATTGATATTTCATACACTATGAGTGATGAAACACTCTTTCATCTTCAACAACCACAGCTGTGGAGCCCTCGAGCGAACACCAGTTCCCCGACTGCTCCCTGAGCGCCACAGCCATGGCTGTCCACTGCTCCGGGTGAGTGCTCACGGTGTGTTTGTTCACTGCTGTGTGTGTGTGTACACTGGGATGGGTTACATGCAGAGCACACATTCCGTGTATGGGTCACTCCATATCTGTCCAACTGCTCCCTTTCACTTCACTTTCCCTTCACTTCATTCTTGATTGGTAGAGGAAACACTGTTGTAATGAATTGTACTAAATGTTTTTAATAGAACCATCATCATTTGTAATACACTTTCTGAACATTGATATTTCATACACTTGTGTTGCATACAATAGTGGAGTTGGACTAAATGCTATTTGTTACCATTTGTTTTCTAAAAGATGTGAATTAGCACAACAAAAAATAGTTTTCTCAGTTCTCAAAGTTTAGTTAAAGTTAGCAAGCAGTATCTCTTATAGTTACATTTTTATTTGTGGCTTTAAGGGTAAGAGTGGAGATCTGTGATGGGTTTTTGGAATCAAATGCAGCTTTCTGGAAGTACACAGTAGTCTTTGATCATTTGGCTCTAGATGTAGACCTTCAGTTAGCGCTAATATAATGCTGCATTGGAGTTAATAATGTTACAGTTTCCACCACCGCTGGTCTATTTTAAACAATTTGTTTATTTCTTGCTGTTCCGTCACGGTAAGTTTTAGGAGAGGACATTTCTGTTCTGTTTTCTGACCTTTCTGTCATTGATTACCCCGTTCGAGTCATTCCTAACCTACAGGCTCATTTTTCTTCCACAAAATACGTCTCACAGAAAGCCCTTAAGGGAACCCAGAATTGATCTTCAATTGCACTCCAGCAAAACATCACTTTGTTTCTGAGGGTGGATTTTCACCTTTGTAAATGACAGCTATTGAACATCTTTAACGATCTGCCATGCAGCACTTGGTCTCGGTTTACATAACCAAACACCACTTACCCTGCAGATAAATGTTTATTAACAAAGCTAGCTTCTTGATCCTCAGAAGATCAAAGTCCTCCAGCTCTTCTCCCACATGGATCTGGATGAGTAAACATCTCTGGAAGGCTAAGTTTACCAACCTCACACCTCTGCACACTCTTCTCTAGCAGCTATATGGTCTTCTCACCAATCGTCCAGAGACATAGGTGAAGTCTTTGTTCAACCGCTGTCCTCTAGTGGTAACAGAAGACATCTTCAGTGTTTGCAGGCAGTGCGTGTTGGGGCTTGCTCATACTGGAGTTTATCATCATCACCATCATCTAGCTTTGAGCAAGCTTTCTCAAAAAACGACAGCTTTATTACTGGAGTACTTGGGTTTAAACACTTTCAATTTTAGGATTTTTTGTTTTAAATATACTAACAACTTTTCAAAAAGCAAGTACAAGTGTTCTGTTGCTACCAAGCTAGGCTTTGCCTTTGTAACAGACTGCATATTGTCTTTATCGCTGCTGTAGTTCATTTGGATAAAAGTGTATGGATAAATGTAAATGGAATTGCATAAGCTTTTGATGAACTGGGTGCAAATGGGGGTCTTCTTGTTGCTTTTCTCTGGGTTTAAAAATATTGCTATACCTGTTTTTAAAATATGTTGAGTGTTTCTAAACCTTCATCAGTTCTTTCATAGAAAATATTTAGTTGTGTTAATGTCAGTTTATTTATGAAAAAAGATTAAAGCCAGAACAAAGCGCTGTACAACACTAACAATAACAACTAACTAAATATTGTTAAAATCATTCCACACTACATCACATCATGACACCAGACTGTTACAAAAAATAAAAAGGTATCATGACAAAAAAACTGAATTAAGTAATGTTGAGAATGTTGCTAAAAAATGTTATAAAAGGTTATTAAAACAAACTTTTATTTAGGATTAGACGGGCAGTTCTAAATCTGGGGGGGAACCACCTTTATGTCTACACCTGAGCTTTTTTATATTTAAAAACTAAGTTAAAAAACTCAAACAGATCTTGAGTTAACTTTGTGAATCTTTTGTGATTTTTATTGGCTGAGAGACAATGAGAGCTGATTGGCAAGTGAAGCCCACATGACACCTCTACTAGACCAGAAAGGATGTTACCATAGTAGCTACTGTAATGGTGTCTAATGATAAGTACCATAGTAGTTACTGATAATTAATCTCAATTACGATGGTAGTTACTTTAATGGTATTTAATAGTAATTACCATAGTAAACACTATTAATCCATGTCAATTGCCATAGTGGTGACTGTAATGGGGTTTAATAGTTTCTGTTAATTCATGATAATTACCATTTGAGTTACCACAATGGTGATTAATGGTAATTACCATGCTGTCTACTGCTCCAGGTTTGTGTTCACTTTGCAGTATGTTCGTTCACTGGGATGGGTCACTCCATATCTGGCCAACTAGTTACTGTCACATCACTTCACTCTCACTGTCAGTTACTAGTAATTAATGGAATTTTTCATGGTATTTACTGTAGTTAATGGTAATGACCATAGTAGTTACTGTAAAGGTATGTATTGCCAAATACCATGGTAGTTACTTTAACGATAGTTAACGGGAATTATCATAGAAGGTACTGATAGTTAATATCATTTACCATGGTAGTTATTGTAACGGTAGTTAATTGTAATTACCAGTAGTTACCGATAGTTTTTGGGAATTATCATAGAAGGTACTGATAGTTAATGGCATTTACCATGGTAGTTATTGTAACGGTACTTAATTGTAATTAACAGTAGTTACCGATAGTTATTGGGAATTACCATAGAAGGTACCTATAGTTAATGGCATTTACCATGGTAGTTATTGTAACGGTAGTTAATTGTAATTACCAGTAGTTACCGATAGTTAACGGGAATTATCATAGAAGGTACTGATAGTTAATATCATTTACCATGGTAGTTATTGTAACGGTAGTTAATTGTAATTACCAGTAGTTACCGATAGTTAACGGGAATTATCATAGAAGGTACTGATAGTTAATATCATTTACCATGGTAGTTATTGTAACGGTAGTTAATTGTAATTACCAGTAGTTACCAATAGTTAATGAGAATTATCATAGAAGGTACTGATAGTTAATAGCATTTACCATGGTAGTTATTGTAACGGTAGTTAATTGTAATTACCAGTAGTTACCAATAGTTAACGGGAATTATCATAGAAAGTACTGATAGTTAATATCATTTACCATGGTAGTTATTGTAACAGTAGTTAATTGTAATTACCAGTAGTTACCAATAGTTAATGAGAATTATCATAGAAGGTACTGATAGTTAATAGCATTTACCATGGTAGTTATTGTAACGGTAGTTAATTGTAATTAACAGTAGTTACTGATAGTTATTGGGAATTACCATAGAAGGTACTGATAGTTAATAGCATTTACCATGGTAGTTATTGTAACGGTAGTTAATTGTAATTACCAGTAGTTACCGATAGTTAATGAGAATTATCATAGAAGGTACTGATAGTTAATAGCATTTACCATGGTAGTTATCGTAATGGTAGTTAATTGTAATTACCAGTAGTTACCGATAGTTAGTGGGAATTACGATGGTAGTTATTATAATGATAGTTAAAGGATAGTATCTTAGTAGTTACAGATAATTAATGGTAATTTTCATGGTAGCTACTCTAGCAGTTAAGGGTAACTACCAACCAACAGTGACTACTACTAGTTAGTGAATAGTGACCAGTTAGATATGAGGTATTTACCTGATAGTTAAGGAAGAGTACTGTAAAGCTTTAGTAAGTAAGCAAGTCTTTATCAGTGAAAAACAGGCCACTATATAACTTTATAACAGGTAAGTAGTTATCTCACTCTTCATACTTCCATTTCCTTTAGATTAGATAGTGTTTGTTTCTTTGTGGGGCTGTTAGGTAATGATCGTTATCTGAAAAAGTGGGATTCGACTGCAGTAGAGGACTGCACGAATGCATAAAGACACAGCGCTGAAAAGATTTACAGCAAGAGGCTCTTTACTGCTTCTCATTAGCTCAGAGAACTTTCTGGTGCTGTCGAGGAACATCTTGCGCAATGTGCCTCAAAAAAGAAAGAGTCTGCAGGGGTTTGGATCAACATGCAGCACTGCAATAAAGAGCCGATTAAATTCCACGCATTAGGATTTCACACTGCAATTCAATGAGGCTGAATAACTCATTACTGCAGCACTCTGTTGTTTGGTTCTGAGCGGCAGTATAAGTTTAAAACATTTAATTGAAACAATTTCAGGCTTTTTGGTTTTTGAACACAACATTTTCAGGAGGAACGCTAAATATATAAGCTTCTCTGTGTGCATGAGATTTTTCTTGTGAGAAGCTGTCTCATTCTGCACAGGAGAAAGCAAGCTCTGGAGCAATGGAACAGTAGCGTGGTGAGTAAATAATTGTCTGACACACCTAGCAAAGACATGTCATCTCGCCTGCAGGTCTTGCAGCTGAAATACAGAACACACCAGATGACTGAGAGGCTGGGTGTGTTTCTAAGGGCACGACTCGTCACATGCAGAGGAGCAAAACTTCTGGGATTCTCTAGCTGATACAGATGGGCAAACTCATCCTGACAGCTCAAACCGTTAAATATTTGATGCATGCTGTTTGTGTTAAATCTGTCAAAATCTACGAGAGAGAGAGAGAGAGAGAGAGAGAGAGAGAGAGAGAGAGAGAGAGAGAGAGATTGAACTGCCCGGAAATTGTTGTCAAAAAACAACGTAAAAAGAGTACAAAAACAAACTAATTGTATGAGATCGTTTATGCAAATACAGAGTAAAATGTATATAAATCTGTTCCCAAAAAAACGAATACATTTAAAATAAAATTGTTGTTTTTCATCTTTGGAAAGTAAAAAAAGTTATTAATGGTTTTGGATAATTGGTTTGTTTTTTCATTGTATATTTTATTAACTCTTTTAGACCCTGCACGCATCACAGAAGACACGTTTAGCACTTGCTTGTAACTTCTAAAGAATTCCGCTCATTTTAAAACCAGTTTTTATCTCTTTTGTTTATTCAGAGGAATGTATAAGAACATCATGTAATCTAAAAAAAAAAGAAACTCAAACCTGTTCAATAGTTTTAGTCACCTCTGTGTTTGTGTTTGCTCACAGATCACACATTTAATTGTTCAGCAAAAGTTGTTTCAACAGAAGCTATAAAAACCAGAACAGGTGTGTTTGTTAGTTTATGTTGCAAATATCTGGCTCTCAGTTGTTGCAAACTGCACCTTTAAGAACAATAGAAAATATGGGCTTCTTCCATGTGTTCCCCTCTCAGAGATAAAACCGAGGTCTAAAAGGGTTAAATATTCCTCTCTAAATGCAACTAAATCGTTGAATAAACTAGAACACATTCAAACCTTTTCAATCATCATAATACAGTAATTATGCTTTAACGATGAGGAGAGGGACTCCTCATGACCTTTTAAAGCCTTTATATTTGAACAATACTCCAGGTCTATATAAAGGGTGTGGATATTGGACACATATTTATTATTATATTGGTAAAAGTAAACTGAGCACGGAGCCAATTCTTCTGTTTTTAATCATCAAGTTTTTATATGACTTGTTTTTTATGCTTGATTTTATAAAATGTACTTTTATTCCTTGGTTCCAATATAAAGCACTTTGAATTACACTGTGTTATAAATAAATCCCCAGTTTAAGTCCTTACAACCAAATCTAACAATAGAGCTGAGGAGTTTTTTCTTCAGTCTTATTTATGGGGTGACATTGCCAAGAATACTACATAGAGAGTTTCATAAGAAAAGTTTTGATTAAGATTTATAATGCTTTTTATTTTCAACGAACAAAGGGAAACTTAATGAATGGAATAATTAGTCATCATGAGAAACTACATGAGACTGAGTCATTTAGCTAAAGTGAAGATCAAAGATAATGACATATCCCAATATATTTAGTTACTTGGTTTTTGGAAATAGAACATACACATCGGAGAAGTTTGAACGTCATAAATTTGATACACTTTTGATTTTAGATGTAATTACAAGGTAACTCCTGGGTAACTGTTCGTAATAACAGGGTGCTTTCCCTTAATTAACTGGTAATAACATGTAAATTACAGGGTAATTAAATTGACCTTAATGGCAAATTATTAATATTAACAGGTTACTTTTACATAATTATTTGTAATTATTTATATGATAATACAAAGTACACTATCGGTAACAAAAATTATTTTTTATGGACAACTTAAACTTTTTAAAGGTTAAAAACTACTGGTAAGAAGCTCCACTTTGTGTAGTGTATGGTATTTATGAGGTAATTACTAAGAAAAGTATTGATTCCCCAGACATGTAGATATAATTACGAATAAGTATCAATAGTTAAAGTAAAAGTACATTGTTAATAATAACAATTGCACGGTACGTACTTTTGTTATTACCATTTTGTTACCCAAATAATAACAGAAATGTGCTCAATGTTTTCATGGAGTTACATATGATTAATGGGAAGTAAACTGTTATTAATAATATTTGCACGGTGATTTATTTCGTCTTTATTGTATTGTTACCCAATTGATACCGATAATCTACTTGTTATTACCATAAAATTACAAATAATGTTAAGCACATTGCAGACTTACAATTCGTTAACATTACATTACATTTTACATTTATGCATTTGGCAGACACCGTCAAAGTCTATCTCAGCTTCTCATAATAGAAATTGTATCAACTGATCAATAAACCAAAGCAGTAGGGGAAGAAGATAAAGACAGAGGAGGGAAAAAGAAGGTAGTATTTTTTTTTATTATTAGTTTTTTTATAGTAGGTGTTCTCTGAAGAGAAGAGTTTTCAGGTGTTTTTTGAAAGCTGTTAGTGTTGCTGCTCTCCTGACTGAATCAGGAGTTTGTTCCACCATCCAGGGACAGTGAGAGAGAAGGTTCTGCTGAGAGATCTTCTGCCCTTGTGGGAAGGAACCATAAGTCGCTGTTCCTTCTCTGAGCGCAGGCTTCTGGAGGGCATGTAGAGGCGTATGAGCTCATGGAGGTAGACAGGGGCTGATCTGGAGATAGTTTTGTATGCCAGTGTTAGCGATTTGAATTTAACCCGAGCTGCAATGGGGAGCCAATGAAGAGAGATGAAGAGGGGAGTAACATGAGCTCGTTTCGGTTCCTTGAAGATAAGACGAGCTGCAGAATTCTGGATCACCTGCAGAGGTTTGAGCGTATTCAATGGAGGTCCTGCTAAGTATACTCTTATAATTCATTTATGGGAAGTACCCTGTTTTACCAAAAAATGCAGAGTAGTTAGTTTGTAATTACTCTGTAATTTACGATCTGTTGTCTAAAGTGTTACCAAATCACTCACAACATGTGTATAGGCCTGATGTACACGCACAGTATTTCACAGTAGGTCATTTTGATGAATGCACAGGAAAGGGGTGTGTCCTACAATGTATACAACCTCTCACTGACAGGATTTGGACAAATAGTTTTCAATAAATCATAAATAAAAAAACATTGGCAGTGTCCACATTATGGTGAAGGCTTATTGTTTCTGCAGCTAGCCAAACTGAGAAAAGCAGAACACTATTGCATAGTTTATTGCAATATATGTCGTGGGATGTTAAGCAGCACTGAAGGGTCACTCGAGGCAAATATTACAACGAACTCCAAAATAAAGTCAAGAGGGACGACGAGTGGAGAGCTCACCAAAAAATGGCCATTACGCCTAAACCAACTCAGTCTCCAAGCAGACGTGACCACACTTCTTCATGCTCTAAAAATCATGCTTTTCTCCCACAGAACATTGGCTAAATCTCTCATGTGTTTGGTGCACTTAATTGGAAACTCTGTAGTAAGTCAAATTCGAAGTAGTTATCCGATTGGTTTAATTTACCTGATTTTCATAAAAAGGGAGTGTCACATTTATTTTTGTTCCAAGTTTGAGAGAAAAGATCCGAAAGCAAGTGATTTGTAAAGAACAGTAAACATTGTATTCACTATAATATGCAAACTTCACAGAATACAAACCCCTTAAAAGTCATACATGAGTTTTGCTCAGTTAGTGGAGTCAAAAAGAGATGTTTTGACCTGTCTGCTAAATGTTTTGGGGAGGAGTTTTTCTTTCACAAGCCTGAAAGAGACCGAGCCTTTGTTAGGATTTGCAAGGATTCCCTGCAGAAGCTTTTTTACTAGCTTTTTTAGTAGCCTTACATCGATCATGAAGGAGCTTTGTTCTATTCTTGTATCTTTGTGATATCTCTTGATTTCTGTAACTTTTTCTATGGCTTGGTGCACGCCTGGCAGTTGGCTATGTGGAATGATATAGGATTAATTGACATGTCAGTCAAACTGTCTTTTTAGTGTACTTGCTAGAGGAAAAAATGCCAAAAAGCATATAAGCTGCTGTTAATAGATTCTGCAGACAGAGTCTTAACTGCCAATCTGCTAATATGCTCACTGGCCACTTTATTAGGTACACCTTGCTAGTGCCGGGTTGTACATTATTTTCCTTAAAACTTCCTTATACCTTTGAGGTATTGATTCAACAAGTTTCTGGAAACATTCCTCAGAGAGTGTGCTAAATATAAACATGAATTATGCAGTCATTGCAGATTTGTCTGCAGCACATCCATGATTTGAGTCTCCTGTTCATCCACAGCCTAAAGATGCTCTACGAGATTGAGATCTGGGGATCGTGGAGGCTATTTGAGTACAGTGAACTCCTTGTCGTGTTCAAGAAACCAGCCTGAGATGGCCAGTAACAATACTCAGGGAGGCTGTGGCACTGACACGTTGCTCAATTGGTACTAATGGACCCAAAGTGTGCCAAGAAAATACCCCCTAATCCATTTTACCACCAGCAGCCTGAAGCACTGAAACAAGGCATGCTTTTATGTGATAGACACCAAATTCTGACCCTAGTGTCCACGTGTCACAGCAGAAATAGAGACTCGTCAATGAAGGCATCGTTTTTCCAATCTTCTAATGTCCAATTTTAGTGTCACACGCTGTGTGAATTGTAGCCTCGGTTTCTCTCTTCTTAACTGATAGGAGTGGTACCCGCAGTGCTTGTGAATTCAGAGATGACACTCCTTGGTTGTAACGAGTGTTATTTTATTATAAACAATTTTTACTGTTGCCTTTATATCAACTCGAACCAGTCTGACCATTCTCCTTTGCTTTCTGGCTTCGGCCAAAGATCTGCCGCTCACTGAATATTTTCTCTTTTTCGGGCTTTCTCTGTAAACCCTAGAAATAGTTTTGTGTGAAATTCGCAGTAGACCAACAGTTTTTCAAATACTCAGAAGAGCCTGTCTGCCTAATGTCACGCTGGTAGACAAGGAAGACTGAGAAGATATCATCTCACAAGGTTTATTCACTGGTGTCAATACAGTAACACACAAGCAGTAGATCACGTTGGCATGCACAGTTCATGGGAGACCTTCAGGAAAAACTCCACACTAGCTTTATCCTAGTTGACACGGTGAGAGGGATCGAAGTGATTAGCGTCCAAACCGCCGTGAGTGATGGTAAGGCATCAAGCTGGTGAGAGTGAACACAGATCCTTGAATGCTGTCAGATAAATGAAGAAACTTCCCTTTATAAGTGCGTTGTGTACAAAGACTCAGAAGCAACATCCATGGAAGAGGAGACGATGAGGGAGCTTGGAAGAAGACAACCATCGGACTTCAATACCGGCTGATGAGTGAACAGAGAAGGTGAGTGTCCTTGAAAATGATGAAACAGGTCCGGGTCGTTAGAACTCGGGGGAAGGTTCACGGGATTGGTTGGGACTGGTTTGAGCTGGTGAATTGTGAGTGGGAGAGTAGGAACGAGCCGGGGATGTGACACCTAAATGCATTGAGCATGGCATGTGATTGGTTGATTAAAAATTTGCGGACCATTGGACAGGTATACCTAATAAAGTGGCCGGTGACTATAAAACAATTCTGAAGCGTTGAAAACAATTTCTCAGCCAAGCAAGCTGTTGCAACAAAAAAAAAAGTAACAACAAACATTCCACTAAGTAAGAATGAGGCAAAAAGTATAATAAAGTATAATCTATTGAACACGTTATTATGGATTGCAAAACCTATGAAGAGGAGAGAAAATGTCTAATGAAAGAAGTAAAAAAAATTAAAATAGAACCATGTACAATCTCGACATTATTAAAGGATGCAAGAACTTAAAAAAGTATTTAGATTTTTCTTAAAAATTATTACAGAATATAAGCGGGTGCATGTATATGTATCCATTTTAGACACATACATTTAGTATAGGTTGGTTTTTTAAATTTATTTTTATTTTTTTATCTCTGTTAGAACAATTGACCTAACTACATCCCAGATGGTGGCGGTAATGCACCAGAAGAAAGGATGCAAACTGCCATAAAACACTAAAAAAGTAGAAGAAGAAAACAATTTCTTAACAGTAGAATCATCATCTACGTCAATAAGCTCAAAATTGGTTTGGTCAAAAATCAATGTTTTTTCTCACATGCACAATCATAAAATTAGTCTTATGAATGCAGACAATATTAGCAGAGATGCAAAGTGTACTTCCTGGGCTGTCTGAGAAGGGCTCTGGTTCCTGCAGAGCGACCGGAGACGCTCTAATTAATGGAGTTGTAGCAGTTTGTGTGGATGGTTTATAAAGCGAGAGACACTGAGCTTGATTAGGTCAGCATATTCTTCACATGCTTCTGCAAAGTTTTTAAACAGCAAGTTTTTGTGCCTTTCCTTAAATATTTGTGTATATTTCAACTTTTTGTGCACTTACTCGACCCATTGTTGGTTTCTCCTGTAGTAAACAAGCTTGGAAGTTGGTCATTGAATTCCAAAGGTATGCAGGCCTCTCGGGTCCATGGACTCGCAGCAGAAGTGCTGTCCCAAAACAGGAGGGTAGCAGAGTTTACTCATAAATGTGGATTCTTGTTAAACGAGCTCTCGTTACACAGGAGGCGCCTGCATGGGCTTCTGAGCACCGCTGTCTCCTGGGCCCGAGGAGAAATACAGCCTCCTTTACCAATCCTGATCAAACTAGCTTCCATCTTAGCCTGTTTCCCATTACCAACAACAAACGGCTGGCTTGGTGAAAATGCTTCGTCATTGTAAACAAGCTCGTAGAGGATGCTCAGATCAAGAACAGCATTCATATTTTCAGTGAACTCACACGGCAAACAAGCACTAATCAGTGAAATTGTGCATTTTAGCATCATTAGTATATGTAACACGTCACACCACCGAGTTACTGATGACTTTCAGCTGTTTATGTTCTTCGTTTATTTATTTGCTCAGGGAAATTAACAAGCGGGACAGCATCCTTCACAACTGTGACGCTTGGCCTGCTTTAATGAGTCGGTGGAAAGAAATAGAGCAAACATGTGTTGAAAATGGGACCTTTTAAAAAGCCTCTAACAAAAACTGTTTTGTCAGAGTGTGCTAGCAAGTTAGAGGCGCTTAGCTCAGGGAAACTGGACAAATATCAACAGCGGCTCTGAGGGACGTGTGTGCTTAGAGTGAGTGGAAAACAATAAGAACGGCTGCATGTTTCCACTTACCTCATCTCCAACTGCTTTTATTGAACACTGTTTGAAGTCGTCAAACTGAAGCAGAGCTGACGAACACCCTTCAGAAGAGTTTGAAAAGAGCTGTAGACGCTCATCGTGGTGTTCTTTACCTGCCTTCTCAACTTCCGCGATGTGTGCATTGGAACTATTTTGGTTACGGGACGTGAGAAAACTGAGAACCCGTTATCTGCATTACACTTTTAATTTGCATGAGTTTTTAATAGTAGATTTTTTATTTTGCATTCAATGCAAATTTTAGAGCTGGTGACATAATAGTAGCAAGCGCATGCAATTATTTGATTTGATGCTTGGTTGGATGTTTTTTATCAATTGCATAGTTTGGGTTTATGAATCTTCAGCAGCAGGTACATTTATAAAATATGGATTTATTTTTACCTGTTTTCCCAACTAATCTGAATGATTCAAGTCAAAATCCCTTCTTTAAACAACCCTCCTTGCAGTGATTAGCCCAAAGTCTTTTGTGATTGGATCAGGGTTTCCGCGGGGTCTTAAAAAGTCTAAACTTTAAAAGCCTACATTTTAGGCCTTAAATAATTATTTTTCTGATGACTATGCTCATTTGATATGCTTTTTTGCTGTTGCTTGGGGTTGCCAGAGATAGAGAAAATCCTCCTATATGCAAAAAATAAATAAATAAGTTTAAAAAACGATGGTTAGGGTTAACATACTCTGAGAAAGTGAGCATAAACGCCCCTAAATACTCATAAATGCTCAAAATCTTGATTGCTAAGGTTGCCAGATATTGACATGACGTTTTTCCATGAATTATAACAGGGAATGAGAGTGTAAGCGTTGCCAGAGATAGATAAAAAACACATAAATGCTTAAAAGCCTAAAAGTGATTGTTGGGGGTGCCGGAGATTGAGAGAATACTCCTAAATGTTAAAAAAATAATTATAGTGACGGTTAAGGTGGCAAGAGTTTGAGAAATGCTCATAATGTAAACGCTCATCTTTGTAAAAGGCAAGGTTGGGGTTGCCAGATTTTTACAGAACTCCTGTGGATGCTTCTTGCAAATAAGAATACTTAAAAAGAATGGGGTAGCACAGTTATCTCACAGCAAGAAGGTCGCTGGTTCGAGCCTCGGCTGGGTCAGTTGGCATTTCTGTGTGGAGTTTGTATGTTCTCCTCGTGATCGCGTGGGTTTTCTCCGGGTGCTCCGGTTTCCTCCACAAGTCTAAAGACATATGATATAAGAGAATTGGGTAAAAACGATTGTCCATAGTGTTGGAGTGTGTGGGTGTGTACAGATTGTGGGTTACGACTGGAAGGGCATTCGCTGCATAAAATGTGTGCCAGATGAGTTTATGGTTTATTCTGCTGTGGAGACCCCGAAAGGGAAAAACGCCGACAAGATAATGAATGGAGTATACTCATGTATAACATGTTTATTTGCCGATTTTTTTTAACGCCTTCAAAGTGCTGTCCTAATTCATATATTTTCAGTCGTTTTTAAAAACGATAAAAAATAAAACTGAGAATTCTACAAATTCAACGACAAATTCATCATGAGCACTTCTGGACAGATTTTTTTAAAACATGCATCTCATTTCAAATTTTCTGAAGACTTGTTTAACTGAAGTTGTGAATGCAATTCAAATTCAATTAAAATTATCATAAAAAAAACGCTGTATCAGAGTAGTTTTTAATGTATAAAACTTTCATGTTTCTGCAAGGCAAATGCATCTCAACAGCCACTCCTATTTAATGTTTCAATAAATGAGTTAACTCTGCGTTAATCAGTATTTAGCTCAAAGCATAATCTACATAAAAACATAAAAACAACATTTTCACTTCGAAATACTCCATATTTGCAGCTGCGAGGCACAAACAAAAACCATTTATTATGAAAACTCTTCTGCTTGCCGCCAATGCTTCCCAGAATCAAATTGATACGGTTAACAGGGCAAAAGTTGATAAACAACTCGAATCTCTGCGCGCACACACGGATAGACTGTAAATGTAGTTTACAGGAGAGAAAAACAATTTAACGCTACAGTGTGTAATAAGTGTAGAGCCGACGGGCCTTCAGAATTACTCCTGGAATCACTTTGAGAGCTGCACTAGTTACATATAATTTACATAATTGCACTTGATGTGCTTTGTAAGTGTTGAATCGAGGCTGCTGAGGAAGCAGATGGCCCCGTTCCTCTCTCTGCAATCAAGAGCTGCTCTGTATGCTGAATATATACTAACAGGATAAGCCTCAAAACCAGGTTAGGAATAAACCACCGAAAACCAGACAGCATTTTAATATCGAAACAATAGCTCAACTCCTTTAATCAACTTCACATAGGGTTTGAGCTCCAGGCCCAGCAGGAGCAACGTGAAGGTGAGATTATGAAGAGGGGAGCTGCAGGAGGTCAGGAAATGAATATTCAAATAATCTGCGCTCCTCCTGCGACATTTGTGATCAACTTGAGCAGCATGTTAATTTAAAGAGGCGTTTCTGTCTCTTCTGCTTTCCTCCGAAGCTCCTGATAAACAGCAGTGATTTAAATTGAGAATCATTTTAATTAAAATGTTGCATAATTAAAAATTTCACCTCAACATGAACCAGATGTGTGGCATTGTATGCTATAGAAGTATAAAGTATAATACAAGGAAAGACGTGATGTGTAAAAGATATATTTAGCAGTAACAGTAAACTAGTTTAGTAGTAAAAGTAAAGTAAGATACAAAATTATCAAATAGTTCTAGATAATAAAGTTAGGTATAGTACAGCATAGCATAGTTGTGAGCAGGCCCATAAAGAGTCAGTCCAGTCGAATACTCCGCAGCCTTGACATCAGGTACTAATGCAACTCTGGGGTGTTTGAAAGCTTCAACACTCTATTGTATACTACATCGTTTGTATACTTTAGCATAGCATAATAGAGTATATTGGAGTGAATGGTGAAATCAATGAGAGTTCAGTGTATAGCTTGGCACAGAACAAACCGTATATAAGGGTTTATAATTATAAATGTAGTAGAGTTGGACATGGTGAATTATACAGGAAAGCTTTGCAATCCATAGTATAGTATGGTATAGCATAGTATGACATAGTTCAATATAGCATAGTAGAGTGCATTTTAGTATAGCATAGTATGACATAGCCTAGTTTAGTTCAATATAGAAAAGTATAGCATATTTTAGTTCAGTCTAGCACAGCAATGTATAGCACAGTTTAGTTCAGTATAGTATTGTATTATACTGTATATTATGGTATAGAACAGTATAGGATAGTGTATTTTACTATAGTATAGATTAGCATAGCATGGCATAGCATAGTTCAGTATAGTATAGCATGGCATAGCGTAGTTCAGGACAGTATAGTTTAGTATAGCATGGCATAGCATAGTTCAGTACAGTATAGTTTAGTATAGCATGGCATAGCGTAGTTCAGTACAGTATAGTTTAGTATAGCATGGCATAGCGTAGTTCAGTATAGTATAGCATGGCATAGCGTAGTTCAGGACAGTATAGTTTAGTATAGCATGGCATAGCATAGTTCAGTACAGTATAGTTTAGTATAGCATGGCATAGCGTAGTTCAGTACAGTATAGTTTAGTATAGCATGGCATAGCGTAGTTCAGTACAGTTTAGTATAACATGGCATAGCGTAGTTCAGTACAGTACAATATAGTATAGTAAAATATAGTATAGTATAGTAAATGTTGAAATTGAGCACTGGTATAGTAAAGCAAGATATACATCATAGTAGAGTATGGCATGGCAAAGGTAAGGTTGAATATTTATAGAGAAATTGAATTTTTTTATTAGTAATTTGGTGAATAGTGAAGTTCATGTCAATGTAGAGTTTGCCATAGAGCAGACAGTATAGGATAAACTGTAGTACAGTCAATTATGGTATAGTATACCATAATGTATATAGTATGGTATGATTTGGTATAGTATAGCATAGCGGACCGGAGCACCTGGAGTAAACACAGGCGATCACGGGGAGAACATGGAAACTGACCCAGCTGAGGCTCGAACCAGCAACTTTCTTGCTGTGAGTCTACCCACTGTGCCACCGTGACACGGCTTTTATAATACCCTAATTCAGAAATTAATGTATAACAGTAACAACCCTCTTACAAGTGTTTTAAACAACGCTTTTAAAGTCAAATGGTATTTTAGATTTAGTTGTATTTAAGATGACTGAATGAGAAATCAAATAAATAAGAAAATCAAGTGGAAAAGTTGAAAAGGTTTCAGTTCATAATCACCAAACTACTTCTTGTTTGAGTTTCCTGCCTCTGTTCTGTGATAGTTGAAGCTAGTGTGATGTTCCTCCATAAATCTGGAATCTAAAGCTGAAGAAATGCTTCTTCCCAAGCGTCATCTGGGCTAGAAGTCAAAACATTAAAAACATTATTTTAGCCCAGCCTCATGCACTCAGGTTACTCTTTTTGTAATGATACCCTGCTAGTCTCATTTGCATAATAAGCAGCTTTTTGACTCAAATTGTGCTCTCTCTTGCAAACTGTGGCTTTTATAATTACACTCTTGCACTATTGAAAGCTGTGCTTGAATGATGAACTGTAGTCACGCTGTGTTAGTGAGCGAATGGCGACAGGGTTGTTCTGTAGCTTGTTTGGTTGCTGATAAAGCCTTGACGTAGTACGAGTTTAACTCAATGACTGACAGTTTAAGAGATCAAGGGTTGAAGGAGGTCAAGCGACTGAACCGCTCACAGAGACAAAACGTTAAACAACTGGTTAACAGTTAAAGATCCACACATCAATTTCAGAGACTTCTGACTAAAAGTTAATGAAGGAAAATTGATTGGTCGAAACTTGGTACATGAGATCCTCACCTTCATCTGACTTTGTCTGCAGAGTTTGACCAAAATTCATAAAATTTGTCTCAAAATTCGGACCATCTTTCCAAGTTAAGACATTTTCAGCCAATTTGAATGTCGGCCTTGAAAAAACATAAATTGCTATATTTCCTAAATATTTCCCTAGCAAATACTTCAAAACTCCACACACTTTTTTGTCTGGCAGTCCTCTAAATATTTTTCCGCAAAGATATAATAGAAAGTTCGAAATGATCAATTTCCAAAATGATTTTCCAAAAAAACTTGACTTTAAAGCAATGTTTATCCGTGGTATGTTCCCACAACATTGATCTCTAGACCGATGGAGTTTGTATCATGTCCCAAAGTTGTTGGCCGTGAATGCTTGTCCCTGAAATACTGCTTGCAGTATTTTGTCTTGACACTTTTTAAAACACCTTTTTTTATGTATATACTGTGATAATACAGAGAAATGCAATGCATTCTGAAATGTTACCAAAGAAAAATCTGAAAAATGACTTCATAACTTTGTTTGCAATATTTAGTATATACTACATACTACACTATATTTTCTACTACAAAATGTTTCCCATAATGCAGTATATATAAAAATATGTATTTTTATTTGAGTTTCAAATTGAATATAAACATATTTATTCTTCATTATTTTGGTATTGTTAACAAAAGGAATATCCCTGATATCATTGTTTTGCTCCTTTGAGACACAAGCAGTGTTTGCAACATCACCAGTGAATTTGCAGTCATCAGAGACTGTGTTTTTGAACCTTGTTCCGAGAGGCCAAACAACATCTTCAATTAGGACAAGTTTACTTGTTGACCTGATGGAAGCAGAATCATTGGCGAGGACATAAAGAGTTCAGGAGAGCAGGAGAAGTCCCTCAAACACTGGCTGAGCTGTTATTCCTGCTGGAAACAAAGCTAAGAAAAACACAAGATGAATTTATCTATCTCCAGGGACAAACAGAAGTGTGTCCGGCTCTGACCCGCAGCCTCTGTCTTGCTTCATGTATGATGCAAACACACATTTATTCTGAACTTGCCAGTAAAATGACCTTTCTCTTGTATTAATGATCCCTCTTTAAAAATGTTGATATTTTTTATTTTTTTTTAAGTAATTCAGTTTTTTTTGTTGTATCTATGTCACTCAAAATAGAGTACTTTTTATGTTATAAGCAGCAGCATTACATCATTCAGTTCAAACTTTAGATTTTTTTCTCCATTTATTTTCCTTGTCATTGTTTGATTATATTTCCTTGTTATTTGTACAAATGTTAAAATGGTTAACTATTGTGAAATGGACTTTAGCGGAATGCAATGAAGTCAAATTAGTTTTTGCAGTGTCAATTGCCAATTGGTCCCAGCGTTTGCCAGTTTATTTGCCATCTCATTAGTATATAAACAACCAAAGCCGTTTTATATTTTACGGTTAAAGCAAAAAGCAAAACAAAAAACACCACCACTCTCAGGCTCCAGGGCCCTCCTCTGACAGCTCGCCCCATACACTACTTGCTGCTCACAAAAAACACTTACGAATGGCCTATTTTATGTGAGCAAACTTGTGAAACAAAAAAGATGTCATTGTTGAAAAGATAAAAGATAAGAAAATGTGTAGTTACAAGACTTGGCATCTTTGCAAAAATCTGAGTGTCAGTTATGTATGTATGTAGTAACTGTTCAGCCAATCAGCATGTATGAGGTTTGTCTGCCCTAGATTGGTTGCAGGTTAATGATCTTGATATTCTGATTCCTGAATCTGTCTCCCATAAAAGTGTGCTGTCTCTCTCCTGTTCTCAAGGAGCTCACTTCCTGTTGTGTCACTTCCTTGGGAGCCAAACAGGATCAATTAGTGGAAAGCTCTGCCTCGCAGAACGACATGGGACGGAAATTGATACTTGTTACAACAGTTTTGAGCATTTATCCAGAATAGGAAACGGGCTGAAAGATCCAGAATTCTGTAAAACGTATTATTCATGAATATGCAAGAACAGATGAATTTGCTTCAGAAGCAATCCCATATCTTTCGTTTGAACATGCGACACATCATTTGGATAAGTTGGAAAACTTCAAATCAATCTTCTAAAAAAAATAAGCACTCAAAATCAAAAGAGGGACTCACTTGGGCCCCCACAGATGAGAGCGCAGAAGCTTAATCTATGGCTGGATATACTAGAAGAATTTTTTGACTGTAGAGAGCTTTTGTACATAACAACATCAACAAAAAAAACGTTTGTTTATTGACAATTGATTTCAGTAACTCTGAGTCAACTTTTTGAACACTATAACAAGACACACAGAGTACATTCAGACTCAAACACAGACCGAATGTTCCTCAAACTGTTACTAATTTTCAAAAATCCCATAACCGGGACATTTTAATCCTTATAAATGGAGAAAATATCCAAAGGGAATGTGAATTTAGAGTTTGAAATGTTACCCTGTCTCTATTATTCTATCTAGTCATTATTGTGCCTTTTTACTATTTTAAGTGCTTGTTTACTGTACAAAAGCGAAGCAATACTATAATGGTTTAATCTGCTGGTGTGACTGGGAAGTGGGGGAAAGGCAGCTCGCTAATCCTGGAGCAGACACTCTTAGCTGCTTAACACACATCCAGGTCCTGAGCCGTACTGTAGTAAAGCGGAGGAAGCTCACCATGTGCTGATTTCAGACAGCGTTAGCTCTCAGAAAACAGCTTATGTAACATTCAGACGCATCGCCTTTAGTCCCAGAGTTTTTCTGTCTGGGGAGGTTTTTCAAGCACTTTGTTTTTAAAATGCGATACAATATTTATAAAATGATGTATCACATATAACTCGTTTCTTTCTGTCCTTCAATTGATTGCAGGTCTGTAAGCAGAAGAAGCCCATCTGGGGTCTTTGAAGGATGTTTTGTAACCCTCTGAGTTCATTAGGTTCTCACACAGCATCCAAAAGAAGTAAAAAGTGGTTTTATGGCATAAGGCTCTAAAACTTTGTGGGAGCATTATTTTTAAGACTTTGTTTTGTAAATATGTTACAAACTATTCGTTCAAAATGTGCACAAACACAGGCCTTTAAGGAATGCAGCTTCCACCAATATTCCATAATAGTTGCAGTTGTGGTTTGGTGGATAAGGAGATCCACTTGTGATCAGAAGGTCACCGGTTCGATCCTCAGATCCACCGATTGGAAGATCTTCAACAATCATCTTCAACAACCACAGCTCAACTCAAATAGCATTTTGCAGATTAAAAGCGTAAGTTTCTCTGGTGCCAGACACAAGATTTAACCATCAATCCACATATTCAATTCAAAGGACCTGAGCTACTTTTCCAGCAAGTCCACATGAGCCTTCTTGCTTGTAGTTTTTTCTCCCTCTTTGGTATAATTAAACCCTCGTACAGACTGAGCACATATAACAAAGGGTGAAGTGGAATAGTAAAAGAATTGTATTGAAGTAAAAATAAGTAAATTGTTGATCCCTTTTCAGAAGTCTTGTGCTACTTCGCATTCCCAGACAAGTTGAGTTAAATTTACTCAGTTTGACCCGTGTTATCTAGGTAGTCCATTTGCATTGGAGCAGTTTCAGTCTTGAGTTCCATATTTGTTGCAGTCTATAAGCATATAGTCCTCTGAAATCTCATGGTTCAAATCTTTACTCCATGCCAGTCTTTTTTGTTTAAACTTCTCTTCATGGTGAGACTGCCCCTCTACCCTTCCTGTTACTTTATGAAAGATAAAGAAAAATCAGTGTATCATTCGTTCATTTGAAAAATAAAAAATAAAAAAAACGAATAGCCAATTTTTTTTCCGTTATTTATTTTCAAAAGGAAAAAAAATATTGTTTGTTTAAATCTGAAAAAAATGCAAAAACGAATTAGGTCACATTTTATTTTTAATTTTACTCTTTTTTTTTTTTTTACCAAATTTTTTTAAAACTCTTAGCGTCCCCAAAACCAAACAACTAGGTAGCCGTGAAGAGCAAATATGTCTACCAAAATAAACCAAAGGCAAAAGGAAGAGGACACCGCAGGAGCAGGTGAACACAAACTGTGTGACTGGGACTAAAGAAGAGTGGACAGCAACATGAAACCAGGAGACAAGGCAAGAGATGCACACACTTGTGCCGCAAAAACAAGTTTAGCCGTGTGCTCAGGCTAAACGAAGGCACAGTAAAAAAAAAATTGGACAAAGATGGTCCAAAACTTTTTGAGCTTGACTTTAGCTCAAAGGCCGATACCTTAAAGTGTGTTGGAAACCATCTTCTTTCACTCAGTATCTTGTCTTCAGCTGGAGAAACTTCCCAGATGGATGTGAAAAGGGAGAGTAGGAGAAGACAAAGTGTTCATTGTTCTTGTGATCTATCACTTTAACGGTCTCGGAGCACTCTGACTGTTCATCTGGCTCGCTCAGGTTTTCAGTCGGTGAGCGCTGAAGTGATCTTATCCCTGACTAAAAATACACAGAGTGACTTCATTCGAGAGCCGTGGAAAACAACACACCACCTTGTGTTTAAGCTGCTTCTGTAAGGATCTATCTCTCTCTCTCTCTCCCTCTCTCTCCCTCTCTCTCTCTCTCTCTCTTCTCGCTCTCTTTCTTTTTTTCTCTCACTCCCTCTAACTTTTTCTATTTTATTTCTCTCTCCCTTTCTTTCTCTTTTGTCTCTCGCTCTCTCTTTTTCTGTCTTCTACCTCTATCCTTCTGCTCTCTTTCTGTCTTCTCTCTCTACCTCTCTTCTTGTCCTCTCTTTTTCTCTCTCACTCCCTCTAACTCTTCTCTCTCTTTTTCTATTTTATTTTTCTCTCTCTCCGTTTTGTTCTCTTTTGTCTCTCTCTCTCTCTCTTTCTGTCTTTTCTCTCTCTCTCTCGTTTCTCTTTATCCCTTCTGGTCTTCCCTATCTTTCTGCTGTCCCTCTCTCTCTCTCTCTCTCTCTCCCCTTCTGCTCTCTTTCTGTCTTCTCTATCTTCTTCTTCTCTCTCTCTCTCTCTCTCTCTCTCTCGCCTCTCTCTCTCTCTCTCTCTCTCCTCTCTCTCTCTCTCTCTCTCTCTCTGAACATTTCGTTAGTGTTTTTAGAGTACAAACTAAGAAAAGATCAATATTTATTTTGTAAACACAGCTTCCACATGATGTCACACTGGATTCTCAAGCCCTCGTGATGTTACCATCTTGCCAAAAGTCACTCGGGGCAGTGATAAAGTAATCTTAGTGAAATAATACTGAGCTTAGCTGCTCAGAGAAGAAAGCAGAGAGCTTTGCTAGCGGCTAACTCTGAGTGACAGACAGAAGGAGCTCCGGTCAGGACTCCTAACTGCAATCTGTGAGTTTGCTCTGTTTCCTGTTCCAATAACGCCTGTTCTCGCTCCAGCGTACGGATCTAACAGAAAACATTGCAGTTTACAACAACTAATCTGAGTTCTCTTTAAACACCAATGTCACACGCGTGGAAGCTGCTGTATGCCACTTAAAGGATGTTTTTTTTAATTCAGAAATTTTTTTTCCTGACTGAGGCTCCCACTGCCGAATTGGTTGTGTTTAACTGTTAATTGTTCAGCCAATAACGGGTTTTGACGATAACACTTTAGCATAGCTTAGCATAGATCATTGCATCGTACTAGACCAGAAGCATTTTCATACAAGCTACAGTTTTTGCAGCAATTTTCTAATAATACTAAGACCAGAAAACGATTAATATTACGGCTGCATGACTATCGCTAACCTTTTTCAGGGCTTTCTCATTTTACCTTTTCATGATTATCATCGAAACTTGAATCTGGCAACGTAACAGTTGTTACAGGTGCATTAAGGTAGAATTGAACCAAAAGTAATGAGGAAATGTCCATTATGTGTTAAGCTATGTTTAGTTCAAGTACTAATATAACTGAAAGTGTTGAAATGAACAGTTTTGTTTAGAAATTTAGAGTACAACACGTCGTTAATGTTTGTGTTTATAGTTTGTGGGTTGACGTAATGTATTTCACCCCCCTCTGAGTGTTCATGAAAGTTAAAACTAGTGATTTGAATCAACAAACCTTATGGAGCCAGGGATGGAAACAAGCTTTTTAACCTCTAAAGTTGGTCAGTTTTAACTTTGGAGTGAATGAGAAGCTGTTAACTTCTGGAGTCAGCCTCATGTGTCCGACCGAGGAACTGCAGTTCAGTCACTTCATATTAAAAGGAAAATAGAGGCTTGGTTCATTCTCAGAGACTGAACCTCGTGCCGTGAAGAGTTAACAGTTATGTCCGAGAGGCACTAAACCTCAAAACCTTGTCATGATTTAAAATATGCATTAATGAAGCTTTTGAAAGATGGCGATGGTTGAAGGTGGTGTGTAAAACGAAAAGCGACACCTGAACAGGTAAGCTACATTAGCACTAGTTTCCATGTAGCCAGACCTCCAGGGAAGGTGTAAGATAGGGTTCCTCAAAGCTGGTCTTGGAGGGCCGCATCCCTGCACATTTTACTGGACACCCTGCTGAAGTTTGCATACTACTCTAGCTTCAGACAATCAGAGAGGACCATAATTAGTGCCACAGGTCTGTTTCATGATTGTTAAACCAAAAATGAGCAGGGCTCTGGCTCTCCAGGACCAGGTTTGGAGACGCCTGGTCTAAGGGTTTGGTAGCTTTTTTATGAAAAGACCCACCTGAGGTAGTTTGGGTGACATGACAAACAACAGATCTCATGTCTTTTCGCAGAACGTCATGTTTTGGGGCGCGGAAATGTTACCACATTAAGTGACTGACATCCAACGTGTTAGTATGTCTAACCGTTGTTTTTTCATTTGTTAGTTTCTGTTTTGTCTTTGTTTGTTTTGTTTTTCAGGTGCTGTCCGGCGAACCGTTCGTCGATGGATATTAAGTTTGTATATTCTTTATGCTGGGGAGGTGATTAGCACCTGCCTCATTCAGCGAGGCTCCCAGGGGCCTCACAGAGGGAGCTCCTATTTACTCTACCTGATCTTCATGAGGACTTTGGGAAGCTGCTTTGAAAGCAACTGCTAAAGAAGCGCTATATAAAAACTTGATTGATTGATTGATTGATTATATTTAAAAAGTCATAGAAGATCTCTAATCTCTAATAAATATGAGACCAAAATAACAATGACCCCGTACCTAAAACACCAAGTAATTTCGTGGGAATGGAGAATTTATGCAAACTGAGGCTGAGACTAGATATTCAATGTTCTTGGTTGTACGCCTCCACGTTGTTTACGGTGGGAATGAAAATAAACGCGACACTCACCACTACCGGAATCTGGATAGCTTTAGCCAATAAAACTACAACTTCAGGATTCTTGAAGTGTTTCCAACTTTCCCTTCCAAACTTATCAGACGTTTAGCTAGCTATCAAGAATATGTTAGCGCTAACAGCAAATGTCTTTGTCTAGATTAGACACAAGCTTTTCTGTACTTTAAATAAACATTACCCATACTCGGAAATAGATTCCTTCTATCCGTATGCAAGTCACTTTTACAAAATAATTTATTTTATCAGATGATTATTGTTGTTAACAATATTATTGCTCTATATCTATATTTAGATGCCATTAAAACAGCTTTCCAGTATAATTTGGATCTATTTTCTCTTTGAACACACTCTTTGACAACCCATCATCTGGGGAAGGAAGAGGGAACACAGTTTTTAGGGTTGCTGTCCCACGAAAGAAACTAGCTTGTGCTTCAAGGAACCCTGGAAGCTTTATCTAGCTGTGCTTTGACCTGTTTTTGTTCCTATCAGTACAAATTACTTGAAGTTTTTAATTCCTCTTCTAAGTTCCAAGACACTGAAAAGCTTGCAAAAACTTAGCTTAAAGTGGAAATCTCAGGAGTTTGCATGTTCTCCCCGTGATCGTGTGGGTTTTCTCCGGGTGCTCCGGTTTTCCCCACAAGTCCAAAGACATGCAGGATAAGTGAATTGAGAGAAAAACAATTGTCCATAATGTATGAATGTGAATGAGTGTGTGTGAATGTTTCCCAGCGATGGGTTGCGGCTGGAAGGGCATCCGTCGCATAAAACATATGCCAGAAGGGTTAGCGGTTCATTCCGCTGTGGCGACCCCGAAAGGGAAGAAAGCCGACATGAAAATGGATGGATGGATGGGAAACTCAGGGCTATTATTAAGATCACTCCACATTTGTCTTCACAAAACATCAGCTCTGCCCTCGTGCTCGGCTCCCTGAATCAGCTGTCTGAGGCAAACGCAGAAGCTAAAGATTCTTCATGCAGCTGACAGAAGAGACTGTGACGTGCACTTGAGAAAAATCTGTTCATTGACATCAGAAGAACAAAGTCCCGCCTTCATCTCGAGCTCCACCAATCACAGGGCGAGCAGCGGTCGAGCCTTCAGAGCCTTCCCCAAATCCACTCTTAAAGCTCTCAAGACAAACTCGAGTGACAGTCAGCACCGCAGCGTAAAACTAGAGAGAGAGAGGGAGAGAGAGAGATAGATAGAGAGAGAGAGAGATAGATAGATAGATAGAGAGAGAGAGAGAGAGAGAGAGCGCATGAACAGCCATGAGGCGCCTCGGCTCTCAAAGGCGCATTTAACTGCTCGTTCTTCAGCACGAAGGGAAGAAGTGCACTTTCCTTTTAATATTCAAGGAATAATGCGAGTTTTCTTCTGAGGTAAGTTCGCTTGTTTCAATCTTTTCCTCAGTGCGTCGCAGAGTCGCGTGCACGCGCAGTGGCTCTGAGGCAGCTACACAGAAAAATAATAGTAGCATTAAAATCAATTCTTTAAAAAAATATGGAGGCTAGCTGTAGAAAGGGAGCAAACTGTATATTTAAGTACAACGCATCCGTTTGATAGTTTCATTTATTATTTTTTAAAACCTCTAGTTTTTTTTAACGTCATTTCATATTCAGCTTTGGAAATTATTTAGTGTTAGTCCATCTCAGTTTCTGTCTATTGCATATTTAATAATACGAGCAATGTTTTTAATTATTATAAAAGTATATATGAAACAAACTTTGGGGTAACATTTCAACTCTGTATGAAAGCGTCTCTCTAACTTTTCCTATTTAAGGAGTTGTCAGTATTCACGGAGCTTGCCTCTCTCTGAAGGGGTTTGGAAAAACAGTCTCCTCGTGAGTTTGCAGTGGACACATGCGGGTGTTGACAGCGCCTGGAGACGTCAGGGTTATTGTCGGTCATTCTGCTGCAGACAGGGGGCGCTAGAGTCCCCGCAGCGCTTCAACGCCATGTACAGTGTCCAGCACTGATTAATGAAGCACTTCAGCCATCCGTGAAGGAGCTCGATGACAGATTTATAGATTGGACCTCAGGGCAACTTTTAAAGATAGATTTTATTTACTTTCCACGAGTTAAGTTGTGCTCCTTGCTTGCTTTGTCATGCACCTTGGCGTTCTTATTATATTGTTTCAAGTTAAAATTAAGTGGACTACTGTGTGTGCAGGAAAATATTAGATTGCATAACTGCCTAAACTTCAGAGATCACATTATTCCTCTCCATTTCAGATTTTTTCAGAAGAGCCAATTTTTGTTTTCAACCGACGTCAGAATCTCAGATATAAACAATTCAATCTCATTTAATAACAACTGCATCAAATAACAATCAACTAGAATTTTAAGTTTGGCATCACATGTGACTTTAATTGATGTAAAAATCACAAAAAGGGGTCTGCTAAAGTTTAAACTGGAAATGTTTAATGGAAACGTTTAACCTTTTCCCTCAAACTTTGATTCTATAAAAAAGGGAAAAACACTTTACACCCCATTTACCTCTTTTGGAAAATGTCCTTAAACTTAAAATAATTTTTTTTTTCATGACATTTGATGCTTTTTATGCAGTAAAAGGGGCATTAATCTTTAAACATAGCTTGGTTTTGTTTGTTTTCCAAAACATTTTTTGCACATTTTTGTACATTTTCTGAAAATGACATAAATTTACATCGAATCATCGAATTCAGTTCTATTTAAGTTTCAATATTAGTTCAGGATAAGATTAGGTGCTTTCTCTTAAATGTTTTATTATGCTATTTTATGTACTTAAGACCACGTTCCAAAACTCAATGTGGTCATTTTAAACAGAGCTAAATTAACACTGAGTGATGTGTTAAATCAATTCCCATAGAGTTAAATTTAGCACTAAGGAAAAGATTAGATAAGTCCTCACTAGTAGTGTTCATTTAACACTGTGAATTTTGCTGAGCAATGTCCTATTCTCAAAATAATCAAGTTAAATGTCATGTCCACAAAGATGCATTGACTAAATGAACTCTTCTTCTGCGACCAACTCTTAATTTGTTTCTACTCAACACCTCAACAGAGTTCTTTTCCTTCCAGAACCTCTACTTACCACCTGCTTTTTTCACTCGGATGAATTGTCTAGCAAACGTCAAAGTGATTCCAAACCTTTCATCGTGTGTTTGAACATAAAACAAAACGCAAGCTCAGTTTCCGACTGATTAAATGAGTTGCCAGCACACCTTTGGCTAGAGAGGGTTTGCATTTATCATCTGTTTCCAATCAAGTACATGCAATTTAGGCCTCTGTGCACACAATGCTATCTTGTCCAAATGTGGTTGGCTTATTGCAGAACTTGTAGAGAGGGAGCAGCATTCGCATGCTTGTTTAGGGATTGACGTATACAGCTATTATAGTAAATTGTTTCCAGTGTCTCCTACATCCACAAGGATGAAACAAGTGGGACCTTAGCTATTAACACCAGCTTTTGCCAGCGAATCACAAATCAGTTTTTTCAAGAATAATCAGCTCTTTAGGTTGCTTCCTGTTAACCACAATAATTGACTTCATGTATGATCCAAGCTATTTCTAATGCTGCTATTCTCTCCCCGTTTACAGAACACACAGACGACTGAATCGCTTTTATTAGGAAACTAGCAGAAGGTTCCACCTTGCTTGGACAGCTAGTAGCCAGTAATGGTGGATCACTTGCTACTTGATGAAGAGACTTTCTTTACGTACACTTGTTTGCTGCCACCGCAGAACTCATCGGATATGGTGACAGACGAAGGAGTGTACCACATGCTTCCGTCTCCGTTCTCAGAGGATAACCTGAGCGACTCATCCAGCCCACGTTCCTGTTCCAGCCCTGAGTCTCAGGTGTTGGGCTCTAGTTGTGGGAGCAACTCAAGCGGGGATAGCCAAGATGGGCTCCTCGACTTCCTCCACTCTCAATCCCTAACACTCAGCCAAAACTGTCCGTCCTCCATTACGATGTCTCCCATGGTTCCACCCGTTCTTCCCATGGGTCTCGCTTGGGAGTCACGACGAGACCGCGCCAAAGAGGAGTTCCCAGTTTTCCCAGGAGATTTGGAGGATCATGCAGGGCTTTTATTTCAGCCAACTTTGGATGAGATTGAGGAATTCCTAGAAGAGAACATGGAGGTGGTGGCCTTGAAGGATGAAGTGGGGGAAGGTCTGCTAACGTGTACAAGCATCCAAGGAGCTACAGTAGAGTCTTGGGCTCACAACTTAGACCAAACAGTGCCTGTCTTGAATAAGATCGCAGATGGAAATTCTGATCCCAAATGTCTTCCAATTTCCCCACCAAGCCCTCAAAGCACACCGAAGAAGGAGGACTCTTGTGGAAAGGTTGTGATGGTCGAGAGTCCTAGTATGCCTGTGATCCTACAACTTCAACCGGTTCAAGTGAAACAGGAGTCCAGCCCTAAAACACCCCCCTCGCCATCACCACAACCTGCCTCAGACATCAAAATAGCCCAGCTCCTCGTCAACATCCAGGGTCAAACCTTCGCTCTGGTTCCTCAGGTGATACCACCAGCAAGCCTTAACAACTCTTCGTCCAAATTTGTCAGGATTGCACCGGTTCCCATTGCTGCTAAGCCCTTAGGTCTTGGGGAAAACGGAACTGGTGACGGCCAAGGGACTGGGCTTGTAGTTGGAGGGCACAAATTCCAGAAGAGCCTGGTAGCCGATCTGATTAAAATGCACAAGTGTACTTTCCCAGGCTGTGCCAAGATGTACACCAAGAGCAGCCACCTAAAGGCCCACCTGAGGAGGCACACGGGCGAGAAACCATTCGCTTGCACTTGGCCCGGCTGTGACTGGAGGTGAGTTTAACCTGTCAGAGTCTAAGAAGTGTTTCTTTGTCTTCTTTTGATTTGAAATCTATTTTAATCTGTAACCACGTTTGTAATTCAAGGTTTTGATATTTGATAAAGAAATTTGATTAACTCCTCTTTGCGTTTCTCATCATAAACAACACAGATAAAGCTAGTGAATTGTTATGACGCTTAAAAATATAAAGTATGTAGAAACAAATATGTAATTATAAAAGAAGTATTTTTGAAAAAATACTGGTTTGTACTTTTTTTTTTTACATAAAAACAAGGTTGGGTGCATCTCTCCACTTCTTCGCTTTCGTGTCTCCTCTTCCTCCCTGGTTTTCCAAACCATGTATTTTTATAAATATTAGCACCATCTATAGGATGCGAAAGGGGATTTTTGAAAAAGAAAGACAGCCTTTGTTGAAACAATTTTATTTCAAAGTCATGAACATGTATTTTATTATTGTTATTTCATGAGTTTGCTTACATACAGTTTGTGCAAAATTTGTGAGCATAAATAAGTATACTGTACGAGCTGTTCGCGGAGAGGTCCTATGAGAAATAAAGGGGTAAAAGAGGTGTTGGTGGGTTTTTGGATTTCAAGGTTGTTTTATCCTAGAGAGTGGGCGAATGAACCGGAAACAGCTGGAATCCAAATGGTAAATGAATAGTTGACACTCCTCCCAAAATCAATTCCAAAAAATCTCTTGATTTATAGTGCATTTACACAAATCAAAGACTGAAACAAAGTTTGAAGTCTCCTCTCTGAAGAGCCGCAACAGCGAGCAGCTTACGATCGTCGTAGACATGCACATCTTTCTCTTTATTCTGAAATACAGCGTTCAAAACACTTCTAACAATGTACAATCGTAAATGTTATTGTTTTCGTGCTCACGACACTGAGGTCAACCTTCAAGGCTTTCACCCCAGAAAGTTGTCATTATTGCAAAAGTGTTGAGGTACATCGTTATCTTTGTTGACCATCCATGAATGAACTTCAGACAGGTCAAAGAGGATTGAAATCCACTGAGAGGGACCAACTGAAGGGATTCTACCTCAATTTTCACACATTTAGATATAAAATGTAAGGAAAAGTCCCGCATACGTTAGTGACAGTACATTTTTGATGCTGCTGTGGTTTTATAGTCCCGCTGCACTGGCTGATTACTCTGCAGAGTTGTTATGGCTCTGATAACTTCATTCAGAATTTGTCCTTAGGTTTTGGGTCTTGTTGTGCATTATCTCTGCTGTTTGGAGATTAGATAAAGTCTTTGAAGAGGCAGACTTTGCCCTATTCACTGGTCCATTTGTTTACTCTAAGTCTATGTCCAGGCCTGGATACTGTGTAAAGTTCAACAGCAGTGGTGGTGAGGTCAGGATCGACAGCGTAAATAAAGCTTCAAGTGAGGGTCTTTGACAGAGAGTTTGGTACTTTTATGCATTTGCATGCGAGCATGTAGAAGGTGCAATCTTTAATTGACTGCAGAAGGGATCGATGAGAATATTTACACTCTCCAGGCACTTGGCTGAGAAATATCCCTTATTTAGCTTTTATCAGGTTCCAAGTCCTTCTCACAGCTTTTGTCAATGATCAACTGGTTTGTTTAGTTTCTGACTTTCACGGATTACAGAATTATAGGTAAAAAGTGTAAAGAAGAACAGCAGGTTACAGCTGTCAAGAAAGAGGCCTCTAGGCATGCTGGGAAAGATTTACTGTTAAAGAGGACTGTAGTTATCAGTGACCTTGCTTAGCCTTGCTTCTGGATAGCAGTTGGCAGTGACTGTCCTTCAGCGGTTTGCAAGTCTCCAGTAACTGTCAGGAAATGGATATAGGGGCGAAAGAGAAGAAACAGAGTAATGGTTGCCTCGAGACAGGCTCCAGCAATGCTTTGCAGGGATTTTTAGCATTCTTTTGGTACTCCACAAATAAAATTGTTCGAGTCACAGAAGCACACTAAACCAGTCTTGGGTTGGAGATTCCAACAGAATTGTGTGGGAAGTGGTATAAGCACACCAAAGAGATGCATCTTTGTCTTATTATTTGTAATTCCCCAAAAGGGTTTCAATTAAAACCAATTCATTTGTATGCAGAGTATTCAAAATTTTTTGAAGCGTCCAAATTTTCCAAGTGTTCTGGAAATGCTTTGGCTTGTGGTGTCCACCTTTCCGAGAAGTTTGAGTAAATGCAGTGTAACGTTTTTGGAAATGCTAGAGTGTGTGTGCATGTGTTTGAAAGCTCTCAACATGTACTGTAGAGCATGCTGAAACAGCTCTGTTTGTCAGCTTTGACATCAATCAAAGATGAGCTCTTCATCCCATGCTATCCCACAGGGCAAAATCAACCCATCCCAAAGTCTTGCATACCTTGTGTGTCAAAAGCTATCACATAATTGTGAATGAAATACGTTAATCTGTTTCAGTACTAAGTAAGGATAACATGTTTTGGGCGTCACAAAAAGTTCCAGTTGCTATTTTTTAAGAAGACAGTTTTGTTGATAGTAAAATATTAAATTATAGTTAATGGAAAGACTATCGAGAAACATTGTAAACAACTGTAAGTAGTTTTTTTTATGGATATTGTAAAAATGGACAAACAAAATGATTAAAGCAGCACAAAAGTGTAACAAAGCTGAGCTTCAAGGTACTGTGATTTTACCAAACATCTTTAAAAATCCGGATTTACAGCATTTTGTTTTAATCAAGCTTTAGTCTAAATGTGTTTCGGGTGTCTTTTCAAGTTTATTTAATTTTCATTAAAATTGGCCTTTTTCCTGTCTTACTTTCATTCAGACAAACATGGGGGAAATACTATTACACTAAACTATACTGTATGCATTTAGGAATCTAGCAAATAAACAGAATACTTTAACTTAGCCCTTTAACTTATGTCTCTAACAATGTATTTTATAATGTTTTATTCTTGCGGGTGGAAGGGTATCCGCCGCGTAAAACATATGCCAGAGAGTTGGCGGTTCATTCCGCTGTGGCGACCCTGAAAGGGAAGAAAGCCGACATGAAGATGAATGAATGAATGTTTTGTTCTTAAATGCTTTTATTTTGGTACCTTTCCTAACTTGCTATAAAGAAAAGCTTAGCAGGAGAGAGAGAGAGAGAGAGAGAGAGAGAGAGAGAGAGAGAGAGAGAGAGAGAGAGAGAGAGAGAGCCTTGAAGTGTTTTTATAGCCTTGGAAATACTCTACACATGTTCCTGGGACATTAGAAACAGATACTGCCTCGCCTATAGCTTCATATCAAACCGTCGCATGGGGCTGAGCAAGAATTTCTTCTCCTGCTTTTCTCATTTCAAACAGAAGTACACTCTGTCTTTAAATGCCTATTATTACGTAACATGTCGACTGCTAGCAAAAAGCTGACAGCTATTTTGTACACCAGAGCTGATTTCCCAAGAGCCTCAGTTATTTTACTAAAGAAAAAACACGTATTTCTTTAAACAGTGATGCATTCTCTCTCTCTCTCTCTCTCTCTCTCTCTCTCTCTCTCTCTCTCTCTCTCTCTCTCTCTCTCTCTCTCTCTCTCTCTCTCTCTCTCTCTCTCTCTCTCCCCCTGAACACTGCCTTCAGAAAACATTAACAGTTATGGAGATGGTGTAAATCTTCCTTTGAAACTTGAGCACTGGGTTAAGCTCCGGGTTAAATATAGTTGCTCATTAGATCTGCTCCGAGCTCAAGCCGTTTGCTGCTCTGTAGTAAATACACTGAGCAATTGTTTGACAATCTTAATGGCCTGTGCATGAGCTGCGTGTCAGATCGTTCGATTCAAAGCTTGCAAAAGAGATTTCACTGTCAGGGCCTTTTCATGTTGAATCTCCAGCATGGCTTTCACTTTTTATTCCTGAGGGAAGAAACTGAAGTGATATTAAATATATTTTATTGAACATTTTTTCAATAATAGTTAAAACGGGTCAGTCAGCCTACTTTCTTCATTGAGATGAGCTGCATTAGCGGTTCATATGATTGGTTAGTGAGCGGTGCTACATCCAATGGGTGTGACTTTGACCAACAAGCTGTTTTGAGCTCCCAGTTGATGAATATATGATTGCTGAAGCATGCATGAACCAATCTGAATATGTCTTGAGGCATGTTTCTGATGAGGAAACAATACTAAAATAAGCTAGAAATGTCGGAAAAGTCGAGTTTACATGATAAGACACCTATAAATGTCATACTTATGTGTATCCTGGGAAATACAATTTTTGACAAAACAAAACAATTTTCCTTTTTTAGTTAAATATCTAATCCCTTGTAAATTAAGTGAAAAACATGACAATAAAAACATTAGTTTAAGATGAATATCAATGTACTAATGAAAAACTGCAAAATGATAAACAAATGGCACTCTTTTTGTTTCTATAAAACATAAAAATGTTCTGGTAAATGCTGTATTTACTTTAAATTACATTTTGTAGAACTCTTGAACATTATAAACTAAATGGAAACTTACCAAAAAAAAAAACACAATTGAAATCCTCACCAAAAGAACGGTGTTAAAACCTGATTGTGATTCGCACAGATGCGAGGCTTCTATGCAGGGTGCTTTTCACAAGCTTCTCACCTCTGCTGTTTAATGTTGATGCAGTGACGCTCCCTGCCCTTGGATGGCGCTCAGGGGTGATGTGTCATTAGTGAAATCAATGAATCTTCAAAATGAGTCATTAGTAATAAATCTTTTTTGTGCAGTGAATTATTTTCTTTGGTGCCTGTGGATAACGCTGTTAATAATCACAAGACGCAGGTGATTTTACGCAGGTTTATTTACTCAAATTCGTGTATTTCGCTCTATTTTTGTTTTAACAGTTTGCAAGTAGATCAGATTTGTTTTCATTTAAGCAAAATAAATGAATAGTTCAAAGGAATTAGTCTCTTAAATGAGGCAAAAGAACGCAGCATCAAAATGAACTAACCGTTCCAGCACTACTCATGGGACAATTTTTTTTTATTGTTTTATAAATTGTTTTATAAAGTTTCTGAATATTTCGTGATTTCTTCTTTCCAGTTGTTTCTTCGCTGTGTTTTCCTGTCATGAGATTGACAAGAAAGTGTTTATCGCGCACCATCCAGCTGCTCCCACTCAAGAACCAGCTTTCATTGGACGTTCTTCTTGTGAAAAACCAACCTGATATTGCAGAGGCAAACTTTTTTTATTCATTCGGCACATCGTTCAGCCAGATGTTCGAGCTTGCGTCAGCGTCTATTGTTTTTGATTGAGGCGCTTTCACGCACAAAAAATTGTGACGATCTTTTCAGGACATGTCATCAGCTGAAATATTTTTTCTAGTGTGACAACCTTGTGTTAAATGAGTAACCAAAATCACAACTTTGCACAAAAAGATGTGTGAGACTCTCAAAACACGACTGACTGTCTCTAAAGTGACTCCGTTTGATAAATGAGCTCTGTCTTTTTGTTGTGATATCTAAAGATGCGCTCTACACACCTTCTTAGTCAACAAGTGTTATTGTTTGATGCCTTTCCTTGCTATTCAAAGATATATTTCTAAAAGCACAAAAACAGAATTTAAATGCAGTTGTGCATAAAGATAAAGAGGAAGCTGTCAAATACACAGGACCTGTTGACTTCAAATCAACTGTAACTAAAGCATGCGGGCCCTCATCCTTTTTTAGAAGGTCATAAATCAAAAAAATACCAGCGAAAGCTTTAAGCAGAGGACAGCGGCTTTCACAATGTGTGTTGTTTTACAGGAAGGATCAGTGGCCAGACGTTGATATTGGGTTTGATCTCTGGATTTCTCTTGCAGATTCTCCCGGTCGGACGAGCTGTCACGGCATCGGCGCTCTCACTCTGGAGTTAAACCCTACCAGTGCCCCGTATGCGAGAAGAAATTTGCCCGCAGCGATCACCTGTCCAAACACATCAAAGTCCATCGCTTTCCACGAAGCAGCAGGACAGCGCGCACTTCACACTGACCCCACAACACCCCCCACCACGGGTGGAGAGATAGAAAGAGCAAACGGATGAAAGGCGGACTGGCGGATTCCCTTGTGATACTGTGATAATTTATTACTTGAGGCATGGATGAACTGAAGAAGAGTTTGTTCCGAAGCTGTTACTTGACTCGTCAGCCTCACAGATGTCATAGATTGTATTTTTTTTAGCGTTTGTGATTGTTTTTTCCAATGTTTGGAGAACAAATGTAACAATCAAAGCATTTTTGGATCTACAAATTGTTGATGTTTCATCAACATTCCCTGTTCGGTATCATGATGGACTTCTTTTTGCCAATCTAATGTGATTAGCTTCTCAAAACCAAAAAGAAACTCCAGTTCATTTGAGCTGCTGATGACTGGAAAGATATCGGAGGCTTTTCTTTCAAGGCCCTTTCACACTGAGTGCACTCTTTCATTCATTTTTTCATTTTTTTCGTTTTCACTCTCGATTCAGTAGAATAGACAGCTATGATACATTCTCATCGGGATTAAAGGAACACTTCTGCTTTTTGCCTTTTTAGCACACTTTCTCCAAATCTCCTTGCGATAAAGTCATTTTCAACCATTTTTGGAATCTGTTCAGTTGTTCTGATCTAGTGACGGCATCTTAGCATGTAACTCAACATAGATCATTGAATCTGATTAGATTGGGAGCGTTTTAATACCGGTGAGTGACAAAAGCGGAATGGTCTTTTTCTCTCTGAAACATGATCTCTTGTCGAAGTTAGCTTGTTTTCTAGAGCAGCTGGACATCTCTGTGTCTGCTGCAGCCAAGTTACAGCAGCAAAACTCCTAGAATGTATGGCTTTAATTAGTTTATAACACTGTTGAATATACAAATGTTAAAATTCTATCTGTCACAGTACACAGACACTATAGAAGAAGCAAGTTTTTAAAAAAGAAAAATAGCAAAAAGGACTATATTCATGTCGCCACTGGTATTAAAATTCTACTTGATCTATGCTAAGCTATGCTACATTTAGAAAATGTGGAGTCTTCCTTTATTTATGCATTTAAGATTTAGGGTAAAGGTTAGCTGCAGTTGCACAAAATGGAAAACTGGTGGCGCTGTAGCACAGAAAACTCCCCGCAACACCACTTTAGGCGCTTAAGAAACATGTGCAGGACATACTGGATCTTTGGTGTGGATTGTGGTTAAGGGAATAGAGGCAGAAAAAAATTTTTTTGGACAAGGAGCCAACATAATGGTGAGTTTAAGCTCCTAAGTATTAAGGATCATAGTGTGAGTGTCTAGTGTCAAAACAAACTTAGTTTAGGTTAGTAGTGCAGTAAGCCTCAAAGAAAACAAAACACTTTTATAAGGTAGAGAGAAAACGGATAAGTTTTGCAGGTTGCCTGAATTGTGATGAACTGCTTTGTGTTGAATGTGAAAGCAAAGTTCATCTGTGTTCCTCAGTTGATGCATCATGCTCAGTGTGAAATGGCCTTCAGCTCTATACTAGAAAACTGTGAAGGACAGACCATCAGCAGAAGACAAAACACGCACATGTGTAGAATGTGTATCGACCTTCCAATCAGTATTGTGCTGTTATAGAACATTTCACTCTTTGTTTTTGTTGGTGGCCCTTTTCATTGTGAGAATAATACCTTTTGGTACTTTTTGGAATCTGAGGTGTTCACACTTGCAGGTTTGGTAGAAAAAAGAAAAGGATCCCGTTAGCATTCACAAATGCGTTTTTGGTAGTCAACCTAAGAGATACGTCCATAGCTAGATCTAGATTGAACCTAAAATAGGTTCAGAGACTGAACCTGCCACATTTAAATTTAGTCTTGTGGGGGGAGGTCCGGTGTGTTTTGCAGCTTTCTTAGTCTAAGACCAACCAATGAAGCCTTTGACTGACGTGTCAAACCACCAATCCCCTTTCCCTTCACATTGTGTCATGTTTTCAAATGTGAAAATGTCCCTACAAAAATTGACCGACACGCAGCAAGTTATTCGATGTTCTCCAATGTTTAGCTTTTTTAAGCACTCATTCTGAGTATATACAATAGCTCTTTGACTCGATTGTATGGCTGAACTTCTTCCAGAAATCTGGATAAATTGAGCCAACCAGATCACAAGATTTTTGAAGTACTGCCTTAAAAATGTATCAAACCCATCGAAAGAAGTGCACCAGATAAAGCAATCTATCTATAAGGTTCGAAGCTACACTTGTTCCACAATGTGACTCAAGAAGTCTCAGCTGCAAACCTCGTGACATCATCTCCTGTTTTTCAGACGTATTTTGATCCATATTGTGTTCTTATTACAATCAAACAACTTTAGAATTTGGAATCAGACCAAGATTAATTTTTTTGTATTTTTGTCAGCTTTGCAGAACAGTTTGGGTAACAATTTTTACTCTCGCTCACTGAGAAACTACACCAAAGCTTGTATAAATGCAAACTTGCATGCCAAGTGTGAACACTTTCTAAATACTCCCAACTCGGCCACCGCGTTTTTGGTGAAATTTGAATCTATTTTCAACAGCAATAACTCAAAGTTGATGCAGCTGCAAAAACAGCTCTGTTTAGACATCGCAAGCCATTATAACCTGCCTCAGATAGAACCTCTTTCTGCATCTGCCAAAATGTCTCTGTGAGACTCGTTTGAACAACAGAAACTGGAATTGTTGGGTGCTTACTGGCCTGAACGTGAAAGTTCCCAATCAGTGGCACTCACAGGTCAAAGCCTCTGCTTGGGAAGAGCATTCTGGGACACATCTGGAGTTCAGAGAGGACATTCCTCATGGGAACTGTGGTCATAGACACAGCTTGACTACTGATAGGACTCTTTAAAAACTCTTAAGATCTGATGGCGAGCTGATATTTACAGTGTTGGATTAGCGAATCCTTAGGAGATCTCTTTAGCTAATTCTATTCTATGCAGGCTGTTTTTGCCAAAACAAAAGAAGCTCAACTGGAAGCAGCTTCAGAATTACCTAGAGTGCCTCAGGTGATGAGTAAACTCATTGCTCTTATTTGCTGCCCCAACAAGCAACCATTGATGCTTTCTCTTAAAATAACGACAGCATTTCTGGCATTGAATGAAGCAGAATCATCTCTTGGTTTTTACGCTGTTATTATAGTTTAAGGGATCATGTTGATGTGATTATGGTTTTGCTGCTCGGTTTATAATATTTAGCAACTTTTACGGTCAGGAAATTTGATGACGATTTAGACCAGACCTCTCTGGACCAGTTTCCTATTTGCGATGAAAGAAACGTGCACAATGTGGTGGTTTCACAGCTGTTTGTTCCTGTTAAACACGCGAACCAGTGCGATCCAAGGTCGAATGTAGTCCTGGTTCCTTCTCTCAAAACCCGCTCTTCAAGTCGACAATAGAAATACGTCAGGAGTTGCACAGATACCCGGGCACAGGTTGTGTGTTGTGATGCATTCCTTGCCATGTAGATGAAATTCTTGGTGGAATCGGTGCTTATGGCCAACATTGAATGTATGTATGTAACTGTATGTACAGACTTTGTACAAAGTGTTGTTGGACGAGAGAGTACCGGATATTCTTCTACTGACGTATTTCACGTCTTTGATTGTATAAATGTCCCCTGTAAAATGTAAACCAATGTACATAACTATTCAATATATATATATATATATATATAAATATAAATGTTATATATTTTTCTTGATACACATAAGATGCATTTACAAATAAATTGAAAACAAGAACTGTTGTGTTATGGTTTTTTTTTGGTTCTTCTTTGTGTTTGGGGGTACAAGGGGTGCTCGAGGACACTCAAATCAAAATCAAAAATCAAAAACATGGACTTACACAGTTGTTAGTTTTATTAAATGCACCCTTGTTCACAATACATAAATAATACAAGTAATCACATTTACATAAGTTGTCTATGTTATGTGTACAAATCGGTTGTTCTATTTATTTACTCTAACCAGTGTTTGATTAGCTCACGTGCCATAGTTCTGTAAAAAGAATGGATGTACTAAAAAAATGTATTTACTTCACAACCTTGTTCAAGGGAATTCCATAAAAGCATTCTAAGAAACATTTACTATAAAATATTCTGAAAGCTCAATTTATATTATGTAAATTATAATTATAATAGAAGGCGTCACGTCGGCGCAGTGGGTAGCACGGTCGTCTCACAGCAAGAAGGTCTCTGGTTCGAGCCTTGGCTGGGTCGGTTGGTATCTCTGTGTGGAGTTATCATGTTCTCCTCGTGATCGCGTGGGTTTTCTCCGGGTGCTCCGGTTTCCCCACAAGAACAAAGACATGCGTAATAAGTGAATTGAGATTGTTCATAGTGTTAAAGTGTGAATGTGTGTGTGAATGTTTCCCAGCGATGGGTTGCTGCTGGAAGGGCATCCGCCGTGTAAAACATATGCCAGTGAGTTGGCGGTTCATTCCGCTGTGGCGACCCGAAAGGGAAGAAAGCCGACATGAAGATGAATGAATGAATAATTATAATAGATATTATATACAAATTATAGATTTGTATATAAAGTTATAGAAAGTTATATGTTATATTTGAGTAGCTACAACATGTGTTACACGATTTGTCATTTATTTCTGATGTCATTTCTTGCGGGATGAGGAACTCACATTGTTTAAAATGTATTTAATTCTTAATCGACACTAGGGATTGGAAAAAGCTAATTTGAAGTAACTGCTAAAAAGCACTATATAAATATATTTTGATTTATTCAAATATATAATATGTAATACACACAAATACATCTCAAATATATCAAAGCAAATAAATCCACTTTTGTTTCAGTTGATATGTGTTTACGGTTCTTTATTTGAATAACCAAAAATAAATCTTTCAACTGAATGCTCTCTTTAGTAGTTGAGTATTTTGATGTGTTTTGTTAGGTTTCACTTTCATAAATTATTTACGAGTAAGTCCTGTCTTAAGTGCCTAATATGTACAAATTTTAAGCATTATATACTATGAGTTAATTTATTGTAAACACAATATTTTAGGTTACATGAAAGAGTATCTTTATGTAAATAGGTGATATTGTATCATCTGTTCGTGTATCAGTGCATGTAATATTAATGGAGATACTACACAACACCTTAATGTTATAAATTCTTGCAAATGTATGTCATGATTGCTGTTTAAAGTTATTGTATGTTCATAATCATTGCAAAGCGTAATTTGTTGTATTTACTCAAACACAGCATGCAATTTTTACCTGTTTTATATTGGCCTCTCAACAAGGATTCGTAGTAAATATTACTTAAAAAACTTACATGAAACTCTCTTCACGCAGGTTTTTTTAAGCAAGTCTGACCAAGAGAAATCTACAGCATGGATAGAAAAAAAAGTTCTACCAAGCTTCAACCTCCAGCTTTAAAAGTGAGTGACTGAATTGCAGTTCTTTGAGCGGCCACTCGGGGCCGATTCCAGAAGTGAGCAGGTTCTTGTTCACTTCCATGTTAAAACTGAGCTTTGAAGCTGACTTTTACCTCTCTGACTCCACCATATTTTTAAACAAATAACTTTTAAATGTCAAAAAAACTATTATTTGTTTATAATTCAAACTCATAAAATTCATTATGTTTCTAATTAGTTTGTTTAAGATATATTAAAGTTGTGTAATGACATACAAATGCTGTCACGGACATCAATGTTTTAAACAGTCTATGGTTCTATGAGTTCTTGAGTCTTTGATAATGCTGGTACTTTAATGTTAAGTTCTTAAGGTTCTTCAATTTCATAATGAGCGATTAGTATTATTTTAAATGCAATTTTTACTAAATACAGTGCTTTGTAGATGGAGAAAATACTTCAGAGAGCCTAAAACAAATCTGATTGATGGGGCCGTAAGTGGTCCTTCCATCAATTTCTGATGATAAAAATGCCACATGCTAGAGACCCAATGCTTAGAGCTTTTCATGTGAGCCACATAATTTTACCCGGCCAAGGAGTCAGTGCAAAGTTATGTGAATAAGTTCTGCTGAGGTGGTGACCAGCTGCGTTTTGAAAACACTGGAACTTGCCCAGAGCAGAGGAGTTTAGAGCTAGGAGAGATATATTCCAGAAGCAAGCATAGGATAGATGCAATCAAGCCTCAGAGACACTGCTCAGAGAAATTGTGCTTGCACTGAGTATCAGTCCAAGTGGTTCAACGTACGCATTCACCCTCAAATGGGAGCAGCTGGCAATGTTGCAAGAAAACAAAAGCACCTGGAAGTGACCTAGCTTCACGTTTCTCTGACCAGACAGAAGCATTTACAAGCATTTTCATTATAGACTCAGTGGGTCGCCTCAGATCTTTGCATCCAAGGTAAATCATCTTCATGGAGTCTGGATCCAATCTGTAATCCTGATGTCCTATTTTCCTGAAACAAGGAAAAAACATGTTTTTTTTAACCAACCAACACCCAATCTCTTATATCATATCCATACGCTCTGAAGGGTCGCAAATGTTGAGTTTTTTGGGGAGCTGGGAATAGAAAACAGATCTGAGGGAAGTCATGTGTAGGTTAAGATCTAAAACTTGATCTAGTCCAAGTGACCAATCAAATGCTTAGCTGTTGTTTTTGCTTTGACTCAATTCTGTTCATGCTAAGGTTTACATTTCATCATTCACATTTAATAATGTAGTTCAGTTTATACACATATCAACTTTCACATCAGCACGATCTTTATTGCACTTGAATTATTGCAAACAACATATTAAATGGATGTGTTTTATGATTTAGTTTCCACTTTAAAAGACAGCCGTCAGTGCTTTTGTGGTCGTTTCGTCACTTTCTGGTGTTCAGAGAACTGAATTTCCTCGACTCCTCGGCTCCTGCTGTGCTGGGGAAAGGTAATGCGCGTCCAACCATTTGACAGATTTATTTTCGGAGCATTTGCTCTTGTTGGAAAGAGTAGATCCATCTGTCACGCCACTCAGGTAACTTTAGGTTGAGTGACTGACAAACCACGGGAAGTAATGCAGTGACTTAATGTATTAACAATTAAATGCGGCAGGTTTTTCCGTTTGGTGGCTTTCTGTGAAGCATTCAACTCAATGTCAGCAAATTGATGTCAAGGAATGATTTTGGAAGTAGTCTTTCGCCGCATGTGAGCTGGAAATTCAAGATAAATAAAACATTAAAATCCCAGCATACAGTATTTGTTACAGAAACACTCCAATCAACTTTTACAAGTAATTGTTCAATGTTTGAACAGTTTTTAGGTATTATAACCAAGTTAAACTCTTCAATGCAGCATTAAAATGTTCCCTTTTTAACGGTATTACTCCAGAGACATAGTGCATATTAATTTTCTTTGCAAGCTGACAGCCTTAGATGAAAAACCTCTTTCTGTTGTGCCTCATGCAATGATTTATGAATTTTCCTGCGCGTATTGCTTTGCTTTTCGCTGCTTGGTCTCAGATTTTCATTTTAGCTTACAGCTCTGCGGTTAGCAATTGAAAGACTCTCAATCGAACCTCAGACCGCAGTATTACCATCAGATTCATCCCGGATAATAAATCCCAGATATCAGAATTGTTCCTTTGACCAGTTTTTCTGAAGTTTTCACGTTTGAAATCGCAGCTGCTTGCAAGTGGGTTTGACTTTGACTTGTGGGAGGCTAAAGATTTAAGACCTCACTTAAGAGGATAAAATGTTTATGAACATGATCTCTGTTTCTAGGTTACTGCGTAGAAACATCCTGAAAGATTTGGAAAAGATCTGGGAGGTTTCTAACCTTAGAGATTTTTTCAAGAAACAACTTGATGGATATCTCTTGTTTACTTGGAACTAAGGGATGAAGGGAGCAGTGAAATCTTAGTTTGGTCATTACCGACATCTGTCTTTTCTGTTCATTGAGACTAGACTTCCAGTGATGCTGATAAGTTGTAAAAAGCAATGCAACAAGTACATTTAATTCTTAGTAAAACACAAATGTTAAGCAAATACATTTATGACTAGCTGTCAACATGATAGAAGGATAGGTAGAAAGATTGGCGGAACAGACAGATTAACTGCGTGAACAAGAGTGACAAACGGAAGGCAGAATGAACACACCAGTGAACAGTATGAATAGACAGAGAAAAAGTAATATAGACATAGACAGACAGAGTCACTTATGTACCAGTTGGATGAACAGATGGACAGATGTCGTGCTTGACATGACAAACAGAAAGATTGAGTAACAAACATAAAGAGACAGATAGAAGACAAATATAGGGACTAGGTTAATCAAATGAGTGACACAGATGAATGTTGTTTTGGGTTATCAGCATATTAATGTTATTATTAGCATTAGACATACACTGACTCTTTTAAGGGCGTCACGGTGGCGCAGTGGGTAGCACAGTTGTCTCACAGCAAGAAGGTTGCTGGTTCGAGCCTCGGCTGGGTCAGTTGGCATTTCTGTGTGGAGTTTGCATGTTCTCCTCGTGATCGCGTGGGTTTTCTCCGGGTGCTCCGGTTTCCCCACAAGTCCAAAGACATGCGGAATAAAAGAATTGAGTAAAAACTATTGTGCATAGTGTTTGAGTGTGAATGTGTGTGTGTGGCTGTTTCCCACCAGTGGTGTTGTGGCTGGAAGGGCATCTGCCGCATAAAACATATGCTGGTTCATTCCGCTGTGGCGACCCCAAAAGGGAAGAAAGCTGACAAGATAATGAATGGATTGATGACTCTTTTAAACCCCTTCATTTTGATTTAAACCCAACAATTCACACAATACTAATGAAACATCATGGATCACCAGCGAAGAGAAGACATGTTTTATCGGGAAGGATTCCGTTTTATGTTGCATAATGTAACAGCCTCATTTCACACAGCTGTGCAATGTTTGGATCGCTGGTTATGCTTTTTAGCCTGCATCGATGCTCCTTCAATTTATGCCATAGTCTGCTGTGTGTGTGTGTGTGTGTGTGTGTGTGCGTGTGCGTGCGTGCGTGTGTGTGTGTGTGTGTGTGCGTGTGTGTGTGTGTTTGGCTCATGAATGTGGAAAACAACAATTCAAAAAGATCAAAAAGTGTTTAAATTTCATTAAAAGGGGGATGATGTTTTGACCGCTCCTTTCAGATAAGATTAGTAGAGAATGTTTCCAAACCTGATGACCCCTCGAGAACTTCCTAAATACACTGTTAATAATGTTCATGGTGTATTTAGTTTGGCCTCTGGAACAGTGATAACACATCAACTGAGGAATCGATATTGAAGCAATTATCCTTTAAATGAATTTACCTTCAGTGCAATGCACCATACATGAAGCAGACTTGCTTTTCTTTTTTCTTTTTTTGGCTATTATTAAATAACAGGCAGTATGCCATCTGTGCAAAGAAGGAGCTAAAAAATGTTAAATTGGATAATATTTTAAAATCTACAGATTAATAAATAGTTAATTTCTCTGTATTTTGTAGACAAAATGTGTGACAACATATTAATGATTTGCATGCATTGATTAATGGAGAGTTTTCACATTAGAAGCATAAATATGAACAAATATGCATTTTGAACCACTGACGCACAGCTGCGTGCGTTGAGCAGACACAACTGTCTATCTATGCACTGCTTTATCAATCTGATGTTTACTGTGATGCTAAGAGTTCAGATCCAATCAATATTTCTCTCCCTGAACCTCTGGTGTTCAGGTAGCAATGACGTAAACGATTTCCAAACAGCGTGCTCCTGGCAGATGTATGCTTCAGAGGAACATTTTCACCTCTCTGGATGAGATGACACTATTTAGTTTGATAAAGATTATGGTCACAGTGTCAAATGAGGACAAGTAGAAAAGACAAAAGAGGTTTTGGTAGCACTTTGCATTTACGTTAAGGTGAGTTGAATCATCATTAGTTAATACATCAATTCACCCTTTATTTATGATGACATTTTGAGTATTGATTATGACCTCATTAAACTTTTACAAGAGTCATATTAATTAATCCATATATCATGCTTTAATTAACGATTTGCTTCTGAAGATTAATTCATGCATTAATTGCCTCTTTGAGATAAATAACACAAAATCCTCCAAGTAGAAATATCATTAATAATTAATGAGTTATGAGCTTGCAATGATGTACCCCTAAAATAAAGTAGGGGTCCATTTTAATTGCACAAAATAAAAATAATTGTGAGCGTCACAGTGGCGCAGTGGGTAGCACGGTCGCCTCACAGCAAGAAGGTCGCTGGTTCTAGGCTCGGCTGGGGCAGGTGGCATTTCTGTGTGGAGTTTGCATGTTCTCCTCGTGATCGCGTGGGTTTTCTCCGGGTGCTCCGGTTTCCCCACAAGTCCAAAGACATGCGGTATATGTGAATTGAATAAGAACGATTGCACATAGTGTTAAAGAGTGAATGTGTGTGTGAATGTTTCCTAGCGATGGGTTGCGGCAGGGAAGGGCATCCGCTGCGGAAAACATATGCCAGTGAGTTGGCGGTTCATTCCGCTGTGGCGACCCCGAAAGGGAATAAAGCCGACATGAAGATGAATGAATGAAAAAATAATTGTCTAATCATAAACTTTGAATTTGTTGTTTTGTGTTTATTTTTATCATAAATAATTTATTAATGACTACTTTTTAACCTGGTAAAAAACCAGCCCCTCTGAGGGTCCATTGACAATCGTTAACTTGACGTAGGTAGAGATTCTGCCAAAGTTTACAATTGGATCTTCTTTTACCAAATCGCTAACATCTGATCATGACTTGGGCAATGCGCCATTAGATGGAAGCTTTCCGAAAGTTGTTCTTTAGTACCGAGTAGTTCTGCACATTGAGTAGAGACAAGATGTCGAGATGTCCATTAATGAAAACTGTAGACGTTGCGACTCAAAGAAGAGAGGAAACCAAGGGCCTTACTTTGTCCTGAACATTAGGAAGCTAACAGACAGACCAGAAGACCACCTGTCATTTCATTTGTCGGTTTACTATATTTTACAAAATAAAAAAACACCACAAAGCCTGTATGTTGACATGTTTAACTACTAATTTATCAAAATTACATGTCAGAATTAATAAATAAAGTAAAGCTAACATGGTTTTCATCTCTTAGAAATAAATTAGGATACTTTTACTGTGATTTAGCTGTGAGAAAGGGGTGTTTTATGCTTTTTTTTTTACAGAATCTGTTGCAATAGCCTAAAGATAGGCTAGCTCCGACTCTTTTGGCAGGCAATATATCATGTAACCCCTGTGGACAATGCGCCCCTGGGAGAAACAACCCCACCAATGGGCTTCTCTATCTTGTTACCTCCATCTGTAGCCCCCTCCTCTTTACTAACAGATCAAGTTGGTAAACTAAACTTTTAAAAAACCTTGTGGGGAGTAGAGCCTTGTCAACTTTGTAATAAGCATTGTTCTTGCTCATATTTTTCATTTGTCAATGCTATGAAGAACTTGCTACAACTGACTGAAAACCCTTGAACACTTCTGTCAACCCACAAACTGACTATAAATCCAACCTAGTGCATGAGTATAAAATGTATTTAGTTTACTTAAAAAAACAGAGATTCATCCTTAATTAAGCGCGGTTGTCTCACAGCAAGAAGGTCGCTAGTTCGCGCCTCGGCTGGGTCATATGCCAGAGGAGTTAGCGGTTCATTCCGCTGTGGCGACCCCGAAAGGGAAAAAGCCGACATGAAGATGAATGAACGGACCTTTTGTTGCGCGATTCATCTTTGTAATGTAGGTTTGATTAGAGTTTGCAATCGACTAAGCATTATTTTCCCCTCAGGAATAAAACTACAGTAATCTGTAGGAAATACTATGGAATAGCTCGCAATTTTGCTTTGTATCGTTCAGATTGGAAGAAGCTAGTAACCAAGTACTTGAGTACATTTTGTTCCTATACTTTTTTACTCTCACTCAAGTAAATAATTTGGTAGTTTTGAGCAAATATTCTTATTAGAGTAAATATTTTCACAAGTGCCTTGGCTTTTACTTGAGTACATTATTTTCTCTACTCACCTCTGGTTATTGTTTTAACATGATTCTATGATATGATAACTATCATAAATGTTCTATCGGAGATCAGAAAAACCTCTGAGCAGATTCTAAAATGACAAAGGGTGCATTGAGCTTTGTAGTTCAGTTAGTTAGACCAATGATCACTAACTGAGCAATCACTTTAGTATTTGTTTTACTCGAACCAAACATGACATATGTGAACATGCTCCAAATCTCTAGAGGAAAATTGGACAGTCAGCATTTCTCCAATAAAGTGGAGTGTTTCTTTAAACAATGAGAAGCTTTAGCTTTCATATAAATGTGAAAACAAAGGTCACACTCTGAGTTTTGAGCAGATTTGCGGTCTAATCTTCATGAATCAGTGCAAGCACAAAACCTTTTAACAGAACTGAGCAAAGACTCAAAGAGTGTGGATTTTATGGAATTGCCAACTCTAAGTCTGTTACTGAAAAGGGTTGGATTCCTGTTCCACACCAATGTAATCCACATGGCTTTCCTCGACAGGCCACGCTCATCTTACATTTGTAAAATATGCTTTTAACGACCCTAAAACATTGACGTCATAAATAACATCAACATCAGAGCAGGGTCAAGAAACAGACCCCATGTGCTAACATACTGGACTTACTGTAACTTTACAGAGACCGTAACCTGGCATGGGTGTTAAAAAAAGAACACAGAGTTGTTTCTGACTCCTAGTATTACCCAAACTCAATTTTTAAGGATAATCTAAATAGAATCTGGCTCTGCGACGTGTCTCTAATCAGTGAGAAAATGTAAAAGCAGACAGAAATTGTTGATAGAAAATATGATTTTCTTTAAGCAAAATTTGTGAGTTATAAAATCAGGCTGAAGCCGCTTGATTGGCTGACTGACTGGAGCAATACAGTGGGAAAGGTTTTTTTTTTGTATACCAATATGAAATGCATATTGACTGTTCTAGAAATCTTTAGTTTAAAAGTAATGTTACCTTAAAAAAAACTTTAATAAATTCCATTTCGAAACAGCATTAATTATGAGTCACATGAGTCATAAGAATAATGCATCAATTACCTGTCTTTATTAAGGATTATCCATCCATCCATCTTCATGTCGGCTTTCTTCCCTTTTGGGGTCGCCACAGCAGAATGAACCATCAACTCTCTGGCATATGTTTTACGCAGCGGATGCCCTTCCCTGCCGCAACCCATCGCTGGGAAACATCCACACACACTCATTCACACTTTAACACTATGGACAATCGTTCTTACTCAATTCTCTTATTCCGCATGTCTTTGTTCTTGTGGGGAAACCGGAGCACCCGGAGAAAACCCACGCGATCACGGGGAGAACATGAGAACTCCACACAGAGATGCCAACTGACCCAGCAGAGGCTCGAACCAGCGACCTTCTTGCTCTGAGACAACCGTGCTACCCACTGTGCCACCACACACTGCGCTTGCAACAAAAGGACGTTTTGCTTTTCTACAATCACATTTCACATTTTACTGAATACGAGCGCTGTGAAATCCACATTGATCTACGCAGGCGTCCTCCGTCTGCGTGCAAGATGTCTGTGCGTGCATGACATCAGAGCGCTACAGTCTGCAGCGAGGACGCTCTCCATCTGCTACCGTCGACTCGAGTAGCTGCAAATTCTTTTGCATCAGCCTCGAAAAAAGCTTGCATTTACCTTTACTTCCATGAAAGTACTAATCTGAGAACGCCGCTAAAATCTAATTGAGATGTAATTCAGATGTAACTAAGTAAAAGTACAGATAAGTCACTAAATATTTACTCGAGTAAAAGTAAAAGTACACATTATTAAAAGTACTCAAAGTACTAGTTACCTTACAAATGTACTCAAAATTTAACTAATTATTGTAACTAATTATTATCACCTCTAACAGTAATATTTTTTCCTACCAGTGACTGTTGCATAGTAAAAAAAAATGATTTCTGAATTGTTATTTTGTTTTTCATTTTTAATTGTGTTTTTTTTACTTGTTATGTTGCTTTCGTAATTGTGCCTTGTTTTGCACCTCCCGGAGGTTTGGGCTAAGCAAGGCTAATATTACTTGGAAAAAAGAAGAATATTTACACATTTACGGGACAAACCTTCTATCTTTATTTTTCCGAGCATCTTCTCCCTCGGCTCCTTTTGTCCTTTCTAAACTTGTCTCTGATTGAACAGATGAAGCACAAGGCTGGGAGACGGCGAGGTACTTTTGTAAGGCCTCAAGTGATCTTGATGGAATGGCACTAATCCAAAGATAACTCCGACGGTGAAAATGACACGATTTATATTAATGATTTTTTTTTACATGATTATTTAATAGTTAACAATTATTTAAATCGTGAATGCGCAAACGATCTTTGATGAGTGGGAAGTAATTTATAATAAAGTACTTGCTGCCAGCAGGCCAGATGGGTTAACGAGAAACCTCCCGGTGCTCCGGATAGCCAGTCCAGGCCTGAGCTTTTGTAGCGAGCAAAACCCTTGGCACCACTTGCAAACTCTGATTCATGCAGAATTTCATTAGTAAGCATGTAAACTGAAGGAAACTGATAGATGATCATAGATTTACTGTCTTAAAAAGCATGCGCATTTTAATGAAAATGAATTAAGACAATCTCTGGTGATTGCAAATGTTGGTCCATGTTGCAACTCACTGTCACGTTCAAGCATCGGAACTTGATTTGAGCGAGGGATCATGAGCTCTTGCTGGAAGTAGCCATCACACGAGAGGAATGTGAGCCTGTCATTTCAACAACGCTCCTCTCAACAGATCCTGCAATCATTCCTGCTTTTCTGTAGTACCATTTTTGTGAGCTTATCAGAACAAAAGCCTCAATTTCCTGTTCTGAATGGCACCAGTGTTGGCTCTTCTGCTGGAGCTCATCTGCTTCACGTTCCAATGCCTGTCTTTTACAGACAATCTCTGTAGACCTTAGCAACGGATCAGTGAAGATTCCAGCAAATCAGTCAGTTCTAAAATAAGTAGAACGGACTCTAGTGAGATCTCCAGCGAATGTGTTACATGGTTTAAATCATCGTATTCTGATGCAAAAAATATATACAGAAGTGTCCCTTAATTAAATGGATTGAACATCGACTTAAAATTTTGGAGAGTTTATTAATGAGCAGGGTGCCACTGTGTTTCTGTACCTTGGCTTAAACACTACTATTTTCCCTCAGCTCGTCATCTGCCAACACTCACTTGGCAAGGCACAACATCATTAATCTGTCTCGTAAATTTTATCTCAGAGATGGAATACTCCAATCTAAGCATGCATACCATAGGTCTGCTTGCCCACGAGTGGAAAGAAGCCAAAATGAACATGGTATTCGATAATAAAGCGGATTCCCTCGAGGCAAACCTCTGATCAAATAAACAGGTCTTGAAGCTATAACACAGAGATGCTGTTTGGAAAGAACCGGAGTAGTTGTGACAGTGAGGCTGAGGGATAGTTCTTCATCTTCATGTCGGCTTTCTTCCCTTTCGGGGTCTCCACAGCGGAATGAACCGCCAACTCTCTGGCATATGTTTAACGCAGCGGATGCCCTTCCAGCCGCAACCCATCGCTGGGAAACATACACACACACTCACACTTTAACACTATGGGCAATCGTTATTATTCAATTCACTTATTCCGCATGTCTTTGTTCTTGTGGGGAAACCGGAGCACCCGGAGAAAACCCACGCGATCACGGGGAGAACATGCAAACTCCACACAGAAATGCCAACTGTCATTGAACCAGCGACCTTCTTGCTGTGAGACGACTGTGCTACCCACTGCGCCACCGTGACGCAGGGATAGTTCTTTTAGAGCTATCTTCACGTAGCAACTTTAGAAATCAAGTTACTAAGTGAGACAACTCTCTGAAGTCCAATAAGATTTTTTCTCGCTCTATAGGGAGTTTATTTTTGTTTTGTTTTTGCTGACCTCAATAAGTTGCACCTTCATCTTTTGGCTTAAACAGGAGTGTGATGTACTCATTCCTCAAGTTAAGGTTGAAGCTGAGTTATTTCTTTAGAGCTATTCACACAGATTGCGTTATTCAATAGTCATCATCAACTTCAAAATAAGAAAGTATTTAAATGCTTATAAACACTGTAAAAAATACAGAGCAAATTCAGATTTAATTAGACAAAATCGATACATTTTCATATTTTATATGGCTTTATCCATATTTAAATCATATTTAAACCATTTCCATTTATTTATTTATATAAAAAATGTTATATTACATGTTTCTGTCCAATTCCCTCATGATACAGTGGGTTCTGTATATAAATGGGGCCTCATTTATAATGGTTGCAAAAAAAAAGAAAATGGTCCAAAAAGCACATTCTCCTTTAAAAAAAAAATTAAGATTAGGGTTAAAAGGTCCCAAGACTGCTCTTTATTTGTACCAACCTCAAACACCTGTCATGTTTTTGTGTTTTTGATTCTATGATGAATGTATGACCTGACATTTTGATACCCTGACAGTTATCTAACTAACTATTAGTCACTTAGTAAACATGTCTGATTGACAAAATAACACAATAAACATAGATAAAATCACCTGCTGCCCATTTTCATGTATATTGTAGATCAGTGAGAAAGTTTATTTGCACAGGCTAAAATAAATTGAAAATAAAAATTCAATCCAAACTTGGAAATTCCCTGGCCTCCATGGCTGTGCCCTTTATCATATCTAAAAAAGCTTCATAATGTATCATTGTACATGTTATAAGATTATACTGGCTGAGTTTAGTGATGAACGGGTAAAATCTCCAAAAGGAGTTTGTTAAAGTATGAAACCTATATTTATGTTAAATAGACGTAAAATATCCAGCTTCCTGTCAGTTTTCGAAAACTCAACCCAATAGTGAAGTGAAACTGACCAGTTGGGTAGATCTGGAGTGACCATACCCAGAATTTGTGCTCTGCATGTAACCCATCCCAGTGTACACACACACACAGCAGTGAACAAACCCACCGTGAGCATTCACCCGGAGCAGTGGGAGCCATGGCTGCGGGGCCCGGGGAGCAGTCGGGGAACTGGTGCTCGCTCGAGGGCTCCACAGCTGTGGTTGTTGAAGATGGAGAGCAAGTTTTTCATCACTCACTCCACCTTCAACTCGTGGATCTGGGGTTCGAACCCGCAACCTTCAGATCCCAAGTCGAACTTTTTATCCACCAGACCACAACTGTCCCAATAGGCTTTTTTTTAGGTCTTGGTAGGTCTTTTTTTACATATGTGTGATGAATTTGATTTGTGTACGTCATACTTTGCCTAAATTAGAGGCATAAAAACATGCTGTAAATGCTAATGTGTGTTGTCCTATGAACATGTTCAAGCTTTGACTAAGATGAGAATGAGATTTGTATGCCCCAGCTACAATTGGATATTTGGTGGCCACCACGGACATGTCCATGTCTTTTATTATAACCAAAAAAGAAAAGTTTTGCAATTTAAAATGTCATATGCCTTATGATTACACTGATGGAGTTTGGAAATGTTCTATTTAAATCAGTGCGAAAATTTTGTCGAAATTGTGAAGTGTAGAACAAGCTAAAGTGTGATTTTCTGTTTTAGAGAAAATGGCAAAATAACTAACTTCCTGTTAATTTTGGAAGCACAAGGTATAATACATTTTTGTTTGTCTTGGTACCATACATGTGTCTATCAAAATGAATAAGTCTATAACTTATAATAATCAATCAAAAGTGAAGGTGCATACTAAATGCGATGTCTCAGTAAGGTTTCTGGCACTAGTATGTGACCTGAGCCCAGAAAAGAAGTGTGCTAAAGTAGCGGATGGAGGGATAGCTTGCACAAATGTTGATAGTTTCCTATTGGTTTGTGCTTTGTTAGTATCAAAATTATAACTGCCTGATTAGTGGCCAGATATACAGATATAAGACAAGCTCCTCCCAAACTTATTTTAATTAGTAATTTAATTTGTTCGATGTTGCACACTATGTTGATGCACAATTCATTATATTCGGCATTATTAGAGCATTTAAAGCTCTTTAGGCTCATGCTATTCTTGAATTATCACTGCCTAATTTAAAGAATTTCACTAATTACAGTTTCTTTATTTGTGTATTTTATAATGAGTCGCTGTTTGAGCGATCTTTTCACACAACAAAGGCATCCCTGCATCAAAGAGAATACAGCTCTTGTCCCCGAAATAGAAAGCAAGGGTAGCTACGCTGGAAAGATGATGGCAGGCTTTAATTGGGTTCTGTTTAATCCCCTCCCTCAGAACTTCTCAGAAATGTTGTTTCTAACAAGCTGATTGAAGGAATGGGGAAATGGGCCACGGGTTTGTGCGTGTTTGTGCATCTTTGTGTGTTTTGCTTGGCACACTGGCTCAGAACTGGAACAATGAGGGTTTCTCTCTGTTTGGGGTTGTCTGGGGTACTCGACTCCTTCTCATTCATCTGATTATGTGTGGGGGTTCTTGTTTGGCTGAGTTTGAAAATATTGCAAAGATAAAGTTTTTTACAAAATCACTATGTTCATTCTGAAATGCATTATGACTTTTTCAGAGGTAGATAGTAACCAGTAACATTTACTTTAGTAGTTTAGGACAACTAGTATTTTTTGAGTACTTAAAAAAATGTGCACTTTTACTTTTGCTCAAGTAAATCTTTGAAAAGAAATATCTTTACTTTTACTTAGTTACATCTGAGTTACATCATAGTTAGATTTTAGTTATATTTTAGCTGCATTCTCCCATTACTAATATCATGAAGATAAATCTAAACTAAGCTATTTTTGATGTTCGTAAGTCTCTTAAGATGTTGGAGAGGCTGATGCACGAGAGTTTGCAGCTATGCGAGTCGACGGTGGCAGATTGAGACCGTCCTCGCTGCAGACTGTAGCGTGCTGTTTTTTCTTCAGTGTCTACAATGTACTCGTGTAGTGTGATATTGCAGATCTCCAGGTTTTGTCAGCCTTGAAGGGGTTTACAACTACATTTCATTGTGTACAGATGGTCTGGAACTGAGCTATTGAGCTTCCTTTATCTTGCTGGAGATGGGCTTTCTGCAAAAGTTTAACACGATTGGATGTGCCTTTAACCAATCGCCAACGCCTGATCTTAATGTATTTCTTGCGCCGGTAAATGGAAGCTTTCCATAAGTTGTTTGAGTATTAAGCAAGACTCAAAGAGAATGACAAGCTTTTTGAGATTGTGCAAGAAAAAGGAAAGAATTGGTAGCAGTAAATTCATATTCGACCCAAAGAATATCATTAATGTACACTCTCAGTTTTGACGAGGCAATAACATACCATAAAGTTAACCACAGATATTTTACAGCTCAATATCTCGAGCTATAAGTGCAAATACTGAACATTCTTTTTTGTAGTCTGTGTAACAAAGGCAGCAAGATACCAAGCTGTTTTAGTCTAAATAAACCTTTCTCTGCATTTGAATTTGAGATGTAAGGATGTCTAAGTGCCAGCATCAGAAAGTAGACGGTCAAGGGAGCGTCTGCGAAGAGTCAACCTCAAAAACACTCCTGCATAAAACAACTGAAAGCTTCTTTCTAAAACACTCAACTAGCACCAAAAACAAGCTCATACTTCCCTGTTTTCTTGTTAGTTCTTGTTAATTTTGAGACAATTCTGAAATTTTTTTAAATTTTCATATTTAAATGAAGCGTCACGGTGGCGCAGTGGATAGCACGGTCGTCTCACAGCAAGAAGGTCGCTGGTTCAAGCCTCGGCTGGGTCAGTTGGCATTTCTGTGTGGAGTTCTCATGTTCTCCTCGTGATCGCGTGGGTTTTCTCCGGGTGCTCCGGTTTTCCCCACAAGTCCAGAGACATGCGGAATAAGAGAATTGAGTAAGAACGATTGTCCATAGAGTTAAAGTGAGAATGAGTGTGTGTGAATGTTTCCCAGCGATGGGTTGCGGCTGGAAGGGCATCCGCCACATAAAACATATGCCAGAGGAGTTGGCGGTTCATTCCGCTGTGGCGACCCCGAAAGGGAAAAAGTTGACATGAAAATGGATGGATGGATATTTAAATGAGATTTTTTTATCCACATTAACAATATCCATGTCATGCTGCACAGCACAAACTGCTCATTTCTCAGCCCCCTTCCCTTGATTTCTCATTTGTACAAGAACACAACAATAGGCTTAGCGTTACGGTTGCCTTGCTCCTTCTACTAACAAAGCCAGTTGGTAAATGAAATTGAATGGAGAAAAAATGTTTTCCAAAAATTCTTACCAAAGAAAATGAAGTTCAGACTCTGTACGAAATGAAATGTAGTGGGAGTGCTGGTTTTAACCAGGCTAGATGCTATTATAAAAATTCATCACCCTTTATATGGATTTGGTCAAATAAGTTAGCATTGAAAATTCAGAGCTGTTCTCTCACCTGCTGGCCCGCTTACATCTGATGATTGACAGTTGTACAATCACTTTGTCACAACAAACAGCGTATATTCAATATATTCAAGTATATTCAACACAATCTTTGAATGTTACACATGAATAACTCTGTTACTAACATTAAATATAATGATTTACATTTACAGATTTATTTTTGCCTGTTCAAAATTGTACCTAGCGATTAAGCGTTCGCATCAAGTCTGTTGTGATTGGGTGCTGCACTCCGCGTGGACAGGAAAATAACAATCAAACGTGATCCACTGAGAACAACATTGCAGCGCTCCTCAGTTCCAGTTTTTTAACAGTTAAGCATTGGCAATATAAGAGTAGTTATAATCATCTTTATTTTTTATGCAATTATGAATGTTAAAAAAAAAGATGATTACTGGAACTAAAAAGTCCAACATTTCATATCTAGGTTTTGATTGGTCCATAGCCTGAAATGACACCAATCAGCAGAAATAAAAGTGACAGATGTGATCTTACAGATCTTAAAGAAATAAAATGTGGTAATTGAATGGATCACTCACACTGATGTCTTTCAGGAAACTAGAGATGTAACTTGATGCTGCTAACGGCAACGTTGGCAGCTTTCTAATCAGCAAAAAAAAGTTTAATACAATAAAAGTTAAATACATTTTGGGGGAACCAAGAAGTTAATATATTTTTTTCTTTGCCATTTTGAATTATTCATTCATTCATTCATCTTCATGTCAGCTTTATTCCCTTTCGGGGTCGCCACAGCGGAATGAACCGCCAACTCACTGGCATATGTTTTACGCAGCGGATGCCCTTCCAGCCGCAACCTATCGCTGGGAAACATTCACACACACATTCACACTTTAACACTATGGGCAATCGTTCTTACTCAATTCACTTATACCGCATGTCTTTGTTCTTGTGGGGAAACCGGAGCACCTGGAGAAAACCCACGCGATCACGAGGAGAACATGAGAACTCCACACAGAAATGCCACCTGCCCCAGCCGAGCCTAGAACCAGCGACCTTCTTGCTGTGAGACGATCGTGCTACCCACTGCGCCACCGTGACGCCCATTTTGAATTAGCTAAATAATAATAAACCTTTTTCAGTGTGCTGTAAGTACATACAGTCTTTATAACCATAATCTCCCTGATCACATTAGATAGGTTTATGTATGTTTATGTGAGGCCTAAGAGTTAATGATTACCGTAGCCGAGTCTGAGTGTTTATCTCCATGTGTTTTTGAGAGCGAGAGGGGACGCTGGTACGTTTTACATTTACACAGTCTCTTTCACTGCCAAATACTTCAAATTAAACCCATTTTGTTGTGTATTTGGTTAGAGAGGGGCACCAGAAGGCTCTTTGTGGTCCCTTCCTACTCCTGTTTTTGCATTTGCACGCTCCAGTGCTTTTAAAAATAAAACAAGCTTTTGCTGTCTCTGAAAGCGGGCCTCTGTGGGAGAATATGGGACATGGTGTGCTTGTCTTGTGAGTGCAGGAATACAAAACAAGGCCCTTGAAATGTATGTTAAAACTCGTGTTTGTCTGTGATGTCATCACACTGTGTGGACCGAGGGCTGTGAGGGCCCTTCATTCTGATGGAAATGTAGTATTCATATTTGTTGAAAGGAAGATTTGGTGGAGATTTTTTACTTACATTATTTTCCCCAACAAGAGTCAGATCTGCTCCTCTGTCGAACCCCAATTATGACATTAACATGTTTTTCAGTCGATGAAGCAGCTACTTGTTTTTACATTTGTTTGCGCTCAACAGAACACTCCAAAAAACAGAATCCTAGCAAAGTTGTGAACGCTTATATTTTGATTTAATTTTCTTATTTTAGGTAGACGTTTCTAGTTTAAACCTTTAGGATATATATATATATATATATATATATATATATATATATATATATATATATATATATATATATATATATATATATATATATATATATATATGATATTTAGCTCATTTGATAAAATATGACTTAAATAGTCTTTAGAAGAAAAAAAATAATGACTGTCAAATATCTGACAATGTGGTAAAAAAAATCTGAATGCGTGAAAGAATGTCTAGTTTTAAGAATATAGCAGTTTTTATGTAGTAGAATTAAGCATAAGCATTCTTGATTTAGTGCTGTATTTCCTAAAATTGTATAAACTCTTAATTTTAAGCCAGCATTTCTAGTTTTAAGACTTTATACTCTGTCTTAGGATCTAAAATTAAGCACACGTTTTTGAATGAAAGCTGTTTTCCCTAAAATATTAGCAAATACTTCTCATTTTAAGACCAAATCGTATTAATACTTACTTGATTTAAATACATTCTTATTTTAATGCAGAATTTCCTGTAAATTTGACTGTTTACTCTGAAAATATCCTATTTTAAGACTTGTGACTAGATACAAGATGAATTATTCTAGTTTACACGCAGTTCTATTTTCTAAATAGCTTGAAAAGATTTGTTTTGAGAGTTTTTTCTATTTTCAAGATCCAACACCATTTCTTATCAGCTAGACATTTTTGCTACTTTTAAAGAATCTAGATTTTAAAGATTCAAATTTGCTTGCCCCATTGACAGATTTTTTTTTTTGCTTGATCCAGGTAGAGTTTATCTACATTTTTTTTTTCTTGTTATTCTTCCTTTCTTGTTGTTGTTGTTTTTTTTGCAGTGAAGAAGTAAGTGATTTAACTTGAACCAGAAAAATGAGTAAAAATACATGTTTTGGACAACTCTCACCCTCAACAAGAGTAGAATGCAGCAGAGCTCACATGAGGAGAGCTATTTGGGCCAAAGGAACGAGTGGAAGGCTTTCATGGCTTGCAGGGGGGCAGAGGGGCCCCTGTCTCCCCATGCCCAAACACGCTCCATGGGTCCTTCACTTGCACATTTCATAACAAACACGTTCTGGCTCAGCTAGAGACTCTGTGAAGACTCGGTCTGAGGGAAATGAGCCTCTGACTCTAGCCTCACCTAGATGAATGAAACGAAAAAGACTATTTCTCTCGCTCTTCTTCTTTCAAATTGTTTGATTAAGGCATTGGTAAACCTACTTGAGTCACAAGAACACAACACAAACATACAAATGATCTGTTCGAGTTGAGTTGGTTTTTGACACCCCATTTACTAAACATTAAGTTAAAAAAATAATAGGAAAAAGTAGGGGTGTGATTAGACACTTATCCCACGAGATGAGACGAGACGAAACAAGACGAGATGATACGAGACGATATGAGACGAGACGAGATGATACGAGACGAGACGAAAAAAGACGAGACGATATGAGACGAGATGAGACGAGACGAGATGATACGAGACGAAACGAGACGAGATGATACGAGACGATATGAGACGAGACGAGATGATACGAGACGAAACGAGACGAGATGAGACGAGACGATATGAGACGAGACGAGATGATACGAGACGAGATGAGACGAGACGATCCGAGACGAGATGAGACGAGGAACTGGGTTCATAAGAAAGAGACGAGATTTCCTTTTTTCTTTTCATCAAATCCTAAGGATGAAACATATAGGAAAAAATTGTATTTATTCAACAAAAACATATTTTTTTAAATTATGAAAACTTGCACTGAACTGCTTTCTGCTCTCTTAGCAGTTTTCTAAAGGCTTTTGCATTATGGTCAGATTAGAAGAGGTGTCCGGTAGTATTTTTTTACAATGCTATTAAATTACATTTCTCTGATCCGTCATCTTTTCAGCGTTTGCACCAGAAACCCAAAATGTTGCCACACCAATGACTTAAATGTCGCAGGTTCAGCTTCTAACCGTACCCCTCCCTCACACTCCACCATACCTCTGTCGTGAGGATGTCGTCCAAAACCAGACACAACGGATCTCACAAGAACTCGCCGCATCACTAGTAAAAAGAAAATAGCACAAAATTCACATTGCAACAGTTAAAAAACAACCAAGAGTCTTCTGTAAGCCCATAGAGAACAGTGACAACTTTATTTAGGGGTTTGGTGAGATCACATCCTCTTCCTCCCTGTCTCTTTCTCTCTCTCTCTCTCTCTTTCTCCCCCTCTCCATTTTTCATCTCTCTCTCTTTCCTTCCACCCACCCTAGTTTTGCCCCCCCCTCCAACTTTCTCTCTCCCTGTCTCTTTGTCTCCCTGTCTCTCCCTTCTTTTCTCCCTCTTCAACTTTTTTCTTGATATCTCCCGTTCTCTCTCTCTCTCTCTCTCTCTCTCTCTCTCTCTCTCTCTCTCTCTCTCTCTCTCTCTCTGTGTCTTTGCCTGCCCTCTCTCTCTCTCTCTCTCTCCTCCTCACCAACTTTCTCTCTCCTCCATCTCTCTCTCTCATCATTACATGTCTCCCCTTCCCTCCCTCTTTCCCCTTTTTCTCTCTCTGTCCATTCACTCTCTCTCTCTTTCTCATCTCTACATATTTCACCATCATTCAATCCTTCTCTCCCTCTCTGTGTCTCTCTCTGTCCATCTGTGCCTGCCTTCTCTCTCTCACCATCTCTCCAACTTTCTCTCTCATCTTCTCTTTCTATTTTTCCCATCCCCCCTCTCTCTTTCTCTCCCACTTTCAATCTCTCTCTATCCCTTCTTCATTACCCCTCTCCAAATTTCTCTCTTTTTTGCCCACCTTTACCCATCTCCTCCTCCTCTCTCTCTCTCTCTCTCTCTCTCTCTCTCTCTCTCATCCGCTCTCCCTCTCTCAACACAGCCAGTGTTTGTACCATTAGGCCCCAGCTGTCTCTCTTAAATGCTGGTAGGGCCTGTAAACATTTTGGGAATGTGGTGTCCAAAGGTCTGAGTCGTCCCCGATCATTTAGTAGTTCATCTGATTGCAGAGCCTTGTTCCTAGAAATCCAGGAGTGGATGGAAAGACACAAGCGACACCACATAGATTATAATAGAGTGTAAATAAACTTTTCTTCAAAAATACACTTGACCACAAACCTAACTTGGGCTGTTGGATAAAGATAGCCTCCTCCAATAAAGAAGAGGCTGTACAGTAAACATATCTCTGTATGAAGTAGTGTGCATAGTTTAATAAATGATGGCAAGATTTTTAGATTTGTTTGCTGTGGTAAATGTTGACTCCATATTTATTTTATTTGTGTTGCGTACATGAATGTGGCTTATGGAGAGAAGGAGAGGTTCAAATTAACTAAAGTTGTTTTAGAGGTCAGGTAACGAGAGTGTAGATTTTAAGTTTTTTGGTTTACATTTTTTTATTTTTCGAAATGGCCAGATTGTCATCCTTTCTCAGAAAGACTAAGGACTTTCTATAAAAGAAATGTTTTCTTTTTTTTTTTTAAGTTGACTCATTGTACAGCTGATAAGCAATTTTACGTTAAGTTAATTTTATCTTTCCAAAATAGACTCACTCTGACACAGCAATTGACTGAACAGACTTCTCAAGTCAACTGAGAATGTGAATATTAAGGCAGTCAAAAACTAATCAAACATAAAATATTTGAGAAAAAAATTTCTTCGAAGAATAGAAAAAAGATAGTTGACTGAAGTACTACTTAAAAAAACAAGCTTTCTCTTTTGCACTTAGACATGTAAAAAAAGTAAAAGTAAAGCTACATCAGTGAAAATATAAGCAAGTACCAGTGAAAGCATCCATCTTAAAATCTACTCCATTAAAGGTAAAAAGTCAGCTATGAAAAATGCACTTGAGCACTAAGTAACTTTGTACTGCAGTGATGTTGTTCCCGCTCAAAAGCTGCTCTGAGTCATCTCTGCTGTTTCAACGATGCTTGTTAAATGTGGAAAACAAGATGGTCACCTTTATTAAAATTACAATTAAACTACAATTAATTATTACAATTACACAGATGTCTAAATCTTATAAGGCTTGTGACACAAAAGAATGGAGCAAAAAACTAAATAATACATATGAAAGTTACAATTACAATGAAGCTGTGGATTTTTAGGATATATTTTACTTTTCTTTCTTCATAAATTGATATAATAATAATAATGCGTTCGATTTATAAAGCGCCAGTCACACACATCCACCAAACACCCCCCACCAGTCACACTCATCCACCAAACACACTTCACCAGTCACTCACATCCACCAAACACACTCCACCAGTCACTCACATCCACCAAACACACCCCACCAGTCACACTCATCCACCAAACACACTCCACCAGTCACTCACATCCACCAAACACCCTCCACCAGTCACTCACATCCACCAAACACACTCCACCAGTCACTCACATCCACCAAACACACTCCACCAGTCACTCACATCCACCAAACACCCCCCACCAGTCACACTCATCCACCAAACACACTTCACCAGTCACTCACATCCACCAAACACATTACACCAGTCACTCACATCCACCAAACACACTTCACCAGTCACTCACATCCACCAAACACCCTCCACCAGTCACTCACATCCACCAAACACACTCCACCAGTCACTCACATCCACCAAACACACTCCACCAGTCACTCACATCCACCAAACACCCCCACCAGTCACACTCATCCACCAAACACACTCCACCAGTCACTCACATCCACCAAACACCCCCCACCAGTCACACTCATCCACCAAACACACCCCACCAGTCACTCACATCCACCAAACACACTCCACCAGTCACTCACATCCACCAAACACCCTCCACCAGTCACACTCATCCACCAAACACACCCCACCAGTCACTCACATCCACCAAACACACTCCACCAGTCACACACATCCACCAAAACCCCTCCACCAGTCACACGCATCCACCAAACACCCCCCACCAGTCACACTCATCCACCAAACACACTTCACCAGTCACTCATCCACCAAACACCCTCCACCAGTCACACGCATCCACCAAACACCCCCCACCAGTCACACTCATCCACCAAACACACTCCACCAGTCACACTCATCCACCAAACACACCCCACCAGTCACTCACATCCACCAAACACACTCCACCAGTCACTCATCCACCAAACACACTCCACCAGTCACACGCATCCACCAAACACACCCCACCAGTCACACACATCCACCAAACACCCTCCACCAGTCACTCATCCACCAAACACTCTCCACCAGTCACACGCATCCACCAAACACACCCCACCAGTCACACACATCCACCAAACACCCTCCACCAGTCACTCATCCACCAAACACACCCCACCAGTCACTCATCCACTAAACACCCTCCACCAGTCACACGCATCCACCAAACACACCCCACCAGTCACACACATCCACCAAACACCCTCCACCAGTCACACACATCCACCAAACACCCTCCACCAGTCACTCATCCACCAAACACACCCCACCAGTCACACACATCCACCAAACACACCCCACCAGTCACACACATCCACCAAACACCCTCCACCAGTCACTCATCCACCAAACACAACCCACCAGTCACTCATCCACCAAACACCCTCCACCAGTCACACGCATCCACCAAACACACCCCACCAGTCACACACATCCACCAAACACACTCCACCAGTCACACACATCCACCAAACACACCCCACCAGTCGCACACATCCACCAAACACACTCCACCAGTCACACACATCCACCAAACACACCCCACCAGTCGCACACATCCACCAAACACACTCCACCAGTCACACACATCCACCAAACACACTCCACCAGTCACACACATCCACCAAACACACTCCACCAGTCACACACATCCACCAAACCAACCCCACCAGTCGCACACATCCACCAAACACACTCCACCAGTCACACACATCCACCAAACACACCCCACCAGTCACACACATCCACCAAACACACCCCACCAGTCGCACACATCACCAAACACCTAACTCCACCAGTCACACACATCCACCAAAACACACTCCACCAGTCACACACATCCACCAAACACACTCCACCAGTCACACACATCCACCAAACACACCCCACCAGTCGCACACATCCACCAAACACACTCCACCAGTCACACACATCCACCAAACACACTCCACCAGTAACACATCCACCAAACACCCTCCACCAGTCACTCATCCACCAAACACACTCCACCAGTCACACACATCCACCAAACACCCTCCACCAGTCACTCATCCACCAAACACAACCCACCAGTCACTCATCCACCAAACACCCTCCCACCAGTCACACGCATCCACCAAACACACCCCACCAGTCACACACATCCACCAAACACACTCCACCAGTCCACACACATCCACCAAACACACCCCACCAGTCGCACACATCCACCAAACACACCCCCACCAGTCGCACACATCCACCAAACACACTCCACCAGTCACACACATCCACCAAACACACCCCACCAGTCACACACATCCACCAAACACACTCCACCAGGTCACAACACATCCACCAAACACACTCCACCAGTCACACACATCCACCACAACACCCCCACCAGTCACTCTCCACCAAACACACTCCACCAGTCACACACATCCACCAAACACACTCCACCAGTCACACACATCCACCAAACACACCCCACCAGTCACACACATCCACCAAACACACTCCACCAGTCACACACATCCACCAAACACACTCCACCAGTCACACACATCCACCAAACACACTCCACCAGTCACACACATCCACCAAACACACTCCACCAGTCACACACATCCACCAAACACACTCCACCAGTCACACACATCCACCAAACACACTCCACCAGTCACACACATCCACCAAACACACTCCACCAGTCACACACATCCACCAAACACCCTCCACCAGTCACTCATCCACCAAACACACTCCACCAGTCACACACATCCACCAAACACCCTCCACCAGTCACTCATCCACCAAACACAACCCACCAGTCACTCATCCACCAAACACCCTCCACCAGTCACACGCATCCACCAAACACCCTCCACCAGTCACTCATCCACCAAACACACTCCACCAGTCACACACATCCACCAAACACAACCCACCAGTCACTCATCCACCAAACACAACCCACCAGTCACTCATCCACCAAACACCCTCCACCAGTCACACGCATCCACCAAACACACCCCACCAGTCACACACATCCACCAAACACACTCCACCAGTCACACACATCCACCAAACACACCCCACCAGTCGCACACATCCACCAAACACACCCCACCAGTCGCACACATCCACCAAACACACCCCACCAGTCGCACTCATCCACCAAACACACTCCACCAGTCACACACATCCACCAAACACACTCCACCAGTCACACACATCCACCAAACACACCCCACCAGTCGCACTCATCCACCAAACACACTCCACCAGTCACACACATCCACCAAACACACTCCACCAGTCACACACATCCACCAAACACACTCCACCAGTCACACACATCCACCAAACACTGGTTCTAAGTTTAGAGAAGTATTTTACATCTAATAATACCTGCTCAAGCAAAAGTACACATTTTAAAAGCTGTACTCAAAAAAGCGAGTACGCATAAATGTAATTCTCTGACTCTGGCCACTTTTATCAAAAACAGGAATCAGCGCTAAACATTCCAAACATTTAGTTTCAGTTCCTTAAACATGCTGGTTTTCATCGCTTTTAGTCACGATTGCATTTTGACCTGGAAAAATCTTGAAGTGTGAACTGGAAATATGAAGTGCAAGAAACAGGAAAGGTTTGAGCGTGAAAGAAATATTGTCCGCTAAAGTGGTGCATGAAGAAGAAAAAAACTACACCGAAACCCCAAATCCCTTCAGAAGCAGCCAGGAAAGAAACAGAAGGGTGGAATAAAGGAGCTAAAGAGCACGCTTGACGGATTCTACTATCACTCTGACAACAGTAACCATAAACAAGAATGGAACCAAGCAGCCAGTCAAGCTCCGCCCCTTTCCTCGCTTCACTTCAAAGATAGGTGATAATGATTCCGGTTACATAAGAGTTGGAAGGAAGAAAAGAGAGAGAGGGAGAGACAGAGGGGGCCCTTTCTGTATGAGGGTGGATGAGGCCCTGCTTTGTATAGGCCAAAAGAATGCACATAAAGTGCTGCTTTTCAGAGTAATTTATGAGCTCTGGGACTTGAGGCCTGTGTTACGTTATTTACATTCACTTTTCAGTTCTTCTTGCAAAAACAGCACGCATCATGAGGCTGCATAAAAACACAGTGTATGGCAGGGTGGTAAAGCTGTGCTCTTTGCCCTCTCGCAGAACTTTTATGAATGTATGAACCCCACTGTGTGCAGTTTGTACAGAAACATTGTGCGCAATACCTTGCTTTTCCATCAAGCACATGTTCAACGGGGACCGCTTAAATGCATCCAACCTTTAATAGCTTTTTGATTTTTAGAGGTGTTTTGCTGCAAATTTTAAACAGATTGTAGATGGTTGTGTGTTGCGTATTCTTTCAATGTGCTTCCAGAGAGCAAAGCATGCATTTTTAAATCAATTTATGGTTTGTCAATGCATATTAGGCAGACATCTGATCGCACTGCTCATAATTGGCTGGTATCTGTGTGAAGCGATGGATGTTTTCTGCGTTTATGAGGGTAAGAGTCGCATGCTGTGCTGCTAAGGCTCATGTTTGCTCTTAACATGTTTGTTTATTCAGTGGAAAATCAAAGTGAAAACAGTGGGTTCTTTCACCGACTCCAGCATGTGTGCCGTGCCCATCTGCATGTGGATGCTGGTGTGTTTGAGAGGCCAGACAGAGAGACCCATCTGGTTCCGAACACCCCCTGAGATGTAATAAACTCTACAGTGCAGATTTTTGTAATAATATTTTATTTTCTCAATGAAACAGCACGCTTTGATTCGCTCCCCTCTGAGCTGCTTTCATTCCAGGTCCGAGTTATCAAGAATACATTAAGATGTTATTCTTAACTCAGCTACTAAAATGTGATTACAAATGTTTTAATAGCAAATCCATGTAAATATGAAGGTTTTATATTTTAAGTGCTCGCACTATTTAATATATGCAATAATATATGAAATGCAATACTTTGCTTTTAATAAGACATTTCATGAAAGTAATGATGGAAAATGTTGTTAATTTCGATGCTTTTGACTCTCATTCGTTACAGTTTTTCACATTTTTTTTTTCTTTTTCAATACATTTAACAACTTTCTTAAGCTCTTAACACGATTAGCACAACATCCATCTAGGTAGGCGATACGATTAACACATTTTTTTGTTGCTTTGATACGAAATGCATCCAGTTTAAAATTTAAAATACCTGAACTTCTTTTACACTTGAGCATAACCAACACCAAAACCATGTCGTTTTAAAGTAAAAAAATGTTCTCAGTGTGCTATGATTGACTAAATGTTGCTGTCGAAAGAAAACATGTGATAATGTTTTGAATTATTGTATTATCTGTATTAGTGTATTTAGAAAATTTTTAGTTTTGTTTGCAAGGGGGGTTTTGAGAATGAAATTAACTGTTTTGCCAATTGTGTCTTTTAACTGATTTAAAGTACGCTTGTTAAATGTATTGAAAAAACTTTCTTAGCAAAAACGAATGAATCTTTTGAACTAGTTATTTAAATGTTTTTAAAGGTGTCGTATAATGCCCATTTAATAAATATTGGTCCCTCTAGACTTGCACCCTTTGCACCCTTAGTACCCTCCAAAAGGCAGTGTTTATCGTGGCTTTGAGTCACCTCAAATGATTGTGCTCTGTAAAACTATTTGTGCACCTCCTGTTCCTCCCAATGCTTCTTCACGCCCCCTGCTGGGATTTTTTTGTTGGCACACAACAAAAATACACCAATTTCCATTAATTAAGATTCATTAATCTTTTGGTAAACCAATGAAACACGCTTGGCCCAAGACATCCAAAAACACACTTTCTTTTTATCTATCATTTATCAAAGTGATTCTGATCTGGTTCACATCCAGCTCAAGCAGTGTATACGTTCTTCACTGAGTTGAGCTGCATTAGCGGTTCATCTGATTGGTTAGTGGATGTGCTATGAGCAATGGGTGTGGCTACCGTCATTGAGACATTTTGAGCTCCAAGAGAAAAAATACTGTTTCACATGCATGAACATACATGCATCTAAATATGACTTGAGTCGTGTTTTTGATGATTAATACTAAAATGTGCTAGAAAGGTCTGAAAAGTTGAGTTTACATGGTACAGTATTGAGATATTATATGAATAACTTTGTTGCACAAATCATGCGCAAATCAACAGTATTTTTCATCAACAGTATGTGCGAGAGTTGAAAATTCAAGCCAATCAGGTTGCAAAAAAGACTAATCACATCATAGGTGTTGCCATTAAAGGCCATCACACATTTAACCTATTGAAACGCACTCACTTATTAGATGGCATTTCTGCAGGGGAGTTTTTGCTAGCTTCACACCTTTGCTGTTTAATGTTGATGCAGTGATGCTCATTGCCATTGGATAGCGCGGAATTGGGGCGGAAAGATGGCGCAGTGGTAGAGTTGGTCGTTCTGTAACTGGAAGGTTGGTGGTTCAATCCTCGCTAGGGCCATTCTGCGGTTGTGGCCCTGGGCAAGCCACTTCACCCACATTGCCCAGTATGGACGTGTGTGACTGGTGGAGGGTGTTTGGTGGTGGGCAGGAGGCCGTAGGCACAGAATAGCAGCCACGTCCTGTCAGACTGCCCCAGTGCAGCTGAGGGCTACCATGGTAGCTTATCACCACCAGAGAGTGATAAGCTCTGATAATTGTAAAGCGTCTTTGCGTGTCTTGAAAAGCGCTATATAAATTGAAGGCATTATTATTATTATTATTAGCGCTCAGGGGAAAACAGTAGCACACTCAGCCACACAAGGCACATAACAACTGTTTAGATCTTACATCTGAAGATGAAACGCAAGTCGTAGTGGGATATCATAGAGAGGAGAATATATTTCGCAGTAGCTGGCAAACAAACAATCCAGTAGCTCCAGGAGCTCCTCTGGCGATTAAGAGCTTGCTGTTCTGTGTCTCTCCTCCCATGTTTTTTCTTCAGCTTGCTCTTCTTCTCATTGTTGTCATTGTTCTCCTGTCATGAGGTTGACCTGATAGTGTGTATCTTTTATGTTCCAACAACACTTTGAGTACGTGATCAAAAGAGCTAACTTTCATCAGTCCACTACAAATATTCTGCTGGGGAAAAAACCAATGCGACTTTGCAGGGTTAAACTATTTTAATATGCTTCTGAAGAGTGGCAAGACGCTTCAAATTTGTCTAGGTGTGTTATGGCCTTAACAAACATGGCAGCAGGGAATCATCTGCAGAATGAGATTCACAAATGCACATCCCACAATCCCGGAAATAAGATCTGTATGTTTTAAAACCATGTGAAATCAGATTTTTTTTGTCTCAAACATTCTTATATAAATACTAAATTATTTAGGTATTCATAAAACCCACTTTACCTGCACAAACATTAATGCATTAAATTATCTCCATATGTGTTCCTTAGATTTAAATAAAAAAAAAAAATTCACGTTTTTGAGAATTGGAGCTTTTCTGCATGTAATTTGTTTTGTGCATTGCTTCCACTATCAAGGGTGTATTGCTGGGTGTACTGAGAGCAGCTTGGTTGCAAATCTTGGATTTAATTATTTAATGTCTAAAAGTTGATTTTTGCATTATTGGAGCACTTTAAATTTGACATTTTATATGTTGTTTCTTGAAATGTTGTCAGTTTAATCTGTTCAACAGTCAAACAGCAATAGAAATTTAGTAGCAAAAGGTGGCGCTATAATTTAAATTATTTACGACTGTAATCAAGTTTATGATAATACCCTCTTGATTCAGAGAGTGGCTGCTGCTCAGTGTTTGTCTTTGGAACAGACCTTGAGGTTATCTATGATTAGGCAAACACATAAGCCCAAAAATTGACCGCAGGTTTATGTAACTCCAGGCAAGCTCCAGAAGTTCTGAGTTAACATGCATTTCCTGGTCTGCAGGACGCACTGTGCTCAAGGCTTCACCGGTGTGTTCATTACTAATGTAAAAGGTCAGAGTCACACTTACACACCACTTTTGGCTTGTTTTCGCATAAGCACTCAGGAAAATATTCGATGTTCTGTGACTCGGGCGTTTGTATCTCGGCGATGATGCCGTCTAATTTTAAACTCTCCAAATAGAAGGAGCGTTGAGTCATGAAAGAGGGTTTGAAACCTTTCTGGAGTGTAGAAACTGAAAGGCACGTATCCAGGACGGAGTGTGTGGTGGTGTGTGTGAGGGAGAGCAGCTCTTTAACACCTCTGGTCTGTGTACGGCACCAGGCGCACCCATCATCATCAGCCTAGAGGAAATGCAGGTCTGGGATAGGACAAGCAGAGCCAGATTTCCATCAGGGACCTTAAGTTCTGACGTCAAGACTAGCTACATTACATTAGAGCTCTTTTAAACAAAATACTTAAGTATTCGCAAGTGTTTTTATAATAAATGACACTTAAACCCCGGGCCTTTGGACCTCTGTTGACCAAAGTTTGGCTGGATTGCACCAGTCAGTAGAAGGAATAGAAATGTTGCCTTTTGGAACAAAGTAATCATTGAAGTAGTTGAAGTGCAGTACTCAATCAATCAATCAATGTGTTTTTATTCAGTGCTTTTTAGCAATTACTTTCAAAGCAGCTTTACAAAGTCCTAGTGTGGATTAGGTGCGTACTGCATACCAAAGCTCATAAGCTAGTGGTGCTCACAAGTCATGAGCTTGTTAGAAACTAATTTAAGGTATTAATCCAGTCAAGAATTTTTCAAATGTTGAAAATGTGGCATTACGGTTTACCAAAGTGAGTTTTTGTTTGGATAAACATTTTGAAAGTGAGTCAAAAATGAGCCATTCATGCACCCATTTCTAATATCGTCCAAAATGTGAGCACTCATAGCCAATTAAAGAACCGTATGTCAAGACATTAGTGTAGAAAAAAACCCTGCTGCATAAAAAAAACCTCTAAATAGATTTTATTCTAAATGTATTCTCATTACAATTGTGATTATTACTCCCAATGCTATTATACGTTCTTACGTGTATTAAAATATTACATTTTTATTTGACTTCTACAAAAAGAGACGTATCTTAGTGTAAATTAATTGTCTTGAAATTCAATTGTACTGAACTTGAGGCTGTTCTCGCAGAACAAAGAGCTACAATGTCGAGTCATTTGTCTTCTGGAAACTAAATGACTTCATTTTGGCTCTTTTCAATAGTAGCTTCCCTCAAGCCAAAGGCACACAGAGGCCAAATCTGTGACACACTGAGAGATTGTCCAGACATCCATCGCTTCTTCCACTTCAGCCAAGGAGCTCTGGCTGCTCCACCACAGCTCTGACAATCACGCTTCTTGTTCGGTTTGGTAGAAGAGCCTGTTTTAGATGCTTTTTCCATTTTGTTGCAATGGAACAATCACAGACCCCAAGAAGATGCCAAGTCAACCAATCATGAAGCTTCGAGAGTTTGATTTCGACTGCAAACAACTTCATTTTATGTGACCACAGGCTTTAGTTGTTCAACTAGAATGGTTTGGTGGAAAGAAACGGCTTTGTTTATTTTATGAGCTGTATTTTCACAATTTATCTTTTTTATTTGTAAACAAAAAATACATAATTAGCTGGAATCAACCCCTTTCTATAGATCAACCTTTAAAGGATATCAAAATAAACAATTTTATAGATATGTCAAAGATATTTGTACAACTATTGAATTATAAAAACGCTGTCTTATTTAAAATAACTTCCTTTTTTTAGCTCATTTTAAAACGTATTTTTCTTGGTTCATTGTAAATTTATTTAACTGACTTTTATTTGTTTTAATTATTTTCACCTATGCTTTTACTCTGTTTATAAATACTGTGTTTTTTACCCTGGTCTGACCTTGTGGCTTTCTGATTTTGTTCAGCAAATTGGTCAACAGACTTTTGTTATTAATCTGTGCTCTATAACTAAATTGTCATTGTCACATCTCCACTCGAGTTGAAAAGAAAGGATTTGCCATTTTGGAATCGGTTCAGCCTTTCTTCAGATATGGTCATATGACCCTTTAGCATAGCTTAGCATAGATCATTGATTCAGATGTCACCGCTAGCATTGTAGTCCCAGAGATAGCGTCTCAGGTTACGTAGGTAACCAAGGTTCCCTGAGGGAACGAGACGCTGCGTCCAACGCTATGGGGAACGCTTGCTGCGTTTCCGGCTCTGAACTATGTGTCTAATCTCGTCCAATCGACAGGTGTGATGTCATCCGAGCGTGACGTCGCACCCGGAAGGGTGCAGTATAAACGAGGACGCGATGGAGACGACAACCAGCTTTGAAGCCAGTAAGCGCCGTCAGGACGTGGGCGGAGTGGCCTGGGGACGCAGCGTCTCGTTCCCTCAGGGAACCTTGGTTACCTACGTAACCTGAGACGTTCCCTTTCAGGAACTCGAGCTGCGTCCAACGCTATGGGGAACGAGTGTCAAAACACGCCATGCAGCCCCGGACTGATCTTATGTGACAGCCGAATGAAGGACTGCCGAAGCCGGGGAGTCATCAAGGTCCAAACTATAGGACCGGACGAAAGTCAAAGGCGTGGACCAACCCGCTGCGTTACATATCTCCAGCATAGAAATGCCGGATGAAAGGGCCTTAGAAGCCGCCATAACCTCTAGTGGAATGCGCTCTGACCCCAAAGGGGGCCGGGAGACCAGAGGGCGCATAAGCCGAGGCGATAGCGTCCACAATCCATCTGCTCACCGTCTGCGTGTTAGCAGGAGAGCCCTTCTTGTGTGGACCATAGCACACAAAGAGCTGATCCGAGCTCCGAAACTGAGCCGTGCGGCGGACGTACAGGTCCAGGGCCCGCACCGGACAGATGTTATGCAGGAGCTCCTGCACCGAGGACTCAAAAAGGAGGAGGAAAGAACGCCCGTAACCTGACCGTGCCCGGGGTGACGGAAGGCACCTTCGGGACATAGCCCGGTTTAGGGTGCAGCGATACGCCAACCATCCCAGGGGAAAATTCAAGGCACGAGGGAGCCACAGAAAGTGCGTGCAAGTCCCCTGCCCGTTTAAGGGAAGTGATGGCGAGTAAAAATGCTGTCTTAATAGACAGAAGGCGCAAGGACACGTCACCCAAAGGTTCGAATGGAGGCCTCTTCAGGGCCTCCAAAACGATAGCCAGGTCCCATGCAGGGACTCTAGGACGGTCCAGGGGCCTCAGCCGCCTGGCACCGCGAAGAAAGCGAGATATAAGGGGGGACCTGCCCAAGGGAAGCCCATCCATGGGGCCGTGGTAGGCTGAAATGGCCGATACATACACCTTAATGGTAGACGGCGAAAGCCCCTTGGCGAACAGAGCCTGCAGGAAGTCCAGTACTGACCCGACCGGGCAACGAGCTGGATCCAGGGTGTGTTGAACACACCAGGCCGAAAACCGTCGCCATCTCGCGGCGTAAGATCTCCTCGTAGAGGGAGCCCTGGAGTGGAGAATGGTCTCGACGACCTCAGCCGAAAGACCTGACTCTAGGAGCTGTGCCCCCTCAGGGGCCACAGACACAGCCTCCATAACTCCGGACGGGGATGGACCACCGTCCCCCCGTATTGAGAGAGAAGATCCCACCTGATCGGGATCTCCCATGGTACGCCATCCAGGAGGGCCAACAGGTCCGCAAACCAAGGTCTCCCTGGCCACCGAGGGGCCACAAGGAGGAGGGATAGGCCCTCTAGACGTACCCTCTCCAGGACTCCTGGAAGCAGCGCTACTGGGGGAAAAGCATACAGGGGAAGCCTCGGCCACTCCTGTGCCATGGCGTCTATCCCCAGAGGCGAGGGAGGACTGAGAGAGAACCAGAGGGGACAGTGCGAGGTCTCCCGAGTCGCAAAAAGGTCCACCTGAGCTCTGTAATACCTCTTCCAGATCAACTCCACCGTCTCCGGGTGGAGACGCCATTCCCCAGGTGTCGGTCCCAGGCGCGACAATGCATCTGCCTCCACGTTCAACCGGCCCGGAATATAAGATGCTCGAAGGGAGCAGAGCTTGTCTTGGGCCCACAGGAGGACACGACCAGCCAATCTGCACAGCCGTTGTGATCGTAGTCCCCCTTGACGGTTGATGTAGGCCACCACGGACATATTGTCTGAGCGTACCAGCACGTGGTGACCTCTGATCTCTGGCAGGAAGTGCAGAAGAGCATGAAATACGGCCAGCAACTCCAGGCAGTTGATGTGCCACGAGAGATGGGGCCGATCCCACCGACCATGGGTGGCGCGGTTCCCGAGCACCGCCCCCCAACCCGTGCGAGACGCGTCCGTGGTGATAGTCATCCGACGGTAAGGCGTCCCCAATACGGGTCCCTGGGACAGGAACACAGGGTCCCTCCAACGAGAAAGGGCCCGCAGGGCCTGACTCGTGGTCCTGATACGACGGAGCGGATTGCCCCGGGGAGAGAACCCTGCACTCCTCAGCCACCACTGAAGGGGCCTCATATGGAGAAGTCCAAGCGGAAGAATCGTCGCCGCGGATGCCATGAGGCCAAGCAGTCGTTGAAACTGCCGTACCGACAGTGAATGGCCTAGCCTCGCCCTCCTGGCCGCATGTAGGATCACAGAGATCCTGGTCTGAGACAGACATGCCCGCATAGTGGTGGAGTCCCACACCACACCTAAAAAGGTGGATCTTTGGGTAGGGACCAGCACACTCTTTTGGGGGTTCAGCCGAAAACCCAGCACCTTCATGTGAGCGAGAACGACATCTCGATGCCGAACTGCCTCTGGCTCTGAGCGAGCCAACACCAACCAATCGTCGATGTAGTTGAGGATGCGGATACCTTGAAGCCTCAATGGGGCCAGGGCCGCGTCCACACATTTGGTGAAGGTCCTGGGTGAGAGCGAAAGGCCGAAAGGAAGTACTCGGAACTGATAAGCCGTGCCCCCTACGGCGAACCGAAGAAACTTCCTGTGAGAAGGAAAAATGGGGACGTGAAAGTAGGCATCTTTGAGGTCGATGGAGACGAACCAATCGCCGTACTTGATCTGCGCCGTGACCTGTTTTAAGGTAAGCATCTTGAACGGCACCCTCATGATGCGACGGTTCAAGAGCCTTAGGTCGAGAATGGGGCGCAGGCCCCCGTCCTTCTTTGGAACCAGGAAGTAGCGACTGTAAAATCCGGAGTTCCGGTCGTGCAGAGGAACCATCTCGATGGCCCCTTTGCAGAGCAGTGTGGCCACTTCCTGGTCCATGACCAGAGCTTGCGAGGGATCCACCATAGTAGGCAAAATCCCGGCGAACCGGGGAGCCCTGGATCGAAATTGGATCCTGTAACCCAGTTTCACAACTCGCAAGACCCACTGGGAGATGCCTGGAAGGCTGGACCAGGCCTCCACGTAGCAGCTCAGGGGAGCCAACCTCTCGAGGCCGGCCTCTGGTAACTGGCGGGTGGTGGCTCCTGAGACGGGCATGGGGTTCCATGGAAGCCCTATCGCCCCGGCCACCGAGAGCCTGGGTGGACGCAGGGGCAAGATACACGCTCCCTGAAGCACCGAGGGTGGCAGGGAAAGCGGAATAATAGTTGGGGGGGTCGCCGGCGGAGGATCGCTGACCATCTTGGCGTGCGTCGCTCCAAGAAACCGGGGACTCCCCCGGCCCATCAGGAGCGCTTTGCCTCAGCCCTCTTACGGAAAATGACGGTCCTCAGATCCGCCACTTCCTTGGGCTGAGTCTTGTGTCGCCGCCTCTCGGGAGGGGCACGGGCAGCGACACTCTGCTTCTGGGCCCCCCTGTGCCCAGAAGCCACAGCCTTAGGGGTCTGCTCCCGCCCGGCAGAACTCCCAGGGCGACGGCGGCGGGGAAGAAACCTCTGGAAGGCCGCGGACTGGGTCCGGGCCTCCTGGAACCTGCCAACTACTGCCGAGACAGCATCGCCAAACAGGCCCGAGGTAACCACTGGGGCGTCGAGGAGGAATGACCTGTCCTTCTCATTAAGTTCGGACAACGTCAGCCATAGGTGGCGATCCACAACCACCATGGCAGCCATTGACCTCCCCAACGCGCGAGCAGTCTCCTTCGTGGCGCGGAGGGCGAGATCTGTCGCCTTTCTCAGCTCCGCCACCACAGGGGAATCCCCCGGCTGTAGAATAAGCCTTCCCCACTAAGGCCGAGGTGGCTCTAAGCGGCCTGGTGGGGAGCGCCGGGGCCTTCAGGAACGATGCCGTGCCAGGGGAGAGATAGCTCGCAAGCGTCTGCTCCACCTTCGGGATCGTTCCGTAACCTCGCTCCTGCAACCCCTGGATGTTAGAGTAATAGTGCACATCGGGGGAAAACAGGCGGGTCGAGTAGGGGCGATTCCAAGACCTGGACACCTCAGTGTGCAGGTCTGGAAAAAACGGTAGGCCCCGGCGTGGAGGTTGCGACCGAGGGCGCAGATAGCGTTCGTCCAGTTTGCTCTCTGGACGAGGACCCTGTGCTTCTGGTGGCCAAGAGATATCCAATCTCTCCACCGCACGAGTCACGACCTCCAGCAGCTCCTCAAACTGGAGCGGCTGTGCCGGATCAAGCACAGCGGCTACCAGTGGAGGGATTGACTCGATATCAACCTCCTCAGAGGAAGACAGGAGTAATCCCTCGTCCATTGCGTGGGGGGAAGAAGACGCCGAAAAGCGCGCTTCCCCCGACGGCAGTAGACCGGAGCTAGCGGGTGAGGTCGGCGATAAGGCTAGGCCCGTCCCCGTACCCTCCGCTAGCTCCACTAGCGAGCCCCAGGACCGAAGCGGCTGCTCTGCCTCGGCAAAAGCAGCGGCGCGGCTCCCGGAGCTGCGAGGGAGAGCATCTTCCTCAAAAAATGCTCTCCGCGAGCGGAGTGTGCGCATCGGCATGCGCTCACAATGCTCACAGCCGACTCCCTCGAGAGCCGACTGGGCATGATCCACTCCCAAACATAACAAGCATAGCGCGTGAGAATCCTCGCCCGAAATAAACCGCGGGCAGGGAGGAAAACACGGCCTGGACGTATGTTTCGCTTTTGAGGAGCGCTTCATTCTCATTCACACACTTTAAATAGCCACCCGTATTCGAAAGACACATAAACAGCGCTTACTGAAAGCAGAAAAGCTGGTTGTCGTCTCCATCGCGTCCTCGTTTATACTGCACCCTTCCGGGTGCGACGTCACGCTCGGATGACATCACACCTGTCGATTGGACGAGATTAGACACATAGTTCAGAGCCGGAAACGCAGCAAGCGTTCCCCATAGCGTTGGACGCAGCTCGAGTTCCTGAAAGGGAACAGCAATGATCAAAGTGTTTTATGTTGTTATGTATACTTATAAACATAATAGTAGTTGTGGTCTGATGTATAAGGAGATCGACTTGTGATCAGAAGGTCACTGGTTCGATCCCCAGCAGTTGAAGGTGGCGTGAGTGGTGAAACACTTGCCCCCCATCTTCAACAACCACAGCTGTGGAGCCCTCGAGCAAGCTCCAGTCCCCTGACTGCTCCCCGGGCCCCGCAGCCATGGCTCCCACTGCTCCGGGTGAGTGCTCACGGTGGGTTTGTTCACTGCTGTGTGAGTACACTAGGATAGGTTACATGCAGAGCACAAATTCTGGGTATGGGTCACTCCATATTTGGCCAACTGCTCACTTTCACTTTCAAATAGATGATTTCCCAAGAATGCTGCAGTGATCACAGAGATATTATGCAACACATTTCATCTGTGAATCCAGGTTGCTCGGTCAATTGTAAGAGGTACGGAACCACAAGGTTCTTTTCTGAGCACAGGCTTCTGGTAGGAGTGTATGAGCTTGCGGAGGTAAAGCGGGGCTGATCTGGAGATGGTTTTGTACGCCAGCAGTGAAGAGTGAAGAAGAGGGGAGTAAAATGAGCTTGCTTCAGTTCCTTGAAGATAAGACGAGCTGCAGAGTTCTGGATCATGGTTCATCATCTGCAGAGGTTTGAGCTCGTTTGCTGGAAGTCCTGCTAGGAGACTGTCGCAGTAGTCCAGACGTGAGAGGACCAGAGCCTGAACCAGGAGTTGAGTTGCATGTTCAGTTAAGAAGGGCCTGATTTTTCTGATGTTGTGCAGTACAAACCTTTACACTCGAGTTGTCTTGATGATGTGGTCTTTGAAGGACAGCTGTTCGTCCAAAATTACTCCAAGACTCCTGAATGAAGAAGAGGTGATTGTTGAGGATTTCAGGGAAATATAGCCCCTTCCAGTTTTAGCTTAGAAAGGTTTGATGTTTTATTTTCTTCTGTTCTTACTAAATGATGCAACTACAGAGTCAAAGTTTAAATAAAAAGCCTACTTTTTATCTAGATCATTTTATCTCTGGAACCATAATGGTACTGATACCATCTGGAATCAATTATTTATGCCAGGGTTCCCTAAATTGGGTCCTTGAGGGCCATTTTAGTTGAAACCATTCTGTAGTATGCACACTACTCTAGCTTCAGACAATCAGAGAGGACCCTAATTAGTGTCACAGGTGTGTTTCATGACGATTGAACCTAATATGTGCAGGCCTCCGGCCCTCCAGAACAGGAGACCCCTGATCTACGCTGAGCTATATTAAAAGTTCCTATGAAATGTCTAAACACATTTTAAAATGGTAATATACTGCTTATGGTTTTCTGTCATAACAAAGACAAACAGGTATTTATTAACATATGATGCAAGTGTTACAGAAGAAAGACTTCGTCAAGAAAACTTGACGAATACTCATCAGTGTGATTTCCTGTAGCTGCAGATGGAACCAGGAGGAGACTAGAAGAAGATGCTGAGAGTATCTGAGGAACACAGCAGCAGAAGACAAGGAGAACAGGAATCCAACGGAGTCAGGGCTATGATTGGATGCTTGCTGATCGAACGAAGAATCAGGATCTGTTGCAGGTAAGAGTGCTCGGGGTAACGAGGGGGTAGATGGCTCACAGTTAGCACAGTAAAAAAAAAAAGATTATTACAAATAACATGGAATTAATTAAAGAATACAGGAGTAACTTAAAATCAGTGAAACCAAGCCATACACATAAGACACAGTACTAAAAACGACACGAAAAAATGTTAATAAAAAAATAATGATTTTTCGGCTAAAAATGTAATTATGAACAGTCACATTTCATATTGGACCATCCACGCCCATGGATGGATTGGTCCCAATCAGTGTAAGCAGACCAATAGAAAGTTAAATAAAGTCCCAAAATAAACACAAGTTAATCATATAATTGTTTGGAGAGTGCACTAAAAACTTGGTAGTACTTTTCCTGCAGAATCAATCGAATGTACTTTTCTAAAGCTGCAGCTAATCAGCAGCTGCTACTTTCTCTTTTAGGTCCAAGCGTCATCAACAGAGAAACCTAGTGTAATGACTCTATTCTTCTGTTCCATTATCAACTAATGGTGCTTAAAGGGTTTTTGGTTCAGGGGAAGGCAAAATAAATTTTTGATCCTCTTTTGAGACTTTTTGGTTAAAGATTGCAAAGAAGAGAGCGAAAAATTAGAACATAAAACACCACAGAATTAAGCAAAAAATATTTACATACATAAATATGCAATACAAGTCGTTTTTATTGAAAAGAGTAATATTTTAAAGCTATTAAGTTTTACAGAAATGTTATTTATTAATTGTTGGTTGATTGAGAGTGTGTTGAATGTTATTTTCATGAAGGCAAAGACTGATTATACCCTCCCTCACTCTGTTTTATCTTCATCAGAAACCAATGGGTAAGTTACATCCATTTTTATAAAGTCTATGGTTCTAGACCGTGAACACGCTCATTTTGCAAACAAAAAATCATGTACTTTTACTTCAGAAAGTAAACATCTACTTTTAAGAATGTAGTATAACAATTCAGATTGTAACATTGCATCTAAGTTTTACTTTGGAGCCTAAACCTAATATCTATACTAATATTATACTAAATCTAGTATTGAGCGACGTCCGAAGCTAGCTTGGCAGCTGAAGAGGGAAAACATCCAGAGTCAGGAGGCAGCCCAAAAGAGAGAGAAGGCACTGTCCACCCTAGCCACGACATCACGGTTATCTGTCTTCCTCGTTTGTGATGCAAAGCATAATGTAAAAACATTTGAAAAATCCCACCGAACTGATTCAATGTTTCTCAATATAGCTGTTATTCTCTATAACAAACTTCAAATTACTTCCAATGACCGTTTCCGCATTTCTGCACATTTTTTGAGTCTCAAACATTAATACGCAAGTCTTAAGAAGCATTTTCGAGAATTTCTCAACGTACTTACAACCGGATGAATCGAGAAAGACTGAATTGAAGTCTGCTTGTAATCGCATGATTTATAATGGCTCAGTGTGGCTCAAATAATCTCCGTGAAACTAAGCCTCCCCTTCCCACAGTGCTCGGCATCTCAGCTTCTTTGAACATCGGTGTAGCTTAAATGAAAGTTGAGGGATTTTTTAAGTGCCACACCATTCCCCGCTGGCTCCCTGCGGCCTGAACTGTCCCAGCCGTAATTGCTCTTGGCTGACAGCGCTGTGTTTAGGTAAAACAGCTCATAAGCCCCACCGCTGGGCATGGGGACAATTAAACAGGAATGAGAATTACTGTACAGAGTAAATGTTGCTCTGCAGCGAATACAGATAAATATATACAGTTGACGGAGGTTTTTACATGTTTCTTGTTGTCCATTTACTTCAATAGATTGTTAGTTTCTCAAAAACATCTTTTCACTCTGATTTAGGATCACTCTGCCTCTTGAATGTCTGAATTCTGATTTAACATCCTGACATATAATTTATTCATACGATAAATGAAGATAAAGGTCTTTCTAGAAGTCCTTTTATAACCTTTAAATGGATACTCCCCACAAAAATGTAAATGTTGTCATTAATATCTTTGCTCTCTATGTTAAGAATTCGTTCCGACATCTAAATACATTTTTATATCTTTTATGTTAATCCAGAAGGGTCTGCTCAATTGATGGCCTATTCTCTAAAATTTGTGATTAATGATGACATTTTCATTTTGTGTTTCTTCAAATCAGAAAAGTACGAGGAGATTCTTGTCTGGTGAGGCACTGATATCATCACAGTCAGATTTATAAATATTTAACCCTACAGAGTAGTTTATTCAATAATAGAATGGCAACATTTAGCTTGTTGTGGCCTACCTTGAGTTATTCCTGTTAGTTATGGTGTCGGTCGTTCTTTTAATTAGTATCACGCACTTTGAATAAAACTCCAGTTCAGAGAAAATCACTCTTCCCTTTTTAAACAAGCCACGGGGAAAAATTCTGGATGGCTGCACTTGACTTGCTAACTGTTTTTACTGTAGTTTGCTAATCATTCATTTAAGGAAGTCGCCCACCTTCTCCTAGTCTCAGCTTCAGACGTCACGCCCACACAACGTCTATACGACAGCTTCACTTCTGATGGGTTTGGTACATTTTTTATGGCAAGAATCTTAAAGTTGTGATCTGATTGGTCGAATTTATTCAATCAGTTGATTGAGCTATCATGTGTACTGAGAAAGAGTGCTTATAAAGAACTGCTAAACACTGGATAACGTGAAATAACATTTTACATGTCAGCCACTTTTGTAGGAACATTTTCATTTCTTGGAAACATGGCGCTATGTGAAGTGAAATGAGATTGGTTGCTTGACCTGTCAATCAAATAACTTCTTGCACGGATCTTAGCCAAAGAAAGCTGCCAAACACACGAGACAAACCTTTGCCTAATGGTGAGTCCCCTCCCCAGTACAACATTGTGGGGCTTGATGCGTGCTAATAAAAACAAATAATTGAAGCTTTTTTTTTTTCTTTACGCAAGGATGACGATATGATAATTCTTGAGATGTGAATGAGTCATAACATTCACAATCATGAAAATGTACTATTTAAAAATGAAAATGTTTAGGGTTGTTCAACCTTCCAATTAAAGTTCCAATTAAAACTTTGAAAAGTGAGTTTCTATATTTTTGGTGTTCGCGTGCGCATAAATAGTGACTTAAAATGGAAAAATAATGACCAAAGCACTCATAGCAGCCATGTTAACGTTAACACTAATATGATTCAAATAATTTAACGTTGTTACTGCTGCATGTTGTTAAGGTTTGAGCCAGAGTTCATGAAGGCCTCGGTCTCTTTGGAGCATTTACTGCATCACGAAACTACTTTTCTTGGCATTTTTGAGAGTAAATAAACTTCTAGGCTATGACTGATATGTTATTTGACACTTTAAATATTCTTCCTCACATTCAGATCAGTAGCTGGAAATCCCGCAAATCAGGTTCTTCAACATATTGTGCGACATGCTAACTTGTCAAAAATATTAATTTTAATGTATAATCCATTATAATGGAAATGGGAGAACACTGCCAAATGGAACAAAGTAAAAGTGCAAGTACTCATTTTTAAATTACTCAAAAAGGACTAGGTACCTTAACAATTTACTCAAGTAAGTGTTACTAAGTTAATGTTATTAGTAACTAAAACAGCTCTTATAAAGACAAAAGGTGCAATATGCTTTGTTTTTCTGCTTTTCCTGAATGACTCCCTTCAGTTGAGCAAATCATTTTATTCCATTACTCCCTCGGCCTCCTACTGGCAGTTCACATTATTGCGACACGACTTGGATCCATGGATAAAGATCTGCATCTATTCTTCAGATGCTGAAATCCGCTCACATTTGGTGATAGCGTATAAGCCACGCCCATTACCATTTCATTTCAAATGTCTGACTCCGCCCTCTCAGTGTGTGAGGTCAGAAGCACATGGACGTCCCTGTGAGTTCTTGAAATTGGTTAATAGAAATGTTTGTCTTTAACGACAAGTCTAACCAGAACTAATTTAACCCTTAACTAATCGACTTACACCCAAGCCAGTTGTCTTTAATCAATTCGACCTTCTGCTGTACTTGAAACTTTGGTGCATAATTAATTGTTAGCTGCAATGTTTAATCAGTCTTTGAATGGATTATAAAATAGTGTGCCGCTTATGTTTATGAGAAACCTTAGCCTTTCAATGTGTAATTGAAAGAAATGTTTGAGGAACTGAATAAATAGAAATGTAAAAAAAAAAAATCTTTTTTTTTGATCTACTCTCAATTCTAGGTTACAATTACACAATGATGAATTTGTATTGAATGAAGAGAGTCAATGACATCGCTTATCCTCAAGAAGTTAAACTGAATCCAGCATGTGTTTATAGCCACATATGTTCAGTACCTGACCAATGTACAGTATGTAAGGACACACACAAACACGCACCATCGAATGGAGTCACAGTGGCGTGACAGTCAGCTGACCGTGTGCTTGGACTCCAGAGTGGTATTTTAGCCAGCAGGCATTCTTTTGCCACTCGCTCTCCCCATCCGCTGTTTCCACAAGCGTTCTGTCCTCGTGCCAGGACCGCATCAGTTTGAGCTGGCAACACTCGGCGCTGATGCTTTCAAACCTGAGCGATGTTCTTGGCAGCGTTTATATGATTGAGACATGAGCCTGTTCTGTTCTGCCGAGTCACTCTCTCTCTCTCTCTCTGTCTCTCTCTCTCTCTCTCTCTCTCTCTCTGTCTCTGTCTCTCTCTCTCTCTCTCTCTCTCTGTCTCTCTCTCTCTCACCCTCTTCATGTCTCTCTCTTTCTCTCCCACTCTCCTTTTCTCTCTCTCTCTCTCTCTTCTCTTGCTTTCTCTTTTTTCTCTCTATCCCACTCTAGCTCTCTTATTTCTTTCTTTTTCTCTCTCCCTTTGTTTTCTCTGACTCTCTCGCGTTTACTCTCTTGTTCTCTCTTCTCTTTCACTTTTTCACTCTCTCTCTCACCCTCTTTCTGTCTCTCTCTTTCTCTCCCACTCTCCTTTTCACTCTCTCTCACTCTCTCTCTCTTTCGCTCTCTCTCTCTCTTTCTCACCCTCTTTCTGGCTCTCTCTTTCTCTCCCACTCTCCTTTTCTCTCTCTCTCTCTCTCTCTCTCTCTCTCTTCTCTTGCTCTCTCTTTTTTCTCTCTATTCCACTCTAGCTCTCTTATTTCTTTCTTTTTCTCTCTCCCTTTGTTTTCTCTGACTCTCTCGCGTTTACTCTCTTGTTCTCTCTTCTCTTTCACTTTTTCACTCTCTCTCTCACCCTCTTTCTGTCTCTCTCTTTCTCTCCCACTCTCCTTTTCACTCTCTCTCACTCTCTCTCTCTTTCGCTCTCTCTCTCTCTTTCTCACCCTCTTTCTGGCTCTCTCTTTCTCTCCCACTCTCCTTTTCTCTCTCTCTCTCTCTCTCTCTCTCTCTCTCTTCTCTTGCTTTCTCTTTTTTCTCTCTATCCCACTCTAGCTCTCTTATTTCTTTTTTTTTCTCTCTCCCTTTGTTTTCTCTCACTCTCTCTCTTTTACTCTCTTGTTCTCTCTTCTCTTTCACGCTCTCTCTCTCACCCTCTTTCTGTCTGTCTCTCTCTCTCTCCCACTCTCCTTTTCACTCTCTCTCTCTCTCTCTCTCTCTCTCTTTCTCACCCTCTTTCTGTCTGTCTCTCTCTCTCTCCCACTCTCATTTTCACTCTCTCTCTCTCTCTCTCTCTCTCTCTTGCTTTCTCTTTTTTCTCTCTATCCCACTCTATCTCTCTTATTTCTTTCTTTTTCTCTCTTTCTTTGTTTGTTACACCCTTACTCTCTCTCCTTTTTCTCTCTCCGTCACTCTCTTGTTCTTTCTAACTTTCTCTCTCTCTCTCTGTTTCACCCTTACTCTCTATCCCTTTTCTTCTCTTGTCTCTCTCTATCTCTCTTTCTCTCTCTCTCTCATTCTCATAAAAGAAAATGAAGGCAATTAGCCAGAAAATGTATGTTTTGAATGTATTTATCTGTATGCTCCACATGAAAAACAATTATTTGTTGTATAAATAAATATTTATAAATTAATTTTATAAAAAAACAAAAGATTTGTCATTGCATGACAAAATCTCCCACTGATTTCATATACTTGTAAACTGCAATACGTTTAAATTCCAATGATTGTACAGTATAAATTTAAATCTAAACTCAACCTTTCTGGCCGTCCTCAACAGAAGGAAAGCAGATTCTTTCTTTATGGGACTATCTTACCTTGTAAACATGCTCATTTCTCTTGATGAGGTTTTAAATTCTGATTTGCGGTGCATGAGCTCTGTGTTTTTACTGGATCCATCTGGACTGGAGCCGGCAGGCGCAGTAACGGAGCTGGACTTTGAAAGCTAACAGTCCTAAAATCATGGAGGCTGCATAACTTCATTACACGTCTGCTGAGCGCAGCAATGCCTCGGGCTGTAGTTGCTGTTTCCTGAGCCCCCCGATATCATCCAAGACCCCCTGCCCATCTCTGTGCACTGTTTGGGTTTGAAAATTCAGCAGGAATACAGAATACAGTCATTACAGTTTTTTCAGTCATTATGAATGAGGCTAAATTCAACTCATACCACACACTTTTCTAGATGAATCTGGTTCGGGCTTTTATCAGGTGGAAAGCAGGGCTAAAATAATGCTCGAGCTTGAATCTGGGAACCAACATCACATGTCCTGGTGCTGCCGCTGGCCGAAGTAAACTGTGGTAAGGGTCAAATCTCATCATTTTCGATGGTCAAAACCACTTAAGTTCTCTCATAATGTCTTATATTTTTTCCTTCAAACGATTCATTCAGGGACTTGTTTTTAGAAACCTTTACATTATGTGAAACTAAATTGCAGGGATTGGTAATTACACTCAGTTTTTTTGTGATTTGTAGGCTTGGAATTGAAAATATATGGAAATCTACTCAAGTAAAATGTAATAAAAATTGTATTCAGAGCCAATCCACTTGTGCTTTAATAGAAAGCCAGAAGAGTGCAACCCTGAACGATCCTGTCCACTTTATTTATATAGATCTTTTCACATTGGGAGAAATTCTCTGAATTCTGCGGCAGACAGTATTTAAAAAATGCAAAAATTTTAACTCATAAAGCAATTAAAATACCATAAATAAATGCAAATGCCTAAAACAGATAAAACACAATCAAATAAACTAAGAATAGAATACCACACAGCTCAGGACGAAGAGAAAAAACTGGTTTAAAGATGATGCACAAAACATTCTACTATGGGAGGATTTGGAACAGTTAATACCACAGATGTGTATAACTATCCTGATCAGAGAGATTTAGTGAAGTATTTATTTATTTTTTTTTTTACTCTATTTAGACAATACATTTGTTCAGGGTTCCTCAAATCCGGTCCTGGAGGTCCAGAACCCTGCACATTTGAGTTGCAACCTTGCTCTAGTAAGCACACTACTCTAGCTTCAGACAATCAAAGAGGAACTTAAATAGTGTATCAATTAGTAACAGGTGTGTTTCATGAGGTTTGAACCAAAAATGTCTAGGTCTCCGGCCCTCAAGAACCGGATTTGGAGACCCCTGCCTTACTTAGTTGTTCAGTAACCGTTATTAATAGCTATCTTGTCTGTAAAGCTACTTTGTCAAATCTTATATGAATAAATTTTGATTGATTGATTGATTTTAACATTCTAGTTTTAAAGCATGAAATGCATGTTAAACCATATAAGGTTGTACCCCACAGATAAGTCATCGACCGAGCCCCATGATCTATCTTTTCTAGCAATAGCTTGATCAAAAATTATTTTCCTTTCTTAAAGTGTGAGCATAAATGGAGTGAACATAAATGCAAAAAAAAAAAAAACAGCTCTATTGGTTGACGGTGCATTGGTTGTCCAAGCATCCATCAAACCTCCAAATCCGGTCCTGGAGGGCCAGAAGCATACACACTTGATGAAGGTTCAAACATCATGAAATATATCTGTGCACTCATTAAGGTCCTCTCTGATTGTCTAAAGCTATAATAGTATGCATACTAGAGCAAGGTTGAACTAAAATATGCAGGCGTTATAACCTTCCGGGCGGCCAGAAGCTGGTTTTGTGTGGAAAAACTATACTTGACTTTAACCAAGTAGACAAACCAACTTTTAATGTAGGTGTGATCAGAAAATATATGCTTTTTTTGTTAACTAATAAGAAAATATTTGCATTGCCATGATGCATGATTCAGTAAGAAAATGCCTTTATGGTCATCCTTTTGTGTTCTAATTATTTCATATTCCAATGTTTATGCAAAACCTAAAAAGGACTATTGTGACAGCATTGCATTAAGTTTCTATGAAGAATAATTATGTTATTTTTTTCTTTGAAGCTGTTCTGCAGCCTGGCTCTCATTAACATTCTCTTGATGAAATATAAAGGCTTACAAATTATTGTCTTATGCATGTTCAATTGTTTCAGTTTGTGTAGATAATACCACTAGAGGCAAAAACAATCCACTGCGTGTCTGCCATCATTACTATTCTGTGTTTTATTATATAAGATTAGAAATCTGACAACATGCCATGAATTCATTATGGAGTCCCAGCTGAAATCAGCTCTTAAAAGAATAATTCAAGCAGCCAAAGTGTTTTCCCTCTATTGTGTGTGGAATCATAATTGTGAATTTCTGAAAACCTCTGTGGTCTGTTCTGGGCTGAGTGACAGGATTGAACGGGACAGGCTCCGTTCATCTCCCAAGAAACCAGAGATGAACGTGTTTTCTTCTGTCATTAAGACAAAAGAAGCATTATGCTGTTTCAAACACCATAGCATCGTAAATAAAGCATTTTTTCCTTCTTCTCTGTAAATAAATGGTGAGCATTTGTCTTTGAACGATCCAAACTCACATGTGTTTTCTGACTTAGCTTTTGTTCCCCAAATTCTTTTTGCAATTAATTGACTGGAATCATTAATGATGGACATCATACGTCAGGCTAGGCAACAAAGACAGATTCAAGAGCCCAACATGTGTTTCTATCAGTTCATACCCAAGTGTTTGCTTTCTTCACAGTCATGCAACAGAGTGTTTGATCTTTTTTAGCAGTTGCTATCAAAGCAGCTTCACAAAGTCTTAGTGTGGATTAGGTCTCCACACAGAGAGCCTCTCTGACTGAGGTGGGTGCTAATCACCTCCCCAGCATAAAGATTATTTGAACTTAAGATCCATCAACGACCAGATCGCCGACAGCACCAGAAACAAACAAACAGTTAACCACTGTTTGTAACAGTGTAAACCAAACAACAAACAGGTGATCAGCATCAGCTGGAGGATGAGTGATAAATGACGGAGAAACGTTAGATACGCACATTGAACCACATTGTTTTTTCAACAATTTGTATCTTTATAGAACTGACACCATACCAATTTGGAAACATAACAGGAGCCAAATTATTGAAATGCTAGATTAAACAGATATGTATTAATCTAGTTTGGAACTCTGTGAGCGTAGCTGAGCTCCGGACAACATCTGGGAGTTTGTTCCAGAGCTTCGGGGCTCTATATGAGAACGCTCTTCCTCCTCTGGTGGATTTACTCTTCTGCAGAACGATCAGTAGAGCTTCTTCTTGTGATGGAAGAGAGCGAGCTGGAATATATCGTGAGAGGAGACTGCTCAGGTCGAGCGGAGCCGAGCCTTTCAGGGCTTTAAAGGCTAGATGCAGTATCTTATAGTCGATACAATATTTTACAGGAAGCCAATGAAGGGAGCACTGAACTTTGCTGTGATGTGTAATGTGATCATATTTCTTTGTTCTAGTGAGAACTCTAGCCGCTGTTCCTGAGGTGATGGAAGGCGGTGTTAATAACATAAGAAATATGGCTCTTAAACAGGGGTGTCCAACGTCGGTCCTGGAGAGCCGGAGCCCTGCACATTTGAGTTGCAACCCTGCTGTAGTATGCATACTACTCTACTTCAGCCAATCTTCATTCATTCATCTTCATGTCGGCTTTCTTCCCTTTCGGGGTCGCCACAGCGGAATGAACCGCCAACTCTCTGGCATGTTTTACTCGGCAGATGCCCTTCCAGCCGCAACCCATCGCTGGGAAACATTCACACACACACATTCACACTATGGACAATCGTTCTTACTCAATTCACTTATTCCGCATGTCTTTGGACTTGTGGGGAAACCGGAGCACCCGGAGAAAACCCACGCGATCACGAGGAGAACATGAGAACTCCACACAGAAATGCCACCAGCCCCAGCGACCTTCTTGCTGAGACGACCGTGCTACCCACTGCGCCACCGTGACGCTACTACTTCAGCCAATCAGAGGACCATAATTAGTGCCACAGGTGTGTTTCATGATAGTTGAACCAAAAATGTGCAGGGCTCCGGCTCTCCAGGACCGACGTTGGACGTTGATCTAATCAGTCTGAGCAAATACTCAAAGGTGAAGGAAGGCGGTCTTAATAACATAAGAAATATGGCTCTTAAACATCAGATCACTATCTATATTAACACTGAGATTGAGTCCTCAAACTGAATGGTGATTCTGTGAATGGTCATCACAGACGCTGAAAGACCATTTATGAACAGAGAATCAAACCTAAATTGCAAGACTTGGCAGGAGATGCAAACAAACTAAACTCAAACAGAAGGCTTTTTGATTAGTATTTTTTTTATACAGAGCTTTTTTTTATAGGAGACCTTACAGGGCTCCTATTCCCTTTTTACTTGATGTGATTTCAATCTAATGCTTGTTCACACTGAATAGCAGAAAAGCAGGAATGGCAGATGTTTTGTATCTAAAGTCAATGATAATATATATGCATACTTTGATTTAAGACGCAGAGCAGGCTTTCTTGCTGTCGCAGGAGAAGCAAAGGATCAGCGTTGACAGATCTTATAAGGTGTCACCGGTTATCACCATCTTACTGTATAAACAACTTCCCTCCATTTCCCATTTGACACTTGAAGCCAAAAACCCACTATTGGCCCCTTTCACCTCTCATTCGGGGCCCTTCCTCTTACAGTTTGCCCAGTATAAATCTAATTGCTTGCCAAACACGCTTGCGACTGGATATAAAAAAAAATCCATGAAAGACATAAACATGCTCAAACAGCTGTTTCAATAATCCGATTTTTGAGAGTTGTCCACTTGTTTTGTGTGTGAAATTCACATGGTTTGATGGATGCTTGGACAACTAATGCACCGTCAATCATTAGAGCTGGGTATGAGTGCTAGCATGAGTGTGTGTTCACCCCATTTATGCTCACATTTATAGCCAAACTGCTTTCAGAGTTGATTTTTCAATTTTCTTTTAAAAGAAAAATGAAACATACAGTCTAGCTAGTTGGCACCTGAGATGGTTAGCGGCTAACCAGGGTAAACAACAGGACCGGCTGGAGAAACTTTGTAGCGTGAGCAAGTTTATTTTTAGCTGCTCTGCGTTCCAGGGTTTATTCTTTTACTTAAACTCACACGCCATTGTTGCAAGCCAAACACAGGTTTATTATGTCTGTACATTTCTAAGTACTGACATTACTTGTAACTAAATAGCAATGCTATTTGATTCTATGTTATTATACTAGGATTGATTTACTATTGTAGAATTGCAGTTGGCAGAACTAAAAATGGCATGGTGCTAGAACGTGTATTAGAAGGTAACTATATGGTCCCTAAAACAAGCTGAATCAGCTTAACTCTCTGAATTAATATAACTTCTGCCACTGTCATTCTAATTTCTGCATGACTGTTGAGAAGCACAAAACAGAGCAGGTGTTTCACTTTAAATGCCGTTCTGCCGCCTCGCATGTTTTTCTTTTAAAGACCCATTCGTCTTGTATCGATTGTTCGTCTCAAGTTTCTTTGGGATGGAAACGAATAGAAAATCCACACCAGGTCTCAAAGACCCTCATCACAAGCATTCCAGGGTTTTAATAGAGGTACTAAATGACTTCTCAGATGAACCAGAGCTTTTATCACACTGCCATGACTTAGTGTTGTAGCGTTACGTAATATTACTACTGAAACCCTGATGAGTCAGACAGTAAAAGTGCTGTTCATTTCCACACTACACCCTTAAGGTTGGAGTCAGGCTCTTGCAGCAAGTCAAACACAGGAAAACACTTCCTGGAAAACGCTTTTCTAGGAACACAGATAAGACAAATGCATGCAATGCCGCTCTGTGCAACCAAGCAAAAAAAAAAATGCTGTCATCTAACATTAAACTTGTTAACAGCACAGTTGGTGAGGAAATGATTTGAAAATATTTGTATTTATGTAAATAAAAACAACAAAAAAAAACATTTATGTATATCGACAAATCCATGTTTATTAAAACCTTTTCAAACTGAATTTGTGATTTGTCAAATTCACTAGGGCCATCTAAAGTTTATTTCTACAAAAAGCATTTATCTTTCATCTTTAATCTCAATTGAAATAGGTTGATTTAACATAGCAAATGCAATTTTTTAAGTTAAGGATTTATTAGGGTTTGAGCACCACAGGTGAATTACTGTTCTTCCTCTTCCACCTCTTCTTCTCCTTTTCTTCCTCTTCTTTCCGCTTCTTCATCTTTCAGAAATGCAGAAAAATGACTGAAAAATTACTGGGATTCCAAAAGTTCCAATCGTCTGTAACAGTTTATGAGGTGCAAATTAAATTTGATAACCATGTTTAGTTTACTAAAGCCAGAATCTTTTAACTGATGTCAAATTCAACCAACCAACCAATCAATCAATCAATCAATCAATCAATCAATAAATCAGTCAATCGTCCAATCATCCAATCATTCAATCAACCAAATAAACAACATGGCACAATTTTGAGAGCAAAATTAACTCAGGGTGTATTCTCTATTCAGGTCCTTCTCTGGATATAATACAAAAACACTCAAATTCAGTTTTAAAATATCTACCAAAACATTTTTCTACAAAATGCATTTTTGACTGAAAACTTTGGAACAAATATTTGTGTTTGCAATATTCAGCTGGCAGAAAGCAATCTTTACATGTTACTATCTCAAAAAGTGTTCAAAGGATTTTGTTCAAAGGAAACTTCAAATAAAAAGTGGTCATAGTGCATAGAGAAACACCACGCCACCAGGGGGCCATAGCATCTGAGTAATGCACTTCCTCCCCTTGTTAAAAAGTCTGGTCTTAAATCCCATTTTTACTTTTTCACTTTTGCCTGAGCTTGTGTGGTCCTCTGTATGTTTTATTATTGTGTTTATTTTAGCTTTGGTTTATTTTATTGTGTTTAACAGTCCTTTTTAGTCCTATAATTCAAGTTCAAATTGTCATTTAAATCAAATACTGTTTTGTGTTGCATTTTTTCTGTTTGTAAAATGTGCTATGGAAATAAAAGGGAATTTGAATTGGATAGGGAGGGTTTGCACACACATCATGAGATTTTATTTTCATCTGAAGGAGGGAAGGTTTTTCAGGGGTATAGTAACAGTATAGAAGAAGACTCAGGTTTTAGTGAGGGAGACTGGACAAGGGTGAGGTGGCTGGTGAGGGAAGAAACGGTGATGTGAATGGGGTGAACAGCAGATCAGTATAAAGGGAACCGTAGATTCAGTGATGATGTGATCCGTGACCTGTATACTCCTGTAAGTGTTCAACAATCATGACTCGAGACTCATAAAGGCACTATATGTTCAGGTACTGAGTGCATCTGAACATTGGCTCCAAATACACAGGCCTCTTATACTACGCCTGGCATCGGATCATCCTATTTGGACTGTTGTAAAAGTTAATTTTCACCCCTCCTGCTACTTTGCCACACTATTTAATAGTCTTTTGCGGGTCAACCCAAATGTGAGCAGTGTTTCAATTAAAGGGAATTCAAATGCCTTGCCGCCTCGCTGATTGAGAACAGTTGTTGTTCACGGTTTTCTGAAAGGTGACATTATTACGCTTCCAGAAGCTTTTTGCTTCAGGACGTCTGGAAATTCGCCTTCCTGGGTTTCACTTTTTTATCTGTTCCCTGCATCTTTTCCCTTTGGCGTTGAGATTTTTGGCTTGTGTACCTCATTATTTCACGTGTTTGTTTAGCGAGTGCTGTGTCCTTCTGCCCTGATATCACTCCGGGGAGCTTGAGTGTTTCACAGAGGAGATCAGTCTTCTGGTTAAAAGCTCTTTTTCTTCTTTGCGCTGCAGGTTTGGCTCTTGGGACTTGCTATCAGAGGCTCGAGTCACTGAACCCAAAACGCCAACTGTGTAGCCTGATTCATGAGAAACTTACAGTGATGTTTCGTTTTCAGGCAACAGCGAATCCTGGGCCTTGTTTCTCTCAGCACCCACTGAGATATGTTAGCTGATGAGGCAAAACAAGGTATCAGTGGTTGTGTGAATGTGTCCAGTACATCAACAGTCTTTCGAGGATTTGAGAAACAATGGCTGAAGTTTGTGTGAGATTTTAAGGATCAGCATTTAACCAGTAATTAAAAGGACACCAAACACCCAAACTGGAAATATAACCATTAATCACTTGCCCCAATATGATTCCAGACCTCTGGTGGCTTTCTTTCTTCTCTGAACACATTTTGAGATATTTTGGATATAATCCTGAAGGGTTGTGACTCATGTCATATGGATTTTCACGGCTTAAAACAGCATCAAATGTCTCCATCTGTCGTCGGAGTTAGATGTGAGTTAAATCTTACGACAGGAACACTTTCTAATCGCCAAAGAAAATAAATCTGCAGACTTAAATCTACATTCTCTTCCTGTGAGTGGCAGCAGTTCAATGCATTAAGGCATGTAGATATGGTCAAGATGATGTTTTGCAGTTTAAAGCGAGCATCAGAATGGGAAAGAAAGGTGATTTAAGTGACTTTGAGCATGACATGGTTGTTGGTGCCAGACGGGCTGCTTTGAGTATTTCAGAAACTGCTGGTCTACTGGAATTTTCACACATACATTGTGCCATACATGGGTGGGGGTATTTACGACTGCCACTAGGTGTCAATGTCGTATATTTAGTGTTTGTATAAAGCAGTGCTTCTCAATTATTTTCTGTCATGCCCTCCTAGGAAAAAGAAAACATCCCGCATCATTGCAAACAAAACCCCTATATCACCGAGCGAATGTGCCCTGCGTACACTCTGCCAATGAGAGCGCCACTGCCCCCTAATGTAGTGGAGTGGTTGCACTTTATTCTAGATTACAAAAAATTAAAATAGAAAAATTAAAAATCATGTTCCCCGAGGTCAAACGCGCCCCCCTTGACGGAGCCCCCCCCCCTCCACTATTTGAGAAGCACTGTATAAAGGGAGAAATCATGTATAAAGGAACCTCATGAACTTTGTTACTTTAGACATGCCCCAATGCACTTCTGACAATAAAACAGATATTTCAAACATCACATGTCAGAGTGGACAATCGTTATCTTGAGTGAGTCAGCAACACCTTCCAGCCACCAAGCTGCATAATGCATAAAAGTCATAGGGTTGTCAGATTTTGAGAAAACATTAGTAAATCCTCTAAAGCATAAAAGTGACATTTAGCATATATTGTTTGAGAAAAGCATCTTATACACTCAAAATCATAAAAGTGATTGTTAGGGTTGCTAGATACTCAACTAAGTCTCACACAAAAAAAGTTTAATGTGATAGTAAGGGTTGCCAGAGATTTAAAGAAAATGTGCATAAATGTTTAAAAGTAGAAAAGTGGCTAATTGGGGTTGCCAGAGATTGAGAAAATGTTCCTAAATGCAAAAACATGTAGAAGTGACAGTCTCAACCTTGCCAGAGTTTGAGAAAACCTTTGTGAATGCTTAAAACACAACAGGGATTGTTAGAGCTTCAATGTTTTTGAAGTAGTGCAAAAAATACAAAAAAAACAATTTGTATGTTTTTTTGAAGTTATGATAAAGTTCTTAAATTTGTTTCTTAACAGTCTTAAAAACCCTACATAAACCCTGTTTACACAACCACACTTTTTTATTCCATTAGATTAGCAGTTCTTGAATACTAAAGCAACTCCAGTCTGTTTTAAATTCTGTATGTTGTTTTAAATATATTTTTTATACCAATTGACACAATGTGCAAGTTTGAGAAAGGTGTTATGAGTTGCAACTATTCCGATGCATCTTTCATTGACATATCACTCTTTGATCCCTAGTTTTTATGCATTTTCTTTTTCTCTTTGGCTTTCTCACTTTATGGCATTCAAGCACTAATTTGATCCCCACTCTTTGTGTCTATTTGTTTATCTACTTCCATTAGCCTCCGTGATAGTGGTCACTAATCTTCCTGGTGTCCTCCATCAACTCTGATTCTCAATACTTAACATAACAGACACAATAGTAGACACTCAAAATACACAAATACAATTTCATGCAGCGCACACAAAATTAACCAAATATGTCGATACGGTAGAAAAATAAATAATTATATGACCATTTCATGCAAACTTTAAAAATATATTTGCTTGTTTCTTTAGTTTGGAAATATTGCCAGCTCTTCGAGTATCTTGTGGTAAGCTGCTCCACTCCATAGACGTTCTAAATGTGACAGGATTACTTTTAGCTTCAGGAGTTACTAAGTAATCACCCTACAACTATCTAGTTTGCTATTATTTTACCCATAAATAATAATAAGAAAATCGTTTACTGATAACCAGGAAATCCTTTAAGTGTTTGACTGTGGGCTCCAAGCATGTAAGTCCCATATAAACCACCCCTTGTTTTACAAAGCAGCATGTTTCAACTCCATAACATGTCATGTGAGTCCATTTCCATCGCTGCATCTGTGATTAGCATGATTCCCTTTGGAAATCATGCTAATCAGGCCCTCAGACCGTAGTACCTATACTGTTACCGGCTCTGTCTGCAATCATCAGACTCAGGTCATGGTTTTTGGAAGATTTGGAGATTGGAGTCTGTGGCTGCTCTGGTCAAAGCGAGATCACTTTACTGTATGGTTAAAATCAGTTGAACTGGTGAGCCCTTCGTATTGCTTTAGCTTTCAGCGAAACGGAGTGAAATAAAACACTCCCACATGGCCAGAAGAGAGCAGTGATGGAGCCCAGATGTGTCTGTGTATGAGAGCCAGCATTAACCGCCTTTGGACTGAATTGTATGCAATTTTGTTGTCCAACACTGATAATAGGCTAATTCAAATGAATCCTCTTGATTGCTTGGTGTTGAATCTGAACAAAACGAGCCCTTGTGGATGGAATACGAGTCATCTGATTTGATCCCAGGAGTGCTTTCAGAACATTCGTAGACACACAGCAGTATGAAGATGTGACGGCTCACAGAGAATGTTATGTAATAGGTGTTGCATGGAGCCAGAAATACCCTTCCAGCGGCCGTCATCATCTTGGATATCATGGTTAATGTTACCCTTCCATGTGTTGGGTGCCTCTCCCCCTCGTTTTAAGAATGTAAGGACACTGACGTTGCCTTTCCAAGAAAGAGTGTGGGCAAGCCTTCGGGCTGCTTTAATGCCATAATAACTCAGAAATCATAACCAGAATGCAATGGCAACCTGCCATCTAATTGCTTCTTCTGTCAACAGCTGTGGAAGCATAACTTTGGCTCTCAAGTTTTTAAAAGGAATGTGGAATATTGCTGTCTTTTTAAGTACAGGTTTATTTTTAAATAAATGTTTCTGAACTTGTTCTGCTTTGATCTTATGTTAGCTTTCTGTTATCATGAGCACTTCCTCTGTGATTAAGGCAAGCTTCTTTAAGCTTCACCTGATTTCTAGAGTTAAAAGACCAATATTATTGGAATATATGGCTCTCCTGAACATGCCAAGCTAAGTTTAGGTTTAAAAAAACAACAACCCAGATTTGTTATAAAGTTAAAAATTCCCAGTTTGGGGGTGTCAATGTTTCATGCTGTTTTAGGGGGGTGTTTCTTCTACTCCGAATGGTGCGACGGTCAATCAGTATTAATTAATGGGGAAATCGTATTGTGATGAAGCAATGTGATCAACTGAAAACATCTTGTGTTTTGCAAAAAAAGACTCTATTAAACCACTCTATTATAGTTGTGTACACGCCATTAGACACCTTTATGTCCTCACACCTTCCAAAAGTTGTGTTACAATAATATTGGCCTTTTGAAACTTTTTAAGCTGTTGCGATCTGAAAAAAGTAAATGATGCACTTTTTGTTCCATCTTAGACTATTGTGGGAATACACAAAAGTAGTTTCATCATCTACAACTTGTACAGAATGCTGCAGCCCGACTTCTTACTGGTGCAAGAAAACATGAGCACATTACGCCTAATCTGTACTTCCTCCATTGGCAGGAAATCGATATAAATTTAATATAAAATACTTTTGGTTCTATTTTTTTTGGGGCAGTCATCATAGCCCCATCTTATTTGTGCAAGATTTTAACCCGTCACCAAACCAGCAGAGTGTTACAATCTGTGGGGAGAGAACTGCTGGAGATCCCACAGTCACGATAAAAAAAATGCGGTGGCCGTTCCTTTGCTGTGGGAGAGCCAAAGCTGTAGCTCCCTTCCCAGAACTCCCTCCCCAGCTCTGCCTTGTCAGTGTTTAAAGCGAAACTAAAAACATGTTTGTTTAGAATTGCTTTCAACTCTTAAGACTTTTATGGAACATTTATTTTAATATTTTAGATTTAGGCCGTATTCTTACTGTATCAGTTGTTTTTATCCATGTATATTTGTATTTATGTATTGTATTTTTATACATGTGCAACTAGGTAGCCCACGCAACACCATTCAAAACTTGCTAATGTTCTGTTCATGCAGATGATAATTCTGAAAACAAAAATAAGACAAAAAATGGAACGAGGATAAATCAACTGCTTCTGAGAAATAAGAAAAATCCATAAAATTGCAGTCAGCTTCAAACAGAAAGCTTCACCAACCATTTAAAGTTAAATCAATTGCTTTTCCAAAACACACAAGAATCCTTGTTTACTTGACCTGAGGGACAACTGTGAATTTATTTGTTGCCAATGTTGCACATCATGTCACTTTACAAAGATTTACACAAGGTCACTTTCAATAAATAAAAAAACACACATTTTACAAATCATCTGAAACTTTTTACATAATGCCATAAATAACACAATATGAACGGAACTCAGTTATTAGCATAAACATTTTACCTTTGATGTGTATTAATCATGTGTGAGACAAAACGGCGCCTCCTTGTTTTTACAGACAGCATTTTGTTTATGAGATTTGCGACTTCTCGTGAGTGGTGCAGCAAAAACGACACCCTTTAAGGATATTAAATACAATGATTCACAGATGGAAGATGCTCTTAAGGGATCATTTGGACTATGATCATTGTTGTTGACAGATCAACAGAAACAAAATATCGAGAGCCAAGCACTTTAAAATACTTACAACAACGTGACTTCAAAGATCCAGTGAGAAATGAAGTGCAGGATGAGTCTTGTATCCAGTGCCTTCGTAGCCATTTTCCCCTCAATATCTTCCAGATGAGCTTGTCTGGTTTTGTTGTGGTGTTCTGTAACCTAGAGGAGGAAGTTTTAAAGTGGACTTGGAATAAGCTTTTCCTTGTGTGTGTCATTATTAAGATTGGAATTAAACTCTGGAGATCAACAGAGCCTCTTTTTAACAACTATTACTCAGTATCCCAAAACTACAATAAACACAATGAGTTTCTGTAGGGCTTCATTTTAATGCAAGAGGCCCTCATGCCCTGTCTGAGTCCTTAAGGCCTGTTTTCTTCTGATCTATTTTGTTCTGAGCGGCTTTGAAAGCTAAACAGTTGCATTTTTGCATTTCTTGCCTTTTCTAACAAATCAATAGAAGGTGTATACAGTATTTGTAGCATGTACCCACATCCAATTTAAAATATAATGTTAGAATCAGACTTTTTCCTGATTCTTGAACTAAAACAAAACAAACAAGAAGATTTTTAGTTGCTTTTGAAAGGTGTTTGCTGCTTTCCTGGCTAGATCAGAAGTTTGTTCCACCAGCCAGGGACAGTGAGTGAGAAGGTTCTGCTGAGAGATCTTCTGGCTTTTGGGGACGGAACTACGAGTCGCTGTTCCTTCTCTAAGCGCAGGCTTCTGGAGGATATGTAGGAGTGGATGAGCTCATGGAGGTAAACAGGGGCTGATTTGGAGATAGTTTTGTATGCCAGCATCAGTGATTTGAATTTAACACGAGCTGCAATGGGGAGCCAATGAAGAGTGATGAAGAGGGGAGGAACATGAGCTCACTTTGGTTCCTTGAAGATAAGTTCTGGATCATCTGCAAAGGTTTGAGCGTGTTTGCTGGAAGTCCTCCTAGGAGAGCGTTGTAGTAGTCCAGACGTGAGAGGACCAGAGCCTGAACCAGGAGTTGAGTTGCATGCTGTATTAAGAAGGGCCTGGGGCCTCATGTATAAAACTTTGTGTAGATGTAATCCTCAAAGTGTGCGTACGCACATAAGGCAGAATTTGCGTACGCACAAAAGTTTTCAGATTCATAAAACCGTACGTACGCCAGATCTGTGCAAGGTTCGCTTTATAAATCACAATTATCTGAATGTTGTGCGCAGGTGCACGTGCGTATTGCTTACCCCAATCTCCTCCCGAAATAACCATATTTGGAGGTTAAGACCGCCCGTTTTGAATATGTATGATCTCTCTGCATATTAATACCACCAATAATTCGGTTAACAAAAGCAAATTCATTCTCAGATGGTGCCTTTATTGCAACCTGAGTGCAGTCAATAGCATCGATTACATTGGGAAAACCGGCGATTGCTGCAAATTGCATTTTGATGTTGGCCTGTTCAGCTTGCGCGTAAGGAAAACGGATGTATCGGGGTGCCCTCCCCACTATGGCGTCCCATACATATGGCATGACACGGCTCAGGGATGACTGCGACATACACGATCGCTCTGCCAACTCTCGCTGGAAAGTACCAGTGGCCTAATGTGGTCAATACTTGCACAGGAACACACAGCGCATGGTTTCTCCTCGAGGGTCTTTCCAACACTGGCCGTAAATCAGAACACAATTCCAAGAGGATGGGTCTTGGAAATGGAAATCGGCTCATGAGCCAATCATCATCATGAGCAAGGAAATCTTCACGCTCTCTGAAAACACGCTCCCTCCGTAGATCGTCATTAGCAAGGTCTTGTAACAGCGCTAGCGCATCCATTATGATGATATGTTATATACGCACATACCTTTTTATAGCCCATTCATTAAAACAAATGAGTAAAAATTAGTTATTTTTTATAAATCCCGATATGTGCGTGGAAAAATTGCGTACGCATATTTCTATGCCCATTTGTGCGTACGCAACGTTTATACATGAGGCCCCTGATCTTTCTGATGGTTGTTCAGTGCAAACCTACACACTCGAGTTGTCTTGGTGATGTGGTCTTTGAAGGTCAGCGTCCAAAATCACTCCAAGATTCCTGCCTGAAGGAGAAGAGATGATTGTTGAGGATTCTAGCTGAATGGTGAAGTCAGTGACAAACAGAAAGATTGCGCAGGATTACCAGAAGTTCTGTCTTGGCCATATTGAGCTGTAGATGATGGTTCTTCAAACCTGGTGTTCAGATATGATGGTTCTTACAATCAGAACACAACTTGCTAAATGCTAAACATGTTGGATATGTCAAAAAAAGTCGACTTTACATAATATATTACCTTTAAGGAGTCACACAGCATCTCTGTAGGTTTACTGTGTTTTCACGCTCCTGTTGTCCACGTATAAACATTATGGGGCTAACTTCTTTTGATGAATTTGTTCTCAGTTCAGAAGTGAAAAAATTAAGCCTCTTAATTTTAAGCCTATCTCTGATGCTTCACTAACTATTACCACTCTCAAAAAACACTAAACATCACATTGATAACCTCACTAAAGCTTCTGTAGAACGGCTCAGGGGAATCTCACGACACTGAACCCTATTGAGTTGTTGAGGGCACTTTCTTCCTCTCAGGGGATTTTTAACCTGGATTTTTAAGTCTGTTATTCAATCTCAGTATTGTTTTAAAACTGTTTTTTTACTTTTAATCAGTAAATTGTTTATTTCAGTAGAAAATAACATGAAAAAGGACTATTATCATGGTCTGAAATGTTTGAAAGATTAGTAACAACATTAGCTCTCATCCTTTTCATGTTTTTGTGCCGCTTCGGATTAAATTGTTTTCTCCCTCATTTACTACTAAACAAATAAAAACATGTGGTTTTAATGGAAATCAATGGAGCACAAGCTGTAAATGAGGAAGAAAACATTTAAATCTGATGCCGGAAGAAAAACCAATGTTGAAGCCAATGTTGTTACCAATCTTTCACAGGTCTAAGATCATGATAAAGTGACCAGAAGGTGAAATTCCCCTAAAGTCAGTGACATCACTTATGAATTCGGCGATTAAAATATTTTTAAAACATTTGGTAGTTTTGAGTTTTGAGTTTTGAGGTTGAGTAACAAATTTAAACAAACAAAACCATCTGACGCATTTTAAAGCAGTTCAAGTTTGTGGATATTTCTGTTTGCAAACATAATTAAAGGAAAGTAAATCTGAAGAAATAGTTTTTTTTTTTTTTTAATTCCTACATCTCAAAACCGTAAAAAAGGATAGGGTTTTTATGTAATTGTATATTTTGTGTCTGGCTTTTCTTTTTGTTACATTAACTAAAAAGTTTTTCCCCTGCATTTTCCTTTTGCTCATTTCAGCAAACATACTTTCTTTTGTCTTAATTTCCTTAGGTGTACAAGTTATGCTTTTTAAAAGCAAAAGCGGTAGGGCTTTGTATTGTTTAGTGTTTTACGTATGCACAAATCTTAAAATAAATACAATTCCTTCAGCCGCTTTCTCTCATCAAAGGCTCAAAGTTGTATTTTTATTACACAGCTATGTTGAACACTTGACCTTGAGAAGAGTTGAGCTGACGACAAATATTTAAAGATCTGGCAAAACATCGTCGTTGAGTAACTCGACAGTTGTCGAAAACCAAGCAAATATTGTAACATTTTCTATTTAAAGTTTCCTCAGAAGCTCTTTCTGTGTGTAGAGTGCAGCGAGGGCATCATTTCAGCAGCTTACAGCGAGTTAATACATGAAGTAGACCAATGTCATGAAACTAGACGAGTTCGATTTACATCGTGTCTTGTCAGCACGACCTTTTGTCATCTCAACTAGTTCCCACACATTTATTTATTTTATTCATTCATAATGCACTTTAACCATAACACCATTGACAGAAAGTGCTCGCAGGAGCATGAGAGTAAAAGATAGCAACAATAAAACCTAGAAAAAGACCAGAGGTATGGAGAAACAAGCCAAGACCTAAAACCGTTTGATATGAAGAAATAACAAATCATGTTTTGGCCAATCTCTGAAGTAACCGATGCCAGTTTAGCAAGTTTTTGGAGGTGTGGGGTTGTGCCCAACACAAAAGCGCACTGCAGCCGATATACAATTGATCACAACTGATATAAAGAAAACTAAACTAATTTAACTAAATTACATTCAGCCATACATATTGGAATTTTTATTTTTTATTTGCAATTTTGGGCCCCTGGAATAGTTTTTCTCTCCCAACACCAAACACTTCACACTGTCCATGAGAAGTTAAGAAACCCTTTAAGTGTTTCATGAAAATAGTTTTTTTACAAAAAACTGTTAGCCACAATTGTTGTTGTGTTTTTTTAATCTGAACCTGAAAGATATAAAACAACTACCACTGGATTTTCCTAGACAGGTTCAATTAAAATGGGTCTAATTCTTTGAAAAACATTTCACCTGCACACCAACCATTTATTCACATTTATTTTTACATTACCTTTATCTTAATAATTGTACTTTTTCTGATTGCAATTATTTACTTTATTTGAATGAAAGGTAAATAAGAGTTATGCACTGGTCAGACTATCTTTTGAGAACTCTGATCGCCATCACATGGCCTGCGCTCGAGCAAAGAGCCCGCTTTTCATTTCACAGGTCAAAGTAATATTCATCTCAACTTTCATCGTAAAATAATTTTCTGGGTTCATCCTTTTGTATGCGATCCCGTTTAAGTTTTCAAAAAGAGAATAAAAATCAAGTTTGCATGTGAAACAGTACAAAATAAAGTTTTCTGCAAGAAAACGACTTTAAGAACATATTGAATGTTAGCATACAGTCAAATTCACTCAAAAACTAAGGATAAGATAATTCCATTATTAGTCAAAATTCAATTGTCTGTCTAAGTGAGCAGCTGGGTCCTGATGGATTTATCGGCCCGCACCACAAGGGGCGTGGTTTGCCCTGGAAGTACAGGTCTGAGAGCGCACAAGTGTCTCCAGCATGATTCTACAGCTACTGCTTCTCAAGCCATAGGTCCTGCGAGTACTGCAAGTACTGCATCTAATGACCTTAATGAGATTAAGAACTGGTAAAACTTCTGTTAAACTACTCCAAAATGGATTTGATTGCAGTTGAGAACGAAATTGGGGTCTCCTGGTGAGTGCTTAAAACGGCTGCGTATAACAAATCAAATTGAAGGGTTTCCTTCATGCTTTAGGGTCAAAAGTCCAAAAACAACCATTGAAGAAGTAATGAAAGATGATGTCAGGTTAAGTGGGACTCACAGTAGTGTCTGTAAGAATGACCCTAACCAGAACCAAATACAACAAACCCATCTCTGTTAAATCTCCAAGTTTTTACAAAAAAAAATCCAGAAACATTTATGTAATGAAAAGTGTACCTGCAATCTTTCACATTTAAATGGAATTTGTAAAATGTTGAAATTTCTCGAAAGTGGGACATTTTAGCTTCTTGAAACCTTTTCATCATGACCCGAAAACAAAAGCATGCACAAAAACACTGATAACAATACAAAGACTCGCATCTACTCTAACTCTCTTAAGCAGAGTGGAAGGACGATCGAAGGAGAGGAACAGAGAGAGACGGAAGGTTTGGCAGAAGCTCAGAAATGTGAGAGCCCATCAATCAGAGAGCGAGGTTATGTAATGGAGCTCTGCTGGAGAGAACAGCTGCGGCCGAGCTGAGCACGCCAGGCTAGTCGACGCAGCGCTCTGGGAAAGCACAGAAATGTGGGAGTGAGAAGGGTGGAAAGCAGTTAGAGCACATTTCTCCCGCGGCTAACTTCCCCCTCAGCAGTCAGAATGATTCCTGTATTATAATCAACTCTGTCTGGCTGAACTGGGGAGAACGATGCGCTCGAGACTGTGAAGAAGTTCCAGCCTAGTGTTGCATTCAGTCCAGAGACATTCGGTTAATAAAGATAGCCAGATGTTTTCATAAGAAATGATTACAAATTTTCATTCCTTACAATGTAATTGGCTTAAAGGTGTCATATTTTCCTGTTTTTAAAGTATTGAAAAACAATATGACCCCTCTAAACTATCACTGCACTCGCAATAACCTTCAAAAAGCTCTATTTATTGAAAACAATGTCTTTGAATCACCTCAAACAGTTTCACTGTCCAAAAAAGCCTCCTGTTCCTCCCACGGCGTCTGCAACGCCCCTTGCTGATCAAACCTCACCTGATAAAAAATATTTTTATTTTTGTGATTTATTTGTTGCAAATTGCAAATTGCAAGGCTCTCCATGCACCTACTTTTCATCAAGAGGCATCTATAGGCTATGAATTGATAAATATTGGCAGATAAGAATGCTAAGTGCTTGCTGACCAGATCACAACACGGATGCTAAGAAAGCGCAGATTATATTTATCTGTCACAAATCATATTAATACAACTCCATACATACATATCTGTTACTGCTGTTGAAGCACTATCTTTGCACTGATCAACATTCCAGCGTAATGTGATAACAATGCTAACTTCTAACTAGCCAAAACCATTGACCGTATATAACATGGACAGAGCAATCATAGTAAGTCATGGGATTTTGGCAAAGTTAAATAAAGTCAGTACTCACGCATCCTCAGAGGCGGGACATTGCTGTAGTGAAGACGTCTGATAAGATCTCGGTTTCTCTCACATGACTTCTTCTGCTAAGACGCTGCTAATTGGTTGAGACGACTGTGAAATTACGAAAGAGTTCAAAGATGTATAATATCTTTAATGATTAGATCGTGTGCAGGTGCTTCGGAACAAAATCACTCTAACATTCGCACCGGATGTTCCATATTGAGATAAACAATGAAAACTTTCTGTTGCGTATCTGACCAATTCTGTTCCGTGGGTAATTTATATATTGTGTGCACTCCATTTCAATATACAGCTAACATTAAACAATAAAGGATGGTTGTTCTGCTCGATGGCATAGCTGCCAGTGAGCAACACATTACATACAGTAAGCTCGAGTACATACCAGTGAGCAGCACATTTACGTACAGTAAGCTCGAACATACCAGTGAGCAGCACATTTACGTACAGTAAGCTCGAGTACATACAGTGAGCAGCACATTTACGTACAGTAAGCTCGAGTAACATACAGTGAGCAGCACATTTACGTACAGTAAGCTCGAGTACATACCAGTGAGCAGCACATTACGTACAGTAAGCTCGAAACATACCAGTGAGCAGCACATTTACGTACAGTAAGCTCGAGTACATACCAGTGAGCAGCACATTTACGTACAGTAAGCTCGAGTACATACCAGTGAGCAGCACATTTACGTTACAGTAAGCTCGAGTACATACCAGTGAGCAGCACATTTACGTACAGTAAGCTCGAAACATACCAGTGAGCAGCACATTTACGTACAGTAAGCTCGAGTACATACCAGTGAGCAGCACATTTACGTACAGTAAGCTCGAGTACATACCAGTGAGCAGCACATTTACTACAGTAAGCTCGAGTACATACCAGTGAGCAGCACATTTACGTACAGTAAGCTCGAGTACATACCAGTGAGCAGCACATTTACGTACAGTAAGCTCGAGTACATAACAGTGAGCAGCACATTTACGTACAGTAAGCTCGAGTTCATACCAGTGAGCAGCACATTTACGTACAGTAAGCTCGAGTACATAACAGTGAGCAGCACATTTACGTACAGTAAGCTCGAGTATACAGTGAGCAGCACATTTACGTACAGTAAGCTCGAGTACATAACAGTGAGCAGCACATTTACGTACAGTAAGCTCGAGACATACCAGTGAGCAGCACATTTACGTACAGTAAGAGCTCGAGTACATACCAGTGAGCAGCACATTTACGTACAGTAAGCTCGAGAGTACATAACAGTGAGCAGCACATTTACGTACAGTAAGCTCGAGAACATACCAGTGAGCAGCACATTTACGTACAGTAAGCTCGAGTACATACCAGTGAGCAGCACATTTACGTACAGTAAGCTCGAGTACATACAGTGAGCAGCACATTTACGTACAGTAAGCTCGAGACATACCAGTGAGCAGCACATTTACGTACAGTAAGCTCGAGTACATACCAGTGAGCAGCACATTTACTACAGTAAGCTCGAGTACATACCAGTGAGCAGCACATTTACGTACAGTAAGCTCGAGTACATACCAGTGAGCAGCACATTTACGTACAGTAAGCTCGAGAACATACCAGTGAGCAGCACATTTACGTACAGTAAGCTCGAGACCAGTGAGCAGCACATTTACGTACAGTAAGCTCGAGTACATACCAGTGAGCAGCACATTTACGTACAGTAAGCTCGAGATATACCAGTGAGCAGCACATTTACGTACAGTAAGCTCGAGTACATACCAGTGAGCAGCACATTTACGTACAGTAGCTCGAGTTCATACCAGTGAGCAGCACATTTACGTACAGTAAGCTCGAGACATACCAGTGAGCAGCACATTTACTTACAGTAAGCTCGAGGAGATACAGTGAGCAGCACATTTACGTACAGTAAGCTCGAGTACATACCCGTGAGCAGCACATTTACGTACAGTAAGCTCGAGTACATACCAGTGAGCAGCACATTACTTTCAGTAAGCTCGAGTACATACCAGTGAGCAGCACATTTACGTACAGTAAGCTCGAGTACATACCAGTGAGCACATTTACGTACAGTAAGCTCGAGTACATACCAGTGAGCAGCACATTTACTTTCAGTAAGCTCGAGTACATACCAGTGAGCAGCACATTTACGTACAGTAAGCTCGAGTACATACCAGTGAGCAGCACATTTACGTACAGTAAGCTCGAGTACATACCAGTGAGCAGCACATTTACGTACAGTAAGCTCGAGTACATACCAGTGAGCAGCACATTTACGTACAGTAAGCTCGAGGAGATACAGTGAGCAGCACATTTACGTACAGTAAGCTCGAGTACATACCAGTGAGCAGCACATTTACTACAGTAAGCTCGAGTACATACCAGTGAGCAGCACATTTACGTACAGTAAGCTCGAGTACATACCAGTGAGCAGCACATTTACGTACAGTAAGCTCGAGTACATACCAGTGAGCAGCACATTTACGTACAGTAAGCTCGAGTACATACCAGTGAGCAGCACATTTACGTACAGTAAGCTCGAAGTACATACCAGTGAGCAGCACATTTACTTACAGTAAGCTCGAGTAATACCAGTGAGCAGCACATTTACGTACAGTAAGCTCGAGTACATACCAGTGAGCAGCACATTTACGTACAGTAAGCTCGAGAGATACCAGTGAGCAGCACATTTACGTACAGTAAGCTCGAGTACATACCAGTGAGCAGCATATTTACGTACAGTAAGCTCGAGAACATACCAGTGAGCAGCACATTTACGTACAGTAAGCTCGAGTACATACCAGTGAGCAGCACATTTACGTACAGTAAGCTCGAGTAATACCAGTGAGCAGCATTTACGTACAGTAAGCTCGACATACCAGTGAGCAGCACATTTACGTACAGTAAGCTCGAGTACATACCAGTGAGCAGCACATTTACGTACAGTAAGCTCGAGTACATACCAGTGAGCAGCACATTTACGTACAGTAAGCTCGAGAACATACCAGTGAGCAGCACATTTACGTACAGTAAGCTCGAGTACATAACAGTGAGCAGCACATTTACGTACAGTAAGCTCGAGTACATACCAGTGAGCAGCACATTTACGTACAGTAAGCTCGAGTACATACCAGTGAGCAGCACATTTACTACAGTAAGCTCGAGTACATAACAGTGAGCAGCACATTTACGTACAGTAAGCTCGAGAACATACCAGTGAGCAGCACATTTACTTACAGTAAGCTCGAGTACATACCAGTGAGCAGCACATTTACTTACAGTAAGCTCGAGTACATACCAGTGAGCAGCACATTTACGTACAGTAAGCTCGAGTACATACCAGTGAGCAGCACATTTACTACAGTAAGCTCGAGAACATACCAGTGAGCAGCACACTTACGTACAGTAAGCTCGAGACATACCAGTGAGCAGCACATTTACGTACAGTAAGCTCGAGTACATACCAGTGAGCAGCACATTTACGTACAGTAAGCTCGAGAACATACCAGTGAGCAGCACATTTACGTACAGTAAGCTCGAGAACATACCAGTGAGCAGCACATTTACGTACAGTAAGCTCGAGTTCATACCAGTGAGCAGCACATTTACGTACAGTAAGCTCGAGTACATACCAGTGAGCAGCACATTTACAGTAAGCTCGAGTACATACCAGTGAGCAGCACATTTACGTACAGTAAGCTCGAGTTCATACCAGTGAGCAGCACATTTACGTACAGTAAGCTCGAGTTCATACCAGTGAGCAGCACATTTACGTACAGTAAGCTCGAGTTCATACCAGTGAGCAGCACATTTACGTACAGTAAGCTCGAGTATACAGTGAGCAGCACATTTACGTACAGTAAGCTCGAGTACATACCAGTGAGCAGCACATTTACGTACAGTAAGCTCGAGTACATACCAGTGAGCAGCACATTTACTACAGTAAGCTCGAGTACACCAGTGAGCAGCACATTTACGTACAGTAAGCTCGAGTACATAACAGTGAGCAGCACATTTACGTACAGTAAGCTCGAGTTCATACCAGTGAGCAGCACATTTACGTACAGTAAGCTCGAGTACATAACAGTGAGCAGCACATTTACGTACAGTAAGCTCGAGTACATACCAGTGAGCAGCACATTTACGTACAGTAAGCTCGAGTACATACCAGTGAGCAGCACATTTACTACAGTAAGCTCGAGTACATACCAGTGAGCCACATTTACGTACAGTAAGCTCGAGGAGATAACAGTGAGCAGCACATTTACTACAGTAAGCTCGAGTACATACCAGTGAGCAGCACATTTACTACAGTAAGCTCGAGTACATACCAGTGAGCAGCACATTTACGTACAGTAAGCTCGAGTACATACCAGTGAGCAGCACATTTACGTACAGTAAGCTCGAGTCATACCAGTGAGCAGCACATTTACTACAGTAAGCTCGAGTACATACCAGTGAGCAGCACATTTACGTACAGTAAGCTCGAGTACATACCAGTGAGCAGCACATTTACGTACAGTAAGCTCGAGAATACCAGTGAGCAGCATTTACGTACAGTAAGCTCGAGTACATACCAGTGAGCAGCACATTTACGTACAGTAAGCTCGAGGAGATACAGTGAGCAGCACATTTACGTACAGTAAGCTCGAGTACATACCAGTGAGCAGCACATTTACGTACAGTAAGCTCGAGTACATACCAGTGAGCAGCACATTTACTACAGTAAGCTCGAGTACATACCAGTGAGCAGCACATTTACGTACAGTAAGCTCGAGTACATACCAGTGAGCAGCACATTTACGTACAGTAAGCTCGAGTACATACCAGTGAGCAGCACATTTACGTACAGTAAGCTCGAGTACATACCAGTGAGCAGCATTTACGTACAGTAAGCTCGAGTACATACCAGTGAGCAGCACATTTACGTACAGTAAGCTCCGAGTACATACCAGTGAGCAGCACATTTACGTACAGTAAGCTCGAGTACATACCAGTGAGCAGCACATTTACGTACAGTAAGCTCGAGGAGATAACAGTGAGCAGCACATTTACGTACAGTAAGCTCGGAGTACATACCAGTGAGCAGCATATTTACGTACAGTAAGCTCGAGTACATACCAGTGAGCAGCACATTTACGTACAGTAAGCTCGAGAACATACCAGTGAGCAGCACATTTACTTCCAGTAAGCTCGAGGAGATAACAGTGAGCAGCACATTTACGTACAGTAAGCTCGAGTACATACCAGTGAGCAGCACATTTACTTACAGTAAGCTCGAGTACATACCAGTGAGCAGCATATTTACGTACAGTAAGCTCGAGAACATACCAGTGAGCAGCATATTTACGTACAGCAAGCTCGAGAACATACCAGTGAGCAGCACATTTACGTACAGTAAGCTTGAGTACATACCAGTGAGCAGCACATTTACTTACAGTAAGCTCGAGGAGATAACAGTGAGCAGCACATTTACGTACAGTAAGCTCGAGTACATACCAGTGAGCAGCACATTTACGTACAGTAAGCTTGAGTACATACCAGTGAGCAGCACATTTACTTACAGTAAGCTCGAGGAGATAACAGTGAGCAGCACATTTACTTACAGTAAGCTCGAGTACATACCAGTGAGCAGCACATTTACTTACAGTAAGCTCGAGTACATACCAGTGAGCAGCACATTTACGTACAGTAAGCTCGAGTACATACCAGTGAGCAGCACATTTACGTACAGTAAGCTCGAGTACATACCAGTGAGCAGCACATTTACTTACAGTAAGCTCGAGTACATACCAGTGAGCAGCACATTTACGTACAGTAAGCTCGAGTACATACCAGTGAGCAGCACATTTACGTACAGTAAGCTCGAGTTCATTGATTGGAATCCTTTACTGCACTCGCTCATTCTCATATTGAGCTGGAGAAAAAAGAAATGTTTGCAACAACACCGGCGAGATTCTGCCATTGTTTACTATACACTGACATACAACAGGAAGTGAAATGACCTGCTTGATGAACCGGAAGCTGGAAGTGGGATTGTGTGACGTTTGGTGTTTTTAATATAGCCATTGACCCATCAGGACACATATTGAAATATTTTCAAATGTATTATAAATGAAGTACATGAAGGGGCCAGTCACAGTTCAGTATACTTAATCCCTGCTGTTAGATGTCTAACTAGATAATTCAGTTGTCTGAAAACATGTTTCTCCAAAGATGGTCTTTTAAAGTAACTGCTCTGCCCTGCAAGACAAACATTTCTTTATACTGCGGATGTTTTCCCAGTGAGCATTTTTACTTGGAGGGCCCTCAAAAGCAAGAAATTGACTTTTTATGCCTTTGACAAGAGATCAGTCACATGCTGCTGGAACGCAGAGGGCATTAACCAGAGATGGCATGCTTCAGCTTCAAGAAGGTCATGTGCCAGTGGTATCTTACGGCTTTCATTTTATTTTATAGACCTCCTTTATTTTTTACAGTCTCCAAAAAAGTTCAAATCATGAAGGCATTTATGAGACGCTTCGAACTGAAGTCCACATTTAAGCATTCGTTTCATCTATTTGTTAAACAAAGCAGATGTTTTTGAACAATGCTGGAAACCGGTCGTGGATTTACATGGCGGTTTCTTCCTCAGAAAATTGTTCTAAAGTTTTACCTTGGCTACTGGTTTTCAGTTGCAGCTAGTATAAGTTTTTATTAACTGTGCTAGAGTTCGCTTTCGTAGGGAATAGTTACGATGACTCAGTATCAACGTCCTCCATGCGGGTGACACCTTCAGGTCCAGGTTCTGGATGTCGATTACGAACAAACGCGGCCCACCAGTCACTTCTTTTTTTTAATGATCTGAATGATTCCTTGTTCATGGTAGGTTTTGGATTGGTTGGATTGGGTTCTTGCCGGATTTTAAATAGAAAGAAAAAAGTGTATTTATTTATTTGAAGATCATTCTTTAATAATCCAAAAAATTGGATTAAGTCTGGTTAAGGGTCCTGTGTGTGACAACTCTTTCTGCATCTTTGTCTTTAAATGAACTAAAAGCACTTGTTGTCATTATGAGGATTTTTAGGTACAGCTAAAACATATATACATATATAGCTTATTCACTCTTGCTTAACCGTTTAAAATAGCAAGTTGTTATATATATATATAACCGTGATCTAGTTAATTTTCCAGCAGCCTACTAATGTTTTCAAGACAGAGAAGCACAAAATACAAAGTGAAATAAATAATTTTATTTCTGCATTTTAGGGGGAAGAATAACCATTTGGATGTCACGGAAGGGGGGTTTTCACCCGGGGCACCAAATAGGCTAGAATTGGCACTTCGGCCCTCCATTTTATAGTACGGTCCACCCATCAAACTCTGTTTATCAAATAATAGTGGCTTGTGAGAAAAAAAACCATGAACTGGAAATCAAAAACATAAGAGCCAGTAATGGCGCTGCGGTCCTGGTCTTCATTACATCAGACTTTGTAAGCAGCTCATTGCGTGTTTTGGTTTTTAGAATACAATGCTTATATGAATGCTTAGATGAAGGTGGAGCTGTCTTAACAAAGGATCTGATGCCAAGATTTAGGTAAATTAAATATTGAATAAATGGAGAAATGCCTGATTAATTTTATGGAATCAATCTGTTTTCATGATTTTTCTTTATTTTGAAATTATTGTTGCATCTAGAGATAGTCTTCTGATTTAACTGAAGCAATAATCAGCTGCTGTTTGTTGTATTTTCTTTCAGTTGGTCAGTACCGACCATGGTTAAACTAAATGTTTATACCTAATAGTGTTTGTATTGTGTTAGTAGACTAACTCAAGCGAGTCTGACGAGGGTGGTGTAGTGGTCTTTGAAGCTAAGCTGTTCCTCTGATGGGGTTTCAATCCTAATAGCTAAATTGCCTTCTTTATCAATTCTGAATTTATTGTTAATGGTATAAAATACAGAAAAGAAAAGAAAAAAATGCCAAATTTCAGTTTTTAAGAAGTGTAAGGCAAGTTTTTTTTTGTTTAAAGTTTAAACTGTGCAAAGAATGGCTACAATGTAAAAACACTTTTCATTTAGGGAATTGTCTCTTTTCGTTATTTACAGGTGTTTATCAATATTTTTTTAGCAATAAATATAAAGTGAAAATGAGCAGTTGGCCAAATATGGAGTGACCCATACCCAGAATGTGTGCTCTGCATGTAACCTATCCTAGTGTACACACACAGCAGTGAACAAACCCACCGTGAGCACTCACCCGGAGCAGTGGGAGCCATGGCTGTGGGGCCCGGGGAGCAGTGGGAGCCATGGCTGCGGGGCCCGGGGAGCAGTGGGAGCCATGACTGCGGGGCCCGGGGAGCAGTCAGGGAACTGGTGCTCGCTCGAGGGCTCCACAGCTGTGTTTGATGAAGATGGAGAGCAAGTAAAACTTGGTGGATCTGGGGAGCGAACCGGCAACCTTCTGATCACATGTCGATCTCCTTAACCATGAGACCACAACTGCTGACTGCTTTTGATTCTTTGCAATACGTATCAATAGCAGTCTCGCTGGCATAGCAGTCATTGAGCAGCACGAGTAAGCGCAGCTGTGCGTTGGGCTAGCCAAGTTCTAATCCATTGCCTGCGATCATTTCCCACTCTCTCTCTTCCTCTAGTCTCTCTCACACTTTGCTTTCAGGCTACCCTACAGTCCAATTTTCACAATGGCAAAAATAGCTTTAAAAATGTTTTAAAAATTATAATAATTCAAACAAATTTAATATCTGTTTTAAAATAGACAAAGACACTGAAAAAGTCTCAAAGTTTCACGCACATTCTTCATTTTTAAAGTGCACTAAAATAAGAGGAATACCTTTTCAGTGATGATTAATGCATAGAATGTATCCACTCTTCCCTGGCCCTGGGTTTGTTGACATTTTCGTTTTGAAATGTTCTCCCCTGAATTGGGGAACACTGACCTGAGGATTTGAGGAGGATTTCCCTTCTTATCGATCAGTTTAACATCTGTTGTCTTGAAACCATGTGTCATCTAAACCAGTTATTCGCTTTTCTTACATCGTCGAATTTATTTATGTTCCCTGGTTTTATTTTAAACCCCTTAAGATGATCCTTACTTGATTCTAAGATCATGCGTCATGGTTTGGTCACAAAAAAATATAAACAGTTATTTCAAAGACTTTCATTCTGTACTGATAAAAGATGTCCCCTCTTAGCTCAAAGCTCGTTTTCGTCCCCGTTATGGGTCTCAGAAATATGAGTTTGTCAGAGGGACAATGGTGCCCCTGCTCAAACAAGAACCAGAGTGAATACCTCTCTTGCCTCAAAATAAATCTACAGAGTTGCAAGCAAACGTTTGGTGTGCACTTGTTGCCGTTCCAGTGAGAGAGCTGTCAGTCATTCTCCTGACTCTGATGACCTCAGAGTCATGTGATCCCGGCCAGAGGTCATCTGAGAGTCTGCTATTAGCTCTCTGCAGCATTCACAATCACAGCACGACTGCTCCTCGAGCGCAGGCCTCTTCACACCAGCAGTGTTGGAGATTAATGAAAGGGGACAGGCTTAATTCCAAGTGTACATTGTTTTGCTCGCCTGGATCTGTTGGTCAAAATATAAGAAATATCTCCACATAGGCTTTTCTACGGTGGCCGAGATTTCGTTAATAACAAAACTACAAATCAAAACCAAAATAACAATTCAGAAAACACAACAACATTTCGGCCAGAACAGAAAGGGATTGTACCATTTGTGCACAGATAACTTTTCTGTCAATAATTACAAGGGCTTCATGCTAACGTTTCTGTAGTTTTTGCTAAAAAATAAGGTAAAATAGTAAACACTATATACAGGAAAATTCTAAAGCAGTAATTGTGAATATGTCAGCACTCCAAGGAACAAATAAAGGACGCTGTGCTTTTACTAGGGATTTTGCCTAAGTAGAAGTTATCAAAAAATTATCAAAAGTATAAAATGTGTCCCAACAACACTCTGAACACGCAATCAAAAGAGCCATATTTCATTGGTTCACGTCCGAAAAGCCAAGGCACAGGGCAGAGCAGGGGCATCGCCTGGCCTGGGCATCTGTAGCTTCACCCCCGAATAATTTAATTTCAGTGAACATGCTTCTAATAGATTTGCAGATTCAAATAGTTTTATTTCCTGTCATAACCTCAACATTTAACCTCATTAAATTCATAACAGACACTTAATTTTAATCTGTGTAAAGTATGCAACCAGCTAATCTAATATTCACTCTTTTATATTCATCACAATACATTTCTCGCTCTCTGTGCACAAACTATATAAAAAAAAGAATGGTGCACTCTCTGTCTCCCACAGACAATATGATGCTTTACTGCTTTATTATAACAGTGTATGAGCTAAAAACATAGGGAACTCCCATTCTGGTGATTTCTGTGCAGCCGTGTGTTTTTGCAAAGATAGAGCACAAATGTCCAAAACTACCACCATTGTAAGATAGATTTAACCTAACGCATAACTAGCCAATCAAAAAACACGAGCTCAAGCTCAACCATCCTTTGAAATCACAGAGAATGAAGAACTTTTGAGATCTGATAACAATTTATACATGATAATGAAGCACTTATTTAATGTAGTTAGGTAGCTAAAAATGAACTGAAAAAGTGAAAGTGTGAAATAAAAAATTAATTATGTACATTTCTTGGTAGCCATCTATGTGTAGTCTTCCTTTTTTAGGTTGTTACTTAATCACTGACGTTCATTACAATATGTATTAAGTTTTATTTATATATATATATATATATATATATATATATATATATATATTATATATATATATATATATATATATGTATAAGATATATATATATATTTGTTTGTGTGTGTGTATATATATATATATATATATATATGTACATACTCTTCAAAAGGCGTTATTGAATTAATATGTCATATATTCCTCTGCTTTGAACATAAAACGTAATTAATCCCAATGAAATTGTCATAGATATCATTTTTTTTTCTGGGTTCGATCACCTATAATTACTATTACAAGGACTTCTCTATAAGAGCCTTGGCTCAGCCAGGAAACGTCTCTGTGACGAGCCAAAGTACAGTTTAGCTTCAACCTTCATGCAACACACCTGATTCTACTAATCAAGCACCTCTTGTGTCATTTGAAATATGGAATAAAACCAGCATGGGTGTGGAGTGACTTTTTGACCCACTTAAAACCAAATACATCTGGTATAAATTTAGGAAGTCATTTTTGATGTTTTCCAAGCTCAAACGAGTACCACTAAGCTGAATCTGGAGACACAACTTCCATTCATCCATCCATCTCTTTTTATCTAGTCATAATTAGTGATTTTGGGGGAAGAACTAGGAGGAATTCCATGGAAAATCGTATAACATGGGAAAATGGCGTGCTAAGCTACTGTGTTTCTGGAAGGTTAGAGGCCACCAATGCCAGGATCTCTCATCCTCCGCTGGAGCCTCCTCTTCATCTTTATGAAGTAGACTAGAGATTAAACACATGTACTTCTGGGTTTACTAAAAGCTCCCTTGTTATTTTTCGTGGAAGCCAGCCTTGTTTACTTGTTGTTGAGATTTCTTTTGATGTGACAGCTTTACGGGGTACGTTTGGAGGTGATCTGCTCGGAGGAAGCAATTACTGCAGCCATCTTTTCCTGCTTAGAAGAGGGAAGACACTTCTTGTCAACATCTGAATTAATTGACTTGATTGGCATTTATAGCTTTGAATAAGTATACACTGCGTTCACTTAACACAGTTGTTATGCAGAAAAGTGCAAGATCCTGTGTTTGCGTAATGTTCAAGCGTTGGATGGGAAACAGCTGACCCCAGAGGAAGAGTGCGGGAGGTGGTGAAAGTTAAGCATTGTGGGTAAGTGTTAGTGTGTGTGTGACAGGTGTCCACTGTGGAAAGGGACGGGAGCTATATTAGCAGGTCAAGGTCCCAGCACTCCTGAAAGGCAACAGCAAACCTATAATTACAGGAACATGTTCATCTGCGTTTTCTGTGGCTTCATCAGGTTTTTAATGTCAGAAGAGATGGATTGTTGGAGTTCTCATTGTGTTTGCTATTCCTCCGCCCTTCCACCCACAATGTTGTGGCAGGGTTTAATTAACATGCAAACCCTTTAATTCATCTGCTCTGACCTGATTTCTTTTGTGTAGTCAGCGAAACATATACATAATTATGAAACAATCTATCTTCCTCTAAACAGTGTGGAGTGGTTTTTTAGCACAGAGGCGATGTGGATTCTACAGCGATCTGCTGGGCATTATTACCAACCTGGTGGATGACTGCCGCATTACATGAGAAAACCCAACTGTACGTCAATCTACTTTAAATCTAAAATTAAAGTAAATTTAAGCTTAAATAGCTTCCGTTTCGAAATATGTTATAAGATAATTATTTTACTGATGTGCTCTCCTTTTCAATTTGTATTTTTTTGGTGTTCTGGCTGTTATTTTATGTTTTCAAGTTCATTTTTCCTTCAAATTAATTCTGGTGCACAGCAGCCTCTTGTGCAAAAATTACTCCATTCAGAGTGTATTTGGTCCTTCTCGGGAAAGACTCAATCTAAGTATAAATATCTAAACAATCAGCACATTTTTCGCTGAAAACTAAGCCAGCTTTAGTTGTACAGCACAATAATGTACAGGCAGGCACTGATCGATGTGCTTCACATAATAAAATACCTACAAAAGACACCAATAAAAGACAAAAGTCATGCTAAAAATGAACAATAAAAGAGGGAGTAAAAATACCAAAGAAATAGTAAAGTGTGAGTTATGTCTCCCATGTCACCGAATTTTCCTTCGACCTAAAGAGATATTTTACTGTAATCTAAGGTCTTGACAAACTTGAAAGCCAGACAAACAAGATGGAAATGTTGTTGTGATAACAGTTTTTTCACAACACAAACTTGTCAGGAAGCTCTGAGATGCTTTAGGGACGTTTGTGGCGCTCGTGAGGAAGTACATCACTTTGCCCAATGAGGACGAGGCTCAACAGGTCAGATGACTCAAAAAAAAAAAAAAAAAAAGTCAATTTTGATATGCCTCAAATACCACCTCCTCCAAACACAGTACTTTTTTTCTTCAATAAATCAAATTTATTATCACAAATCGAATTTGCACAATTTCATCGTTAATCGAAAACCCGACTAATAAGTTATCATTTATCAATCATGAACCTGTTAAACCGTACAGGAGTCACATGAATTACTGCCTTAATTAATGATTTGTTTCTGATCGTTAATCAATGCAGCAATTGACACAGATGTAAACTAAATTGAGAACGCTCTAGCAGAAACGATCACACTGATTTGCACCACCTAATAATGATTTGTTAATCATGAACTAATAATTAGCTAATTAAGAGTTTATAATGATATGAATCCTTCTCCAGTAAATCAAGAAGTTCCTGATTAGTTCATTGTTATTAGGTAGTGACTTTACTTTAGGGACACATCAACAGTAATCAATCCATGCCAATGACGTTTTATTAATTCATATTCTACAAAATAATTTGTGTCTGGTATACCTCAAATAATCAGTTAATGAATTAAATAACAAACATGAATTAAGGCAGTAATATATTTCATGTATGTGTTTAATCAGTTTGTGAACTCACCATTAATTCATCATTAACTCATCATACGTTAGTAGTTAATGTATGCATTGATTAATGAAGTACTGATCCTTGTAAAGCATCCCCCAGTTTTCCTTTCAAAGCTCATCATGCAGACATTTCTGAGACGTCCAGGATTGATTGTGGCTGCGCTGCAAAATGAAGTGAAAGGGAGCAGTTGGCCAGATATGGCGTGACCCATACGCAGAATTAGTGCTCTGCATGTAACCCATCCCAGTGCACACACACACACACAGCAGTGAACACACACACACACACCGTGAGCACTCACCCGGAGCAGTGGGGAGCCATGGCTGCGGGGCCCGGGGAGCAGTCGGGGAACTGGAGCTCGCTCGAGGGCTCCACAGCTGTGGTTGTTGAAGATGGAGAGCAATGTTTCATCACTCACCACCCACCTTCAACTCTGAGAATTCAGGGATCGAACTGGCGACCTTCTGATCAAAAGTCGATCTCCTTATCCACCGGACCACAACTGCTCCTAATGCTGATCCTTAATAAACTCTTTTGGATAGGAAGCGCGCAGTGTGCCAGTTTAGTTGTGCATTAATTCTTTGGGGATTATTTAAATGTTAAGTCTGAGTAATTTTTATCCCTTTTTCACTCCAGAAATAGAATTAGTGTACAATAGAGACTAGCATTGCATAGCACTGTTATGGAATACATAAACAAACACATGTAAATGAAAAACCACTTATGCAACGAGACAGAGTAACAGAAGGACCCCGTCTATGTCATACTTGTGCTCTAACTTGCATAATTGTATCCCTCAAAGTTTTCTGTGAAGGCAGTTGTTTCAGATGAAGGGTTAGGTTTAGGGATTGAGTGGGATTCATTGAACTGGATGTTCTTTGAGGAGAGAGAGAGAGAGTGTGGTGGGTTTCCCTGTCAACACCACCTTCTCAGTGGTGGAGGAGGTCAGGCAGAAGGGGAGGGGGTGCACTAAACTGCCAACTGCATGAAATGTAAGACCCTCTCCAAGAACTCTCTCTCTTTTCCCCAGGAGGTGACTCCTCCGATCCAACCTCGTGTTGTTATTCTTAGTGGCACAAGATTTATGCCGGGCACGAAGGACTTCCCTTTGCGTTGCGGCAGTCAAATAGGTAAGATGTTGGTTTGGTAGGTTCTGCATGGATACGTTGGGGCTCTACCGCTGTGTTTCTGGATCGGGGATCGGTTTGTGTTCTAGTGTTAGAAGTTTCACGACCTTTAGGTTTAGGTAGAAGTGTGGACGAACACCTGCAAGGGAAAGTTTGATGGCGTGTCTTTAAATCTAGCCGGAAGCTTCCATGTATCCAATTCATGGCGGAAATTATTGAAATATCTGAATTGGGACTTTAATGTATTGTTATCTGTGTTGTGCATGCTACTTGCAAAATGTAATATATTACATACTACTTATAATGGCAATAGGTGATTAAATAATCCCTTAAACTACAATATTACACTCTTAGAAATTTAAAAAGATACTTGGCTCATTATTTCTTTTAAGTTACTGTAAGTTTATATTTTTCATTCAGAAATGACATGTGGTGTAGGATAATGGCTGCATACTTGTAATAAAAACATAGTTTATATTTGGTCAATAATCAATATGTCATGTCTATATATATATTATATTATATATATATATATATATATATATATATATATATATATATATATATGTGTGTATATATATATATATATATATATATATATATATATATATATATATAGATACATATATTATATATATATATATATATATATATATAAAATCATGTATGTTATAAGCAGAAGTTAGCAGTGTTTTTTATGTGTTTTAAAGCTTGAATTGCCATAGACTGGGACCTTTTAGGCTCCGCCCCTTGTACTTAATATTCATGAGGAATGATTTCCGTGTCGCGCTATTGGTGAATTCGTTTCTCACAAGAGGAAGTGAACCGTCTGGTGATTGAACACGCTGAGATTGTCTGTTTGGAGCGGTTATCGATGAGGATGCGATGTTAAGATTAATATGACCTTAATGAACTCAAAACACCGGGTTGTTTGAGACTGTAAGCGACGTTCTCTTGCTGATGTGGAACAAAGTCGTCAACCGTGTGTAGCGCATCTTTCATTGTTAATCTTTTGTTGTCAAACATCTGTTCGCTCGTGCTGTGAGGAGAAGCATCTTTTAGAGAGATATTTAGGAAGTTTAGGATTTAATAATGCTCTAGTATTACTTATCAAAACAATTAGAAAACGACTTCAACATATTGTGAAGATAGACGAGTACTATTCTAATGACAAAGATTCAAATTTGGTTCAGCTTAATATATATCCTTCTAAAATTATATTTACAGAATTAATGCGAATATGTTTAGCTTAAACTTGCTTTTTAATTTGTAGTTAAAATCCATTTATGAAACTGAAAAACGTTTTGATAAAAAATGTTATATATAAAGTTAATAGATGTATATTTTGTTTAAACCCTTATGTTGTTTGAGAAGCACCTTAGAAGTACAATGTAGCAGTAATGTTGGTGTTCATTATACAACCAAGAAGTGCTACTTTTTTTTTTCCTTCATTCCCAATCATCTTTATCATCGTTTTTGTAATTGATTAAATCGATTAATTTGATTACCTGTTTTATCCCTACTTCATACTAAAGAGCTACTTTTAACTTGCTTCTTCTTACTCAGAGGGGGTGTATCAGAGAAACCATGCCAGGAGAAGAGGTTCGGCAGAGGAAAGGAGGGCGTAAAAAGACCAAAAAGGGGAAAGGAAAGGGGCAAGGCAGTTTGGAACGGACAAGTAGTCTAGATGGGCAAAGTGATCTCCAGTTGCCCCCTCCCATCATTCCTCCTAAAAAACCAACAGAGGAGAGGAAAAAAACAGCTCAGGCTAAGATTGAGGATGAGTCAGGCATGTCCATCGGTCTCCAGGTGTTGTTTCCCTACCTGCTGGCTGGAATGGGGATGGTGATGGCAGGCATGGTGCTTGACAGCGTGAAGGTAAGAGTCTCTGATTTGACCTAATCTTCAACAACTGATGACTTCCTAACAGATCTACACAACTGTGAAGCTTCAGATATGCAGTGGCTACATCTTAACGTTACGGTTCTTGTCAGTTCTCCAAATGCAGTTATGAGTTATCAATTATGGATTCCAAAGAACTGCTGGAAACCGCAGTTGTTGGTTGCTCTGTTGATATGTCTGAAGTTGCATCGCTTGATGGTGGCACAAATGCTCCCTTGAGCGCAAAATAGAACAAACAACCAACGAAGAAATGTGCATCTTTGAGTGAATGATATATATATATTGTAGTTCGTTTCTATCAATGCATTACTCTACATGCATCAAACCGGGCCTGATGGATGTAATTCAGTAGCTCCAAATGCTCATTTGCATCAGATAGAGGTATTTAACACAAAGAGTTTACTACGAATGGGTATCTACACAAATCGTGACCTAATCTGGTAAAATTAAGTGCATATAAGAAAACAAAACCTTTATTTATTTTTTTCGACCTTGACCTGTTATTGGAGGAAAATCAAGTATGGAACCTTTCTAAATCACAGTAGTGGCTCGTCAATTGATTGGTACTCTCTGTCTTCCATATGTTTATTCACCATTTCTTTTTCATTCCAAAATGTAACAAACAATATAAAACTGCCACTATTTCTTTGCCTACTTAGGCACCAAGTAGGGAAACTCTTATTGTTCATAATTGACCTTCAAGAAATGTATGCGTATAAGTATATAATGAGCGTTCCATTATATCAATAATAGAAGTGTGAGAGATCTTGTTTATTTATTTTCAACATTGAGCTTTATGGTTGGTTTTCTGATTGACAGCCATATCTCTGGTAAAACCAGCTGGCCATATTGGCATTTCAGTGTTAAGGCCATAGTCAGTATCCGTTGCTGTGTCCTTCGTTGCCCCATTGGTCTAGTAATGAATAGATTTTGCTTTGGAAAAACAACCCTTACAACATCAGGTCTATAAAACCTTGAACCTAAAGTCTGTAAATGTCCCTAAAGAGATACTTTGAGTGACACATGCATCACCTGCGCTCAGAGTCATCCATTTTCTTTTGAGCTGAATCACACACACACACACACACACACACACACACACACACACACACACACATATATATATATGATTTGTGCCATGTTATTTTACATTTACATTTATGCATTTGGCAGATGCTTTTGTCCAAAGCGACTTACATTAGGGGAGAGACAATATGCAATCTGTTACACCGTCAAAGTCTATCTCAGCTTCTCATAATAGAAATTGTATCAACTGATCAATAAACCAAAGCAGTGAGGAAGTAGAGGAAGAAGATAAAGACAGAGGAGGGAAAAAAGAAGGTAGTTTTTTTATTATTTTTATTTTTTTTTATTTTTTTTATATTATAGTAGATGTTCTCTGAAGAGAAGAGTTTTCAGTTGCTTTTTGAAAGCTGTTAGTGTTGCTGCTCTCCTGACTGGATCAGGAGTTTGTTCTAGCAGCCAGGGACAGTGAAAGAGAAGGTTCTGCTGAGAGATCTTCTGCCCTTGTGGAACGGAACCATAAGTCGCTGTTCCTTCTCTGAGTGCAGGCTTCTGGAGGGCATGTAGGAGTGTATGAGCTCATGGAGGTAGACAGAGGCTGATCTGGAGATAGTTTTGTATGCCAGCGTTAGCGTTATCTCCCAAAGCTCTTTTTTGTGTCTCAAGCACTCATGTTCTATGTTAGTCTATCTCTTTTTCACCTCCTTCATTTTCCTCCTGCTCCTTTCCATCTGGCAAGCACTTCCCCATTCACTGCTGATAGCACAGGTTGAGTGGTACGTTGTAGACTCTGTATACGCTGCAGGAGGCAGGGGTGACTGAGTAACTCTCTGAGCCAGTTGAAAGCAAGAGACCATTGCTTGTTTATTGTCCTGATGCTCTTATGGGGAGGGGATGGACAGGACCGCCCACTGGAAAGAGTAGAGGAAAGCCTCAACATGTGTTTCTGTCACATTCTGGACCTATTATATCAGGCTTGTTGGAGGACGAAGAGTTTGTTGTGTGAAGTCAGGACTCCTGTGCTGAAGAAACAACATGATCTGTTGATTCTCAGCAGGTTTGGATATCTTTCTTCCAAATTCAAAGTGAGAACCCTTTCGGTTTCTTTTGCAAGATCAAATGAGACGATCAAGAACTGACTTCTGGTGAGTGTGTCCACTAAGTATTCTGGCCGTTGTCAACGTGGGAAAATTTGAGGCTATCATCTCATCTTTAACCTTGACATCTTCATCACATGAACTTCGGTCTTGAGCTTCTTGTTTTGGTTTGAGATGCCATGAAAGGAACTCTCAGGCGGTTCATGGTTTGACGGTGGTAAATTCTTCCAGGAATCCTCGCTGTTAAGGAATGGGGTAAAAGATGGTGGTCACTCAGTTAGAGCTGGAACTCTGTTATCATGGGAAGAAGCTTCGAGGGTTCACCTGTAAACTCACACGCTCCTCACATGGCTTCCTGCCGGAGAGCTCCTGCGCCATTGCCATGCAGGTCCTGATGCCATACCTGCTGGGCGGCCTGGGGATGGTTTCTGCAGGCATCGTCATGGACATTGTGCAAGTAGGAAGAATTAATCTTTTTCATCAGTTTGTGTTTTTATAGCAAATACATTTTTCTGAAAGACGCTTCACAAATCGTCTTGTTCGTTGTGGTTGTGGAACGCTTTTCTGAGTATTCAAACCACTTTGTCTATTCCGATCCTTATTAGAATGTTATGGGTGGCTTTTGGTGCCAGAAAAAGCAATATACTGGCTCACCAGTGGGCTGGACACTGTGTGATCTATTTAATAACTAGAAGAGGAGTAATAGGAGGTCTTGTTGGTCAGAGAGAAGTGGATAAATTTGTCCAGGAAATCAGGGTTGCAACCCTACTCTTTTCATAGAAGCGTTTTGGGGATTTCATCTTCGTTATTTAACCAAATGAGATCTTGGACCCCCACAGACCCTTAAATTTTTTCTTTAACCATTATTTTTTAGAAATTATTATTAATTAGTAGTATTAACTATTTTCAATTATGTAATTCAAATGTTCTAATTAATTTTGCCATCATATGTTAACAGCGTATTGCCTTTTTCTGCATTTTACACAACCAACTGGCTCATTATTTTTTATTAAACACATGGTCACAACTTTTCCACACCTCAGACTTGTTTAAGTTGATGGAACAACCAAAAGGTAATCTCCAGAGATGAGCCTCTCTTTCACCTCTTCAATGTCCATTTTCCTGTTTATCATAGCCATAGCCGGAGCCAATCGACAATTCTATATATTAAGCCTGAACCAGACCCGATTCGGCGAGTACCCAACAGACTCTGAAGGGTTTGGCCAAAGTTCTTCATTTCTAAATAGACACACTTTGACATATCTAAACTGAGCTTCCAGTATCTGTTCCTGTTCTCTCACCTAAAAAGGTTCTCTTACGTCAATTTAATCTGATTTATTCAAAACTATTATATTTATGAAAATATGCCACGTCACAAATTCTCAAGTTGGCATATCCAGCCACCAGCTACCATTATTGAACTGTTTGGTTTGGGAATAATGCACAGAGATCTGGTTTTGGATGTCTGAGATTTTGATTCAAATGCTAAAACTTGATTTGAGCAAATGTTTAGTTAGCTTCTCTGATGGATGCCGTTCGCAAGCTTCAAACTTCTTGTGTTTAGTATTGATGCAGTGATGGTTCCTGCCCTTAGATGGGGTAGTGACGTGTTTGTGAAAAAAAAATTTATCCTCAAAATGACTGAGTAACAACTTTATTTGTGGAGTGAATAGATTTTTTTAGCTAATAATCAGAAGAAACAAATGAGAATTTACCCAGAGTCTTCACTGTAAAATGAAATAGCATACTTTACTTGAGGATTGCGAATATAAAATTACCATTTTATAATCTTTGTGGAATGACTCTTGATGGTCGGACACTAAAAAGATGATCTTCTGAATGTTCATATTCTCCTCTTTCGTAAGTTCTTTCTCTGCTCTTCATCATGTTGTTCTTTCTCACAGTTTTCTGTCGCGAGGTTAACACAAGTGTGTGTATCGGGAGCCATCCAGCTGTTCTTTCATGTCCCGATCACATCATCAAAAGAACCAGCTTTCATTGGTCGTCATTCTTGCAAAAAAACAAGAACCAAATTCTTTTTCGTTCCACCTGTTATTCGGCCAGATGTGTGATGTCGATGTTGCTCACTGTTTTTGATTGAGTCGTATTCAGGCACAAGACTTTGGACTGAAAATGCGGAAAGATTTGTGATGATAGACTTGGTTGGGGCATTGTCGAGGACTGTTAACAATCAATCAATCAAGTTGTTATATAGCGCTTCTTTAGCAGTTGCTTTCAAAGCAGCTTCCCAAAGTCCTCGTGAGGATCAGGTAGAGTAAATAGGAGTTCCCTCTGTGAGGCCCCTGGGAGGCTCGCTGACTGAGGCAGGTGCTAATCACCTCCCCAGCATAAAGAAAATACAAACTTAATATCCATCGATGAACAATGCATCAAACCACAACATCTATCCTACTTTGTCTTTATGTTTAAGATGGTTGGTATATATGAACACAAAGCCTCTATTTACAATATTTACAACTCCACAAACCGGCAATTTGTTGGTGGGTTGATGACCTCATCGTGTCGCGAACACACAAACCAATCAGAGGAGAGTGGGAGGAGTTTAACATCAGACCTAATTGAACACAAATATGCAGCAGAAAACACAACATGTAGAGAAACGCTGGATGAACCCGGACCGTAGCAGTTGGCAATATTGCAAGTTTGGGTCTTCCCTTTGACATTCTGCATTTAGTGGGACAAAGCTTCAAATATGGCAATTTCACATCATATTTAGTGTTAAGGCTGAACATGTCTTTTAAAATGTAATTTTTGCAAATTTTCAAAGTAACTTTAGTTGACGTGAGCTGTGTTTTGCGTCTGGTATTTGGGTTCACATGTCCCAGGACAAGTAGCCAAGTCCTTGAGGTACAAATAGCTGACCCTAGAAAGCTGGCACCAGTCTCTTATCTGTTCGTTTTATTTGTGATATTTTTATTAACAGGGGTGGGTTGGTAGAGGGAGGAATGCTTAGCTCTTGTATTGGCACATGTGCTAAATATAAATGCACAGCACAAGACACCATTCATGTTCAGTGAGTCACTCAGACTCTTTTGACTTTAAAGATACCACAGATATTTTGAGCCAAACATGTATAAGCACTACCTCTAAAACAGCTTTTCGCTGTTAAAAATCTATGTCTTTAGGGCATAGTGATATGTTTATTAACTATATTCCAAGCTATTAAAATATTTTTGAAATAGAATCACATCAAAGATACATATTAGATGACTGCTCTTTACCTTTTCCAAATAAACCTCTGTTTCCATTATCAGTAAAATATCCTCATCTTTCTCCCTCTATCTCTCAGCACTGGGAGGTGTTCAAGGTGATCACTGAGGTCTTCATACTGGTCCCTGCTCTGGTCGGGCTGAAGGGAAACCTGGAGATGACTCTTGCATCTCGTCTCTCCACTGCTGTACGTAAAAAAATGATCCATCATAAGCTGTTCAGTGTGTAATAGCTCAGAGATGAGTCATTAAATGAGAAGCTTTTAATCTGTGTGAAGTGTGTATAATTAGTTCTCTTCATCAGGCAAACACTGGACAGATGGACAATCCCAAACAGCAGTGGACGATGGTGACCTGTAACCTTGCCCTCATTCAGGTGTGCAGAGAGCTGCTTTTAGCATTATTCATCATACAATCCTGTAATGTAATATAATGGTTTGCATCTACTATAGATCAGGGGTGTGGAGTTCAGTCTCTGGAAGGCCTATTAGTTACAGCCACACTGAACAGTAGCCAAAAGGGACAATACTATTGGAATATAAGAAGAGATGGTATATTACATATTCTGGCTCTCTTGAACATGCCAAGCTAAATTTTAGTTAAAAATGCAATACAATTTGTTATATTTTTAAGTGAAAAACTCAATATTTGGGGGCGTCAACGATTCAGGCTGTTTTAAGGGCATGTTGATAAATTCTTTATGTCACGTCTCCTCTGCCATCTGCACTGGAGTCGAAACATGAGTGAGAGGAGCAACGTAACTCAACCATACAAAGGATCCACTGCTGCTCATATGTGGAAGATGGTTAAGACTTTGGTGTTGAGATATACACCCTGAAACAGAGCGAGGGTGTTGGTTCTTTGCAGATCTTTCTCTCTTCTTTCAACTCACGCAGGCAGAAAATGGGGAACACAACCTCTTTGTAAACCGCAACTGTCAAATTGTAAGCTAATGTGCATTTGTCAATCAATATTCAGGGGGAGAGACATCGTATTGTGACATAACCATGTGATCCATGTGAACAGCTTGTGATTTGCAACCCATTTCGCTTTTTGTAAGTTTTGGCTCAATGAACTGAAAATGCTCTAATATAGTTGCGTTCAGAGCAGTAGAGCACATAAATATGTCCTAACAACGTCTAAAAGTTGTGTTTCCATAATATGGCCCTTGTTCATTTTAACAGCAGTAAACACTATACTGCCTGAACATTAATATTTTAGTGTTTTTAATGAAGAAAAGTTTAAAATGAGACATTTTATGCACTTCTAAAACTATTAGCAAACATACTATAATATTATTCATTTCAGCTGCAGACATTAACGATACATTTTTTAAGCTAACTTTTGGTTAGATTTCCTGTTATCTTAACAGGTTTCACTTTTAAACAACCTTCAACCGATTATTTTTTACCTGGGCAGAAATAATGGCAACATGCTTAGTTTTTTTTTACGGTAAACTCTGTAATTTCTCCTGTTTAAAAAGAAAGTTGAGATTGATCTGAAGCACAGCACGCTAGCGCGCTCCCAGGACTAAGCAGCATTGCTCCGTAATCAAAGATGATCAATCTCATTATCGATAATTGAACGGACATTTATAACCAATAGCTGGAGGGAAGGGCCTGGGATATCATTTAAATAGCTCCTTTAACAAAATCAACCAGTGGGCCATAATTAATGTGTCAGATACTATCACGGCCGATTAATGTTTTTTTTGGACATCCACACACAAAAATGACCACTATTTGTACACGTACCACAGTTTGAGAAGCAATGATCTTGAGGAATTGCATCGTTCATAAAATCTTTCACAAAAGTCTAAAAAAAGTGACTGTTCACTTCACTACATTCTGAATGCCAGCTGAGGGGACATCTTGTGTCATAATCCTGCTGTAAGATGTGATTGATCTAAAATTGGTATTGGGTTTTTACTAAATAAGAATGATGACTCTAGGTTCAGGCCACTGTGGTGGGCTTCCTGGCTGCTCTGGCAGCAGTGGCGCTGGGTTCTCTGTCCAGAGGAGGGGTGGAGCTGGAGCAGGCAGCGGTTCTGTGTGCCAGCAGTGTGACCACCGCTTTTGTGGCTGCGCTGTCCTTAGGTAAAACAACTTGTTTTAGCATGTCATGCTGTTTCTTAAGAGATATCTGTTGTTTTATTGTCCCTTGTGATGTTTGTAAAACTAGAAGTACTATAGGACCACTGCTGGAAATAATCTTTATAACACATATTCAAGAATCTTTTGAATCTTAAGATTAATGTGTTTAAGCAGGTAACTACAAAATATGGAAAGGAAAAATTGATTGCAAGAGAGTTTTGAGATTATCTAAAGAAGGGGTCCTCAAATCTGCTCCTGGCGGAACGAAGGCCTACACATTTTTGGTTCAACCATCATGAAACACCTCTGATTGTGTAAATGTTCACATTTAGTCTTCCAAAACATTCCTGGAAATGAAATAAATCTATAAAAAGCAGTTAAACTGACAATATGTTTTATTTTCTCTGTAATATGTAATCTCTGACTTACTGTTAAAGACCAGTTTTAAACCAATTTGTGATGAGATCTTTTCCGTTTATAAAAGATGTTGTTCTCTTCAACAACAAAAGCTTTATTTCATCAGTTTTTACCATCAACAGTTTCACTCTCAAAGGGTCCACACTCATTTATCTGAGGCTCAATCAGTTCTGGTGTGAAACTTGGTCTCTGTGCGTCTGTGTCAGATGAGCGTTTCAGTTCTGTGAGTAAATATATGTTATTAAATGTGCTTTAGCACAGAGAAGTTCAGCGCAACCCCTTCATTCTATTCCATTTAGCCCTGGTGAGCGAAGGCTGCTGCATCAATAACAAGCTCCTATAACTCCTCCAAACTACATCTGTAACAAAAATTTACTTAGTTACGCCATCTACATGTCAATGGGTCTCTAGTCTTTCCAACTTCACCTTTTCAAAAATATCTGGTTACACTGAAATGCTGCACCTAGTATGTATGGACAGACAGCGTAACCATATTAGTGGCAGTTGTAGTCTGGTGGATAAGGAGATTGATGTGTGATTGGAAGGTCGCAGGTTCGATCCTCAGATCCACTGAGTTGTGAGTGATGAAACACTTGCTCTCCATCTTCAAAAATCACAGCTATGTTGCCCACGAGCGAGCACCAGTTCCCCGACTGTTCCCCGGGCCCCGCAGCCATGGCTCCCACTGCTCCCGGTGAGTGCTCACGGTGTGTTTGTTCACTGCTGTGTGCGTGTACACTGGGATGGGTTACATGCCGAGCATAAATTCCGGGTATGGGTCACTCCATATCTGTCCAACTGGTTCCTTTTCACTTTTTTCACTTTCACTTTACTTAACAAAAAAAAGCATGTCACAAAATAACCGGGTACGTGTGGACAGGGCCTTAAGATAGTATACATGTAAGGATCTCACCCCTGGGGCTGAAAGAGCCTGAATTTGACACGCTCCCTATAATTTACATACTTTTCAGTTGAACTGAAAAGATCAACTGAAACGCATTCAGGAGGGCCATGAGATTAAATGAGGTTAATCATCTGATTAACATAAGTTTGCGAGGAGCTAGGTAGATAATTGATAACCAAAAATGGTCCCAGCTACTCACGTCATCTACAGTTCAGAATGGGGGGGGGGGTGGGTTCTCCAGCTTTCCTAGTGCGCTTCTCCATTGTATGCCAACCACGCTTGCGATATGAGTACGAGCGCATACCACATCTGAAGGCGTAATATTTTAGAATACATTTATTGAATTAACCTCTAAGTGCTGAAACCTTCTAATGACTTTGGGCTGTTTTGCTGTGCGTGTGCAGGTCTGGTGATGGTGGCTGTGATCATCGGCTCCAGGAAGGTGGGCATCAACCCTGATAATGTGGCCACGCCGATCGCCGCCAGTCTGGGGGATCTGATCACTCTCTCTCTGCTGGCTGGAGTCAGCAGCGTGCTCTTTGAATACAGAGGTGTGCTGTGTGTTCATTTACTCACAATCATGGTCATCTCCAACGTTTTTTTTTTTACCTTGCGAAACATTGTGAAATGTTGTACTGCACATCGCCAGTGTTGCCCAACCTCAGATTGAGTTTCTGCTGCGTCTTTATGCTTTTTATTTAGTTTTACTACTTTCATGTGATTTTAATAATGCGTCAGGATTCACCTGACTTTAGCGAAGCGTTATCATTAACAATGTTCTCTAATGAGCAGTCTAACAGAGAGCTCCAGTGTTTTTGGTATTAGGATTTAAAACGACAAAAGTATTTCCTTTCTTTATTAATTTAATTATTTTAAGTTCAATTGTTTATTATTAATACTTTTTGTTATTTATAGTTTACGTTATTTTATAATTTTTTAAAAAAATGGTTAGCATTATTTTTGTTTTTGGTATTTATATGGTCATCTTTATTTATTTTTTAATTATTTGTATGCATTTAAATAATTAACATTACCAGTGTTTGTTATATTTTTATATTGTTTTGTGTTGTGTTGCTTTTATTTATTTTGATTGTTTAAAACAAATTAATAATATTTATTATATGTATTATTGTCATTGTTTTATTTTAAAGTAGTCAAATTAATATTGATATTGGCATTGTACTATCATTTGTTAATGTAGCAATTGTGAGAATCTTTTTCACCGTATTTGTTTATTTTATGGTATTGTTGGTAATTTCTTGTTATTGCTGCTTTTTTATTGTTCTAGTTATTTGCTTGTGATTAAAGCAGTATTTTCAGCTGAATGTGCGTTGAGTAAACTGTTCCAGAAGAGGGCGGTAAAAGTGCATCCAAAATATTCCTTTTTCAGCTTCCTGCAACGATGAAGGAAAATGCAAATGAAAATTGAGGATTTATACTGTTTTCTCGTATGTGCGGATGGTTTAAAACTTTTCTTTGAGAAACACCTAACCACAGGTTCATCAAGCAAGATCAATCTTCTGAATCTCTAGTCAGATAACCTTGTGTTTAAACTATTGTTTTTATTTTGTATTTAATTTTTCGTATCTAATGTGTGCAGTGCTTTCTGGTTTGGTGATGATTAGCGGATAAAGCCTAGTTTTAGTGTTTGTTTCTGTGCAGATGTGTGGTACCTGTCGCCTCTGGTGTGCGCGTTCTTCCTGCTGCTGATTCCTCTGTGGGTGCTCGTAGCCAGACGGAGTCCTCAGATCTCTGAGGTGCTGCGGTCCGGCTGGCAGCCTGTGATCGTGGCCATGTCCATCAGCAGGTGCCACACACACCCGCCCCTACTCCTCCAGACACTCGGTTATGAACACAACGGTACTCATAAAGGCTTGATAAAAAGACAATTTGTTTTTAATTAAACACAAATTTAATTAAACTGTGTGCAATGATCAGTTAACATCCCAGTGTCTCTCACTTTTTACAGTGCGTATTTGATTTAACACAAGCCTCTCAAATATTCAGGCAAATTAACCAAAAAGTATGGAGCCAAGACGATCTCCAAAAGATTGTATTCGTACAATTCAATTCAATAAATAAATAAATAGCACAGTTCAAATGTACAAAATCCAATTCATATATTCAAAGCAATGTTTGTACATTTTCGAGTGAAAGCGTAGATGTTCCCCCTCAATCCGTAAACGTGTTTTTTTTTTTTAAAACAGGTTCACAGATTTGATTGTTTTTCAGCAACTCCTCATGAGATATTTACAAACTGAATGAGATAAATTTACGCATTGCTGATTGTGGATTTGCAGCCTCACTCAATTTCTGCTCGATACTTCTGCTCCACCAATCAGAGCGCTCACTCAAACAGCTCAACGTTGTGCTGTTTTTGCGCATTGCTTAAAAAGTCTGATTTTATCTTTTAACAACTCTGTTGAAATATTAACTTTGTAAGAAGCTCTTTAAAATTCCTTTTATTTAGCATTCAATAACAAGCCAATCAATTAACATGTTTATTCAGACCAAACTGTAATGTTTTTATATTTATCTTAATTGTCAATACATCTTTTAACATAAAAACAACAGTTACCCTAGCAGCTGTTGGTTATAATGAAATATATTAAAACAAGCATCTATAACATCCAAAAACCATCTAAGACAAATATGAAAACATTTCTGTTTGGCCTGAATAATTGATTGGCTTGTTATATTTTGCAAAAGTTGTAAATTTACAATCAACAGTGTAAATATCTCATGAGGAGCATCTGAAAATGCAATATATTCTAATCTGAAGCTGTTTTGAAATGAATTCAGGGCAAATGCACACGTATATGAATTGATGGGAATATTTACGCTTTCACTTGAAAATGCGCCAACATTGTTTTGAATGTATTAATTGAATTGTACTTTTTGAGATCCTCCTGGCTCAGCTTCATAAAGAGTGTTACCAATGATTATCTAAAGCCAAACCTTCAGTTGGGTTCAATTTCAATGTATATTCAATTACGTTCCATAAATTAATGATGCCCTTTCTTTTACAGTATCGGAGGCCTCATTCTCGACAGGACCGTGAGCGATCCCAACTTTGAGGGCATGGCAGTCTTCACGCCGGTCATCAACGGTGAGTTCAGGAGTAGCTAGGTAACCTCCCTCTGAGCAAAGCTACCCCTCACACGCTTCGAGCTCTGCAGCGATCCTTGAAAATATCTCTAATCGCGACAAACAAGTTATGAAATCTCACATTACGCCCGCTTTGCCTCCTCAAGCTCGTATTATGCTGAACTGAAGAAGCCTCACTCAGTGTTTGGAGATCCACTCTTGCCAAGATGAAAGCATCTGTTCCAAACCGTCTCATTAAATCAGAGCGCTGGCTCCTCGCTGCGTTTATCCTGCATAAAAGAAGTCAAGTGTTTTGATAAGAGTTTCCTCAACCAAAAAATCTCAGCTGAAGCCGAGTTTGGTTGGCTTTACGTAAAATACAGCTTGTGGTGATTAATGGACTTTGACAATCTGGATCGGATTTCCCCTCACAGGGTTTGTTTTTGCTCTGTAGCGCTTGTGCTCTTCTCCTTTTTCAACAATGACTCGACACAATCGAAGGGAGTAGGGTCTGTTGTGTTGTGAAAGCTAACCCAGAAGAAGAAGAAGAGATGAATTCATGCAGAACATCTCATCACTAGTTGTTTAGCTCAGTCTGTTCATAAACAAAATCCTTTTAAGGGAAGAACTCATCCAAAGCTCAGTCTGTTATTAATTATGGTCCTTTAAATAGGTTCTTTTGTGTCTTTTCTTCATTTGAGGGTAAATGAAGTACATAGGGTGCGATTTTAAGGGATATTACATAATTGTACACATACATAAAAAACAAACACTCATTTTCACTCCTTACAGAAACAGAGCCCCCTTTTTTGCATTTATTCCTTAGCCAGAATGAACATTTCAAGCATCTGTTTTTGTTTCAACCCTCAGCTTAAAGAGGGTGAACAAAGGAGGCAAGGAGATGTGAAATACAATTACCCACAACTAAACACAATTCTCAATCTCTGGACTCACTAACATAGAGAATTATCAATAACAGGAGTCAGAGACCGAATACAGTTAACCTCGCATATAATAACACTGATCTAACTTTATATTAACTTAAAACTATTAAACTTATCAGGAGAGATCCTTTGGGTACTTGAGCTGAACACTCCAAACTTGTAAAAAAAACAAAAAAAAAAAACAATCCCAACTCTTCCAGCTGTCCATGAGATCCCCAGCAGAAGAGTCTGTGGAGAAATCCCATCACAAGTCTTGACAAACAGCTCAGATTCCTCTTAACCTGAAATGTGTTGAAGGGGGGTAAATAGTTTCTCTGACTCCGGACGCAGCGGCGAGGAGTGCGGTCCAATCAATCACGGTTAAGGCTTTGATCCCCAGAATTACAGTCTGGGTAGAAATTCGATCACTAGACTCATCACAAATCTTCAAAAACAGCTGTGATTTATTTCCGATTTCTCCTGTGGCACAACAGAACCGTTTGTCATGACAAAAGAGAAGTTTAAGTGGTGAAAAAACACCCAGTTCACACTATTCCAGTAAATACACAATCACGAGCTGAACCATGTGAGCTCCTCGTAATCTCGACCGTTCGTGATCACGCTGACGATCATGTTCCAGTCCAAACACACTATTGATCTTCAGATATCAAGGAAAACTCATTCTAATAATAAGCTTGCACTCATATTCCACCTTTCTTTGGGCTGCTTTTTCATCTTGTTTATTTACCTTTCTTGTTTACGCTCCCGAAACATTGGGCAGCGTTACAGAACGAGCTAAAAAAATCCTCACCCTCTAAAATCCTGCTTCTGTTTTTTGGACACACTAATAAGGTGTTTTATTCGATTTGATACCATTTTTTTTATATAAAAATTACATCAATCATATATTTTCATCTCAATAACATGTAAACAAAACTAAAAAAAAAAAACACTTCACACCTTCTTTATCAGCAGACCAGTGATCCCCAACCTTTTTTTTTTTATCAGAGCAAACCGGCCAAAACTAAATAACATTGGTCAAAACTTGGATAAAAAAAATAAAACATAAAATATTTTATTATTTCTTGAGGAACTGCTCCATTGTCCGGTGGTTGGGGACGCAATCATATAAATGCAAACATATTCACAGAGTTTACATCTCTGGTAAAAAAAAAAAATTTTTATTAATTGAAGAGGACCACATTGTGGGAAGTGAGGAGCATATTGTTGGAGTGTCCCTTTAAATATATGTAACAAGAGTTATTAAATTGTAATTTGTGACTGAAATATCTCTAACAAGCCACACGAGGAAACCCATTCGGAAGATTTGACCCGTCATTAGTTTCCCACTCATCCAGCAAATGCTGTCCTGCTGTAATAGTCTCTGAAGATCAGATGTGGCAGTGTTTCATGGAAAAGCCATTAATTGTGCTCCTAATAGCTCTGAAATATGCTGCAAATGTTTGTTTGACAGAGCTCTGCTGCATGGCTATTTCAGCTCCACTTGTGACTGAGAAGTACTCAGGCGAACTGTTGTGACTGAATTAATTGGAGCTCATGAAATGTTATATAAATAACATATGATACACAGCATTGACGCTTGGCAGCTCTCCGTTCGCTCAGCCTGGAGGTTGCTTTAGGGGACCGTCTGCCAGGTTTGTCCTCGGTACAAGAGGTGAATAAATGATGAAGTCTTTCAGAAGGTGGTGCTCTCTCTTAGTGTAGCTTTCTCCTCAATAACAGCACAAGAATAAAATGTACTCTGTTCAAGAAATATTTGGTCCCTGCTTAAACAAGTTTCAAAAGGAGCTGAAATAATTCCAGTCACCATAATTGATATGGTGTTTAATAACGGCTATTTAGTTAAGCTTTGTATGCTTTTTTAAAATCGTAAGTAAAAAGGATAACATTTATCTTAAAGGTACTCTCCCTTTTGGCACTGTGCAATTAATCTAATTGTGACCACGACATCGATTTAAAGCCTTATCGATCAGGAAAAAAAATATTCTTGTGTTTTATGTGAACTTTATAGCTGAAAATGCACATTAACTCACAGCCGAAGCTTCAAGAGCGGCGCTCTCAGTCTGTTTATATGGTGACAGCGTTAATGCTGGGATTCCCACCTACATTACTCCCTTCAGCAGATCGATGCTTCTAGAACTCTCGTTGTTCCGTTATCAGTTATCGTACAAAGTAACGTGGATATTTATGGAGAGGAACATTTCATTCAGGACACAACCATGCTATGCCTCGTGAGGTTTTCTCTAGACTAGACCTTTTATAATTTTATAATGCTATGAGCTTGATTTTTCTTTCAGGATCTCCACAGTGTAAACTGCATAAAACAAGTTTGTGTCGCTCAAAAAAAGTTAAAGTAACTCTGCGATGCATGAAACTGCCAGGTTAGCTCCAGTGATGGGAATAAAAGCGATAAAAATAAACCGCGTAATCAAACCAATTAACGTTTTCCCCGTTGCAACGCTGTTTCCGGCACTATCCATAAAATGCACGTACAGCAGCCTGTATTTGACACTAAAGTGCTTTCTCTCAACCAGAGCTCCTCTCTGAGGTTTGAGTGTGTGTTCAGGGCAGGAGCGGGACACATCCTGACGGTTTGTGTGTCTGTGAACATGGGGTCACTGGAAGAACGTGATGATTGGCTGACGAAGAGTGCAGGGTAGAGCGTCATTCACATTCATCAGACCTCGAGACGAGTTGACGAGTCCGATCATTTCAAAGTAAGCTTTGGCTAACGAAGTGTAAGCACTACTGTTCCCTCGATCTGATAAAAGGCAAGAATGTTTGTTATATGCCCCTTGTGCCCTCGTAAAAAAGTCTTTCTGTGTCAGTCACTAGCAGCTCGAAGCTCCGAACATCGTTACAAAGCGCCACCAAACTAGTGATTAGCAACGCACGTGTTAATGCTCGCTCTGTTGAGAAAGAAAAGGGTTTTGTGGTTTCTTCATCTCGTGTTGGTAAACACTAATAACGCAGGCAACATAAATTCTTAATAGTAGTTTAATATTTATTGTTGTTGTTTGTTTATTTTTGGTAAATTTAAGGATTTTTAGTTTTTAGACTAAGTTATTGACAAGTTAGGTTCTGTGCAATAGAGTTCTACATGAAAAATCTCTCAGTTTTTAAACCAGTTATTGAGTTTTCTGTGTTTTATATAGTGTTATGTTGAATTTGACCATTTATCATGTTAGATTTTTGTAATTTACAAACTTAAGGAACAAAAAAATTACTTTAGCTGGTAGCTACTTTTATAATAATGTAACTCAGTCACTAACTCGGTTACTATTTGTGAAAAGTAACTAGTTATTTTTATAAAGGCATGTGCCCAACACTGGTAGTACTTAAACACAAGAAACATTGTGTTAATTTCTCACCTAAAACCTTGAAATATGGTTAAGAGCCACAGAAGTTGTTGTTCAGAGTTCAGATGTAATTACAGATAGCTGCCGAGCAAATGAATGTACAATCAAATGTAAAACACTAGCATTTGTTAAAAGTAACTGGTAACTATAACTAATTACTTTTTTAAAGTTATGTGTCCAACACTGCTTTCCAAATCAGCTTTTCCTGGTCGTCTGTGTTTTAGGGTGTCTTAGCAATTTTCAAGCTTTTTCTCCATTCACCTTCACAGTATATTATTGATATAATTACGTATCTAAATATGTATGTTTTCATCCACAACTCAGATTCAACTTGTTTTCTTTAACTTGTATATATTTTCTACATATAATTAATGCACATAGATCAACTGTACACTTTCTAAAAATGACTTTAACAAACAATAAAACAAGATGACGACATTTACTGTAATTCATATTTATATACAGTTATAGAATCTGCAGCTGTAACAGACATAGCTGTGCTCAAAAACATGGTTTACCAACAAAGTTGTTAATAGCAGGATCTGAGGAAAGGACAGCACAAATAAAAGCAAGTAAAGTTCGAGTAGAAGCTGTAGAAGCTCACCACGGACACGCTTGCACCTAAACCCTGCTTGTATGTAAAGTACACAAATACATTGTGAAAAACATGTTGCATAACGATAATACAATTTTCTTTTGGAAGCTTTTCCATTCTTTCCAGATGGCCAGACTAAATTGCTGCCACTAATACTCTTTTTCTCTGAAAGGAAGGTTAAAGAAATGTGCTCCTGTTGCTCTCCCTAAAGTTTATAATTACGAAGAGATCCCTCACAAGCACGCTGTCCACAAAACAGCCATCACTCGTCTTCCGACGAGTTTAGAGTACATTCTAAAGAACGCAATTTTGGCTTATTGAGGGAAAAAAAAAGTCTTGGAATTATTAGAAAACCCTTAAAATAAAAATAGATTTATATTGTCCGTTGGGGCTGAAAAAGCCCAAATTGTAGAGCCTAAAAAGCTTTCTTTATTCACTGTTCTAGGTCTTAAATAATTTGTCACAGCTCTTGTTTTTTTGATGTCCATGTAAAGCTCATTTGAAATAGTTTTTTTTTTATGTTGTTGCTTTGGTTGCCGGAGGAAAAAAGATAAAATGATGGTTGGGGTCTGTTGGGAGCATTTATGCACATTTCCTCAGTCATAATAGGGTTGCCAGAGTTTAAGAAAACTTTTGTGTCCTCAAAAAATTCCTCAAAAGCATTAGTGATGTTTAGTGCTGCCATAGTTTGAGAAAAGGCTCAAATACACTCAAAATCGTTAGTGATTGTAAGCGTTCCCAGATATTGATATAAGAATCATAAATTAAAAAAAATGTCAATGTGATTGTAAGGGTTGCCAGAGATTGGGAACATGCACATAAATCATAAAAGTGATTGTTTTAAAAACATGCTTCTTAATGTTGAAAATATAAGAATGATGGCTAGGGGTTGCCAGAGTTTGAGAAAATGCGAGTAAATGCTCAAAACAATGTTGTTTTCAAAAGGTTTCACACAATGAAGAACACTGTTTAGTAGGTGTTGAATTAGTTTTTGATGTTATGATGCAGGTGCAGAAATCCTCAACTTTAGCAAATTCATCACAATTGAAAGTAGATTATATCAAAGTAGGGCTGGGAATTGTAGTTTTTATTTTTTTAAGTTTGACCGATTGACAAATTCAGCGTACTTTTCTCAAAAAAAAAAAAAAGGGATTGAGTCATTTAAAAAAAAAAAAACAAGAGCTATGGCTTCCTCTTTTTTAAACGGTGAGACATTGAGCATGTAATCTTTAATTTTACAAGTGTTTGCAAATAAAAGACAAAATGTAGAGTTGTGTGGAGCACAAATTTCTTTTGCAGCAGATTTCACGCTTTAGGTTTTTTTTGACACCATTCAGTTTTCAACTTTTGATGAAAGATGTGTTCCACAATATGTTTGGTGTGCATTTAAAGCGGAGCGCTCTGACGTTGTCTCCTCTGGCTGCTGACAGGTGTGGGGGGGAATCTGGTGGCCATCCAGGCCAGTCGCATCTCCACCTACCTTCACTTCTGGAGCGTTCCTGGAGTCCTGCCCTATAAGATGAGGCAGCACTGGCCCAACCCCTGCGACTCCTTCTTCTCCTCAGGTGAGCTCACCACCACCTGATCACACCTTTAGTTTCTCCAGCAGCTCGTCGAGATAAAACTGATCGTTAGCAGTGTTTGCTGAGCTAATGCTATCACTGGGACAAAGCCAGATCGATCACCGTTTGTGGAGTGAACAATATTCCGTTCTGTGCTGTTGATCGAGGAGGCGTGTGCTTTTAGGATCCTACTACTAAGTAAATCTTGGATTGAAGGAGAGGTTTCTGCTAAACGGCTTTAGTAAAACCATCAACATTTGCTAATCTTTTCACAAATGTTTTCTTAGGGCTGTGTTTTGTTGGGATATTAAGGCTAGTTAGTTTCCTGGACTTGGATCGAAGGAGATTGTTTGATAAACGTAGGCCTTTAGTAAAACATTTCAAGCACATTTTCTGAAACAAGATTTTCGCTAAACAAACACTCAAATAAAGCTGTCACCATTTACTCACTAATGATGCAACGCAAAACCTTTGTAATGAAGTTCATCTTCAGGTCAGCGATTATGTGAAACATGAGTTTTTTTTGCGTGCCTGTAGAAATGTTCATTCATACAATTTATGAAACAAAATTAATTTGTTTGTTCATCTCATATTTTTAAGTGACGTGATTATGTAAATTTTCAGTTGCAGATATAAAGTTTTCGTTTGTATGCAGAATTAAATTCTATAGTCACATAAAAAACACTTGGTGCAGGGCTGCAGCTAACCTTTATTCTCATTGTCGATTAGTCAGTGATTATTTTTTTTTTTCGATTAATCAACTAATCGGATAAATGGGTGACGTGTTGAATTGCTTGAACTGTGAACACAACATATTTATATTGTATTTTACACAGTTCAAAATGCAACAATTTATATTATTATGCATTATTTACCATTAATAATAATAGTAATAATTCATTTTATTTGTTGCTGCCTTTCAAGACACCCAAGGTTGCCCTACAGAAATTCAACATATAAAAAACCTAACACATATAAACACCAGCGCAGTTAACGTTCAGGTAAGAAAACTAAAACGGTTGAAGATAGGCCTCCCAAGAGAGAAACCTCTTTAATCTCAGGCAGATGATCCCCAGAAGGAGAGTTGGAGGGAGGATGAGGAGTCAGAGTGATGAAGAGAGAAGGCTACGGATGGATTTTGTGCTTGAAATGGGATTGAAAATATTGAATAAATATTCAAATGTGTATATTTATACAGTTTGCTTTGGGTCAATCCCACTCTTTAGTTTAACATTGATAGTTTAACATATTTATAGGTTAGAAAAAAAATAAGTACAGAAATATACGAATTAGTGGACAATAATTTTATTGTTATCAAATTGTATTTGACATTTTTTAGTGTTGCCAGTAAATAGACACTGTCTCTTTAAGAGCTTTTGCTTACAGGAGGCGTCTCTGAGCTTCGAGTTTATCGAGCGAAAAGAAGTATTGAGAATTATCTGGAGTTTATATCAATGTCTATACAAGCTAAAGAGAGAAAGAGATATGACAGAAAAGCACAAGCGTGAGCCAGATCATGTGCTTTCGAGTGAAAGGGATGTTTCAGCGCAGAATCGAGGCCCTGAGTCTCTGTTCTGTTAATGAAGCTCAAGCTCCTTCTCTAGGTAATCTTAACTCTGGATCTGGAAGCATGGAAAAACAACTGCTGATAACCCAGAAGCCAGTAGCGTTGAGTGTTTTCTGTTCATACAATCATGTAAATCGTCCACCACCATTCTAAGATAATTACTGATAGATGGTACACGTTTAACTAAAATTTTCTCCCTGTCTATGGAAGTTATTAAGTTGAAATGTTTCACAACTTTGAGATTTGACCTATATAAACTGCCCTACACGCTACAGTGCTTAGATTGAGCTCGGAGTCGGAGTGATCACATAGTGATTGAAGTAGCACAGAGATATAACCATCTGAACCGTCTTTCTGCATTAATAAAATCAATTTCAACACAATCCACTATCATTTCTACCACAGAGAGTCAAAACAGAGCGCAGGTATTCGATGTATGACAGGCCAATAGGGTCAGAAACACGCTTCAGGCAGCTTTGAGCTCCAAACAGTAAAAGCGTAATAACTTTCCACAGAAAGATTCCGTGAATGAAGCGGTGTGTCTCGTAGAAATGCTTTCGATGGATAGCCTTGTGAGTGATTGTTTTCACTTTTCTGCTACGTTGTTCAAAACAGGAGAGCAACGATATCTCCGGACGCGAAACGGAATCTAAAGAAAGAAAGCTGTTTGTAGGTTTGAGACTATTCTCTCCGAAAAATTCCCTTTTAGGCTGTTTTTATTCTGAGCTTTTTTTTTTTTTTTTTTACAGAAATTAGTTCCTTTGTTAAAAGAATAATTTGAAATACTTTTGTTTTAAAATAACTTAATTAATAACTTAATCATAGTTACTAACACACAGTAGTAAACATATTTTTTTCACTCCATACATTTGCATTTAGAGTTTAAATATCCAATTAAGCAAACTCATGTGCAATATTCTAAATAAATTGCAATTAATACATAACAATACATTTTTGGAACGCCAACTAAAAATATTAACATATTAGATGATCTTATTACAGCTCTAATTTTAATTAAAAACAAATTTGGTGTCTGTTTTTATAAATTTGACACTTGTTTAAAGTCTTGATCTGATTTCAATCATTTTTGGTGTGGTTTTTTTTTGTAAACCTTTTATAGCTCTGGAATTCTTTTAAGACCATATTTTTAATTGGTTTATTGATATCTGTGCTCAAAAAAGAACGTGATTGTGAAAGGATATGATCTTCAGTTGTTGTCTTCAGTTGAGTAAAAACAACACCTTGTCCTCAACAAGTGCAAGTGTGAAGCGAACGGATGCTTTGCTTTAAAACTGCATTTTAAAGCCTGTTTTTGACACCATGATTCCTTTCTAATCTTTACGAGGTTAAGCTAAAGTCTGGGATTGTGGGAATGTCTCTGCAGGAGTGAATTCGAGGTCGGCGAGGGTTCTGTTCCTGCTGGTGGTTCCAGGTCAGCTCTTGTTTCTGCTGGCCATTCATCTTCTTCAGGGCGGCCACACCGCCATCACTCCGGCCTTCAGCTGCTGCTACCTGAGTGCTGCGCTGCTTCAGGTTCGAACCCTGCAGACACGCGTTAAAACGTGCGGACCTGTACACTGGTCTCGAACACAAACGGCACACTAACTGAAATCAAAATTCAATATCTTTATTTCTAGATAAAAATCACACCTCAGCTCATCTTTTACAGTTTTTTCATCACACTGCATTTCAGAAAGATGGAAGAAACGATAATTTGGACCAAAAATGACATACGAACACCTTTATGGTTTTTTTTCAGGGTCTCATTTTCAAAATTCAATATCTTTATTTCTAGAAGACGTCGACACATGAACATCACACACTTGCGCTTGTCTGCTGATGCTCTTTCATTGGTCAGAATTGTAGGAAGATTGAAAGATTTTAATTTTGACCAAAAATGACGTACTAACCATTTTTTATCTTTTATTTGTAGATAAAGTTCACACATGAGCACCACACCCCTGTGCTCATGCTCTTTCATTGCTCAGGTTCATGTAGCTTTTTTCTTAAAAACTTTAATTTTTTTTGTCTTTGGGAGGAAAATAACACATTTTAAAATGATAAAAACATTTCAGAGTTAAAATTTCAAATCATGTATCAGAGTTAAACCTAAAAACACTTTTTTTTTTAATTTTTAACAATTGATTTAATTTACTTTAACCAAAAAGACACACTTGCTCCTTTTTGTTGTGTAAATAGTAGATATAGAGTTGTTGGTTTGGAACCAGGTGACTGTTGGATCTTGTTTAAAATGAATAAAAATGAGCTGTAAATAATGAATAATACAAAGTGAGAAGTTTCCAGGTTGGAATCCTGCTGTACACGGCAGAGCTGATCGTGCGTTTGATGTGGAGGAAAGGACTGGACCCTGATAACTTCTCCATCCCGTATCTAACGGCGCTGGGGGACCTGCTGGGCACGGGCTTCCTGGCCCTGTGCTTCCATCTGGTCATGTTAGCGGAGGGACTGGGCTGGTAAACCACTGAACTTCTACCTCAAGTATCTCCAGCCGTCTGTGCGCAGGTAGTGAGCTGCTGAGGCTGGACACTTTCTTTGAGCCGAACACAAGTAGGACACAGACTTTGTAATGTTGGCAGGTATTGAAATGGTTATTCAATGCATTCAATTATTAATATATGATTATAGGAACACAGTCAATAAGCATACATTGATAAAGTAACATTGTGTAAGGTTCCAAAACATCGTTTTGTTAAGGTTTACAATTTGTTTTCTTAATAGGCTCATTTTCTTTACAAAACGTTAGTATATTTAATCATCTTAGCTTAATTTGGCTCAAATAAGATGTTTTGGCTTTTAATGATCAGTTCAAATATTTATACTTTTTAATCTTCATACTTTTGTGTGTTATATTAAATAGGAAGAACTTTTCAGGCTGAGAATAAAAGGGAATGACCTTTTTACAAAAGCAGGTGACTAAACCTTGCAAACTGTGTTTTGGAATTGTTCTAATATCTTTAAATTCTTGAGTTCAACCATTAATATATAATTATAGGGAAAAGTATCAATTGGTCATTACTCATACATTTACGAATGAATTTTTTCAAGAAACTAGAAAGCTGTTGGTTAAGTTGAATCTTAATAACAAAAAAATTATCTAAGCTTATTCTTTAAAATTAGGATTTTGTTTTTCATTGTCTGGTTCCAACGTCAGGTGTATCTTAGCTTGGATTAGATATTAAATCTTCCTATTAAAATGATAATTTATGTGTTTATTTAAAATGTTAATTTACAGACTTTAAAAAGTATACATTTTGTAGAAAATGAAAAGACAACTTAATACTTGACCTATTCATTAAAAAAAACATTAAATTATTAGAAACTGAATTACAATCTCATCAAAAGTGTCACAGAATGTTAATTAAATAAATGTAATTTCCCAAATAGCAAAAAAAAAAAAACAAAGTTATTTTTGAAACAATTGTATTTTAAACCTGTTTTGTTGAAAGTCTACCTCTAACAAAATCAATTAAATATTCAGTCACACATTTGTATATTCATGTAATGAAGTAAAACTGGTTTCTTATTCTGTTTAAACCATGAACAAGTGAATTGTGAGGAGTTGTGTGTTGGGAAAAAGAATATCCAAATGTTAAAAGGCAACATATTACACAGAATAGTGCACACTAGTGTTCACAGTTTGGCTGTTCGGAAAACATTCAGTACAGTAACATTAAAGATGACACAGTATCTTCACGACTCGTACCGATAATTTCTCCCAAACTCTCCTGTTCAGATACATTCAGAGTTTAGCATCAAACTATTTCAACTTAAATCAAACCGTTCGACTGTCCGCGTGTGTTGGGAGCGTGAATGCTTCAGCTGCTGTGTAAATGCAGTGATATTTTCCAATGTTCAACATTTATACTGTACATACAAACATCTCTACTGCAAACTAACCCTCAGCTGTTGCATTTAGTCAAAAAAAGGAATTAAGAAATAGAGTTAAAGCTGAACTGTAGTGTACACACAGCTCTTTTAAATAAAAAAATGCTCTTTTGTACCACACAAAGTTGATTGCACTGAAACCCTTATTTTGAATTTACAAGACCAGCATTTCCTCCGAGCTGATGTTTGATCTGGAGCGTCCTGAGGATAGTTCCTACCTCACCAGCATCCTCAGCTCAACAAGAGACGCACTGACGAGAGTCTCTCCTACTCGACCACAGCTATGCGCTGTTTATCTAGCCTGATGCATGCTAAATAAAGAGGGAGCACTTTCAGTCCGGAGCAGCTGCACGTGGCAAAGTAGATGAACCTTTCCAAACAGCTGGCTGGCTAAAACATAAATCTGGGGAGTTATTTGAGATTTAATACAAGTGTGATTGGACAAGGGATCAATGATTTGCTGGTTCAAAGTGTATAATAAATATTCTATGTAAACAACACCATAAATATAAATCTGGGTGGAGTTGAGACCTTCGTGGCACTGCTTCATTGGCGAAGAAACCTGCTTCACTTAACATTTCCAAGGATAAAGGCACATATTTAGATCTCGGTGGAATGTTCCCAAGGTCTAAGAGTTTAGAAACTCTTCCTCGCACTGCTGGGATGTAAGATCTTTGCCAGAAGATTTCAAAATTGGTCTCTCATGGGAGTGCAACTGACTCCCTCCTCAAAATTCATCTTCATAAGCTTCCAGCTGCAAGAAGAGTAGAAGCGCAAGCTCCCACGTCGTTGCCTGCATGACTCGCGTCCAGAGATTTGAGATCACTCAGAAGTCATCATCATGTCAACTTCAAATACGTCGGTACAGAATAGTTAAAAAGCAAGAAATCCATTCGGTAAAGGTTGAAAAGTTTCTTCTGGTAAAAAGGGGTGATGTTATCAAAGAACTGCGCAGCCATGTCCCCCGTGGTCCTGGTGCTCTTGGAGGTGGCTGGAAACTTCACCTCACCTTCAGCCCCGGCTAACTTAAGAATGTAGCGGGTATCTTGAGCAAGAGTCTCATACTTGCCTACAACATCGTAACGAATCAAGCAAGGGTGGCAAAGTGAGTGCACGCGCTCCCAGTGCTCATTAAACGGCTCCTCTCTCTGAGTCTGAGGGTCCACTAAATAATACACAAACTCCTCAAAGGAGACGTCGTTTCCCTTTTCCAGTGCATCAGAATGAGGGTCTACGCGATGTCTCCGGATAATTTTGGTCCCGTAGCGTTTATGGAAAGCGGTGTTGTAACTGCGGGTGAACTTGTTCCGGTAGGCGGAGACGAGTCGCTCAAACGGTTCACGCACGAACACAAACTTTAGGTACGATCGCAGACGCTTGTTGATCTCGGTTGTGGAGTACTCTGAGAGAGAACGCAAGTTACCTGCAATGTGAGCTTCATTAGCAGGGATAGCTAGCGGGTCACGATAGCGCCCGTCACCTGTCAGCACCATCAGTACACGCTTCCAGTTGGTGCATGCCACTTTGGGGACGTAGCAGTAGAGTAACTTGTGTTTATCGTCCACGATGAGGTGGCGAAGGTCCTCCGGGCTGAGCACACGTCTTTTGCGCGTATGCGTGCGACAGGTTTCCTCTAGCAGCTCTCTTCGACCGTGTAGAGATGCTTGCACTGCAGACTGCTCCAGCTGGAAGACAGGAAATTAAATGGAAGTTAATTCACATCCGTGTTCCTTGAGAGAGAGGAGTCATGTGGGTTCAGATGTGGTTTCTTTTTATAATAAATAACACTTTATTTTATAAAACCCTTTTCAAGCTGTGCTTCCCAAAGCACTGCACAGAGAAGCACATAAATATATGAAACAACAGCGATCTAATGAATAAAACAAGATGCATTACTCCAATTAATTATTACCTAAACTCCAGTGCTGAAGTTAAAGAAAGAACAGTTGCAGAAATCACATTGAACTGACATTTCTTAACATTGCAATGAAGGAAACCACAGGTTGCTCTAGAAACAAACGGTTGGATTAGCTCAACTTTTATGAAGCTGTTGCTTGTTGAGAAGTGCTTGCGAAACTGAGGCACATTGCAGTTGGAGGATAACAGTTTGCCCCTGAGAGAATCACAAAAATGCTAGATTTTGTTCTTTTTGTGCTGGATCAGGGTTCCTCAAATCCAGTCCTGGAGGGCCGCAGCACTGCACACTTTAGTTGCAGTCTTTCTCTAACAAGCATACTACTTTAGCTTCACACAGTCAGAGGACCTTAATTAGTGCCCTCCAAGACTGGATTTGATGAGAAGATCATTGTTACAAGCACAGAATTCTTGAAAAGAAACCAACTTTCTTCTCATTTTCTTGAATGAATGGAAAATTCTATATAAGGCTGGGCATTATGGACCAAAAGTCCCATCTCGATATTTCTTAGCTGAATGGAACTACTCGATATTTCTTCGCTTAACAGCAAAACTATCAAAAATATATCAGTATTTTGTTTCCCTTTAAAGTTAAGCAAAAGTATAGAGAAAATCTGTTCATTTTGTACTACTCCAAGTAAAAAAAAAAACATGTTCTGAGTTATTTCTAAATTAATTCCAACAAACCACACTCAAATCGTCTCAAATCAACTCTGCTGTGACGCTAGATCATTAATACTTTCTGTATCTACAACGTTTCTTAAAATCTCCTTTTCCCCATACTAACTTGACTTTTTATTTAAATTAAATATGAAATATATAAAATTGAAATCAGTTGGGCAGCTAGAGCATTGTCAAATATTTAATTTCACCTTGGACAAACAAAGAGATAAAACTAGCATAATCATGATTTAACAAAAAATAATAAGAAAATTAAAAGACATGGCAAGTCTATCAATGATGTAACAAGCTTCAAAACAGCAATAATAGTCTATTTTAAAATGGAAAAGTAAGTGATGCGTCAATGAATAAAAGAGTTATCAGTGAACAGCTTCCAGAAGCTGGGGTTGTTTTAATAGATTCATAATTTGAATCATAAAAACCATTAGGATGTCCTCTGGCCTCTGTAAAGAAGAGCTTTTCTCCAAATACACAGTGTGAAGCATAGCAACAAACAAAGAATATAAACTTTAGTAACTGAATTACTTAAAAAAAACTGTTTGTCTATCTGCGACAGCAGGACAATGGCATCCTTCTTCTTTGTCATGTTTCTGACTGACAGAAAGCATCTGTTTCCTTCATAAAAGCACAAAAACCAAAAAGTGAAGCATTTGCGAGACCTCAAAATCTTTCATTCGTTCTTTCATTGAAGATCTCGTCTGGAATTTGCTCTCACGTCTGAACAGTTGTTCTGCTCTCATCTCTGTTTTAGAGTGTTTTAGACGCTACACTTGCCACGATTACTTTAACAAGGTTATTTACATACAATATGACATTTGAATTTGAATTTTCAATTTATTTAAAAGTGAATAAAATGTTATTGGGTGTTCATGTAATGATGTTTTTGTTATATTAAATAAATTGTTACATTTACCTTCCTCATCTTGTTGCTTGTTTATAAATATTAATGTACGTGCTTAATTTATTCCTGAAATGTGTTTGAAATACTCTGCAAATACAAAAACGTGTCTGACTTTAACCATGATGAATAGAAGGCCGTTTGCAAGCATCTCATCACATTATCCAATCAAAATAAGCTACCATATTTATTACTTAACAATTTAATGTGATGTTATATAACACATCGTTTGATTTTGATCACCGTTTTTTATTAAACTACTTTGGTGGCGATAAATTTGCAGACAAAACTATACAGTTTAAAGCAGATGATGACTTCTCATATTTAGAAGGTTTTATCTGCTTTGAGCTCTTCCAAAACTCATAATTCACAATTGTGTGGGGAACGTAGAAGTAGATGTATGAAAGAGACTTGCTCAAGATTTACTTTTTTGCTACATGAAGTGCAAATACTTTGAAGCTCAATGTCTCAAAACCCTTTAAACACAAATGGAGCCTGACAATTCCAAAAGGATGAGGTTATATTATTAAACAATAGCTTGTGGATTCAATTGGCTTGTATAATTATAAATATTGGATATATTCTCCCCCATGTATTCATTTGGTGCTGATATAACATAATAGATTCAAAGTATAAATCAATTTATTATGTATTGAATTCTCTGAAAATCATGCAAGACTTTCTGTAAAACAGGAAAAAGGCTCAGAAATTTTTGTGACAAACTCTATTTTCATTCAGCCAATCATGAAGTCTACAGAGCTACAGACGTCCGGTAAGCTCTGATCATCAAGATTGGAGAAGAATCTCTTAGAATTAACCCCGTAATCCTTACATTTGCTCATGTTTCAGCTTGTTTTTGTCACACCGAGGGGGACATGGCCCCTGTGAAAGTGCCCTCTGTGAATACTCTCTATTCAGTCTGTGACCTGCACACAGAGTGTCTCAGAAGCTCTCGAGATGTCCATTGTTCCACTACCTCACACAGAGAGAAATAGAAAGGAGCTGTGGAGCATACCTGGTCATTCTCCTGCAGTGACTGCAAAGGGCTTCTTCCTGATTTAACTCCAAAACTGTTCTGGACTGAAATCTGCTCCGAGGCTGCAAGGAAAACACAAAAGTGTCTCATGAGTGAAGCACGTATCACGTATACAACATAGGATTTAAACATCATGGATTGTTATCTAAAGATGAATGATGGTGATTAAGTTATGTTGTAATAAACTCATCACCCAAAATGTATTACGCTATTCTTGCTTTCTCAAACAGAGACTATGTTGATGATGATAATCCGGATTCATGCTGTTGGTTTCAGGGTCAAATTATGCTTGAGACCGTAATTAGTTTTACTACGTTACTGGAATGGCTTTTAGCATATGGTACATCGTGTTCTAGATTAGTTTACACATCTTTCGTTTAGCTTTATGCCAGTTCAGACTGCAGGATTTTAACCCGAGGTGTGGTTGGAGATAATGTGGTCCATTCTTTGATTAATTTTAGTCTTAAATTGCGCAAATCTGTGGGGAGAAATCTGTTTGCCCACATTCCCATTTTACAGCAGTTTAAGTTAGTGACCAATTATTTTACAAAAAAATATTTTTTACAATTAACCTCGGTACTTTCCAAAACAATAACAAATGTTTAATTTAAAAATATGTGGTTTTGACTCTTTCAATGTCACTGTTATGGGGATAACCCCCCCCCCCCAATTATTTTAATATAAAAGGTCATTATAAACAGATTTTTTTTTAACCTTCATCATAATTTTGGACATGTGAAAGATTAATAACATTTACTTTCAATCCATGTTTTTAACCTGCTGCCTCAAAACTGGACTCTGATGTGCACATTTCCAGTCGCTCCAGTCTGCACATTACCTCCAAAGCACATCTCTTAAGCACCTTGGTCTTCTATAGTTACAGTTATATTACTTTATATTTTACTACCTCCATTTCTAGAATATTACTATATTCTATTTACTTTTAACTTGAGCAATTTACTTACTTAACCTGTGTTACTGGGCAACTGAGGAACGGGTGTTATGGTAACTGTGTTTTTGGATAAACACTGGAGAGTATCGAAAATGGACATAGAGAACATACCAGAGTGTTTTAAACCTTAATTTTACAAAGTACTAAAAAAAATCAAGAGTTATGGAGGTCAATGATATTGACTTGAATTAAAAACATTTTTGGTTGTGAAGTTTTTTCCATGAGTGTCAATGAAGATCTGCTCACTTCTGACCCCAGCCTTCAGAGGCCAGTCAAGGTACTACAACTCAGTACACTTCCTATTTTGCAACAGCAGGGAAAACAGGTTTTCCAAAAAAAAAACCTCACATCCACATGTGTAAGAAAATGCTAAAATCCATTTAGTGGCAGCCTACTCCTCTACCCTGAAGTTATATCAGCCAATCAGAAGCTTCCAAACTAGTTTTCTACTCGAGTTCTTCCTGGCAAAGAAGCTCACTTTAAATAAGAATGATGTCTTACCAATAGATCTCAGACCTCTCTTGCCCACAGAACGTTGGTTAAACCACTGATGGGTTTGGTGCTTTTTTTTTTATGGCAGGCACTTCAAGAATTCTGAAATTGTGACCTGATTGGTTGAATTTGTCTGCATTTCCGGGTGAAGCCAGTGTCACATTTGTTCCACTTGAAAAATAGTTCAGACGTATAATCAAGAAAACATGATTTCACTAGCCGTGTACTCCTCGGTTAGGTTATAGAAGATTGTTGTTCTATTCATGTAACTTGGCATTATCGCTCGTCTTCTGTAATCTTTTCTACGTCTAACTTGTTCAACCTTAAAACTTCAATCCAGTCCAAAAGCGCATCAGCAACATAACCAGCAGTTTCATTACTAATCCCATTTTTTTGAGCCACAAAGATCTCTGAACACCAGCTTTTCGCTGTCACAAGTCATAGAATGTGAATTATCTAAGAACTAAAAGTTCAGCGTAAATTATTGATAAAAAAAGCACACTTCATAGTTGATTGATTCGTTTATTTAATTTTGTATAAACAACCACTGTAGACTCTGTTTTAGTGAGATGTTTTATGAAACTATAATGCTTTAGATTTACATGTTTAACTGAAACCATTTAACCACGCTTGAGGACAAACAATTTTCCTATTAATGCCCTATTTTTCCTTTATCCTGAAAAATCCAAGAGGCTCTAAATAATCAATGTTTTACTCTGAAATTTTGACCCCAATAGAAATCACTAAATAATTTATCTGACAGCTTCATATATATACTCGGAAACTTTATTTTTGGGCCATAATTGTCTAGCCCTACTTACAAGTCTATCTAAAGTGGGGATGGTGCCCACTGCTGATCAACAGTAAAATATTTACATCTCATCAAAAAGGTTTATATCTCAACCAAGTAGAACACCAACAATGAAGAATGTATATTTATATGGTGCTGTAGAAATAAAACATGTGGTTATAATGGAAGTCAATGGGGCCCTAACAGTTAATGAGGGGGAAAAAATCTATATGACACTGCAAAGAACATAAACATGGATCAAAGTCAGTGTTACTAATCTTTCACAAGCCCAATACCAGAAAAAAGAAAAAAGAAAAAAAAACACAAAAAAAAACCAGTATTTTAACTTTTACATTGACCATTTTTTAAAAAGAACATTTAGTTTTGGGAGAGTACTATTCAAAAATGTTCTTTTCCCACCAATAACCCTCCAGAACTGTAAACATACAGAGCCGCTGCTGAACAAAACACATTAAGTTGAACTTACAACAAAAGATATGCTTTAAAGTCCCTCCCACACATTTGCATTCACTTCAGGAAGAGTCTGTTTTCATCCGCGCATGGTAAGCCACGTCCCCCTTCCTCCCCTTCTCACCCATCACACACTCTCCTTCAGTCTCGGGGCCCTCGCTCGAGCTCAACGGATTGGTTTAGCACATGAGCCAGCGTGAGTCAAAGGGTCGCTTTAAATGCTCAGAGAGTGAAGCTAGCGCGTTGGAACAGGGGCAGACTTGTGGAGTGAGGAGGCATGGGGGAGAAGAAGAGAGGGACTTTAAACGAACAAGGTCATTGAGATCAAACTCATTTTCCTCTTTATGGTGGTTAATGAAGGAGGTTTCTCCTCAAAAATGCTGAACAAAAAAATTCAGAAATATCTTCAATTACATTTCAAATGGAGGGGATTCTAATAGGAAGCTATATTTATATTCTCAAGACTTTTGTACAGAATTAACATCACCATTGAGGTTCCTAAACAAGAAGACACATGGATGCAAAATGTTTTGTTCATTTTTCATTTATAGATCATTTGTATATCAATAATTCCACAATTTTTCTATAAATGATCACTCCTTGTTTTCTTGTGAACAGACAAGTGTGTGGTAGTTTCTAATAACTGCACACTTTTGAAACCGCTGGCCAAAATACATTTTCAGACAGCCATATGGAGCGCATAACCAAAGTTATTGGCTCATCTATGACCTGTCAATCTCTGTTTGGCGTCGGATTGGCCCACGTTAACTTTATATCCCGCCCTCTGAGGTGGAGAGCCAGCAACACATCTTTTACAATAGATTGAAAACATACTAGTACTAGTGTGCATGGTTTTTCTTTTAAAGCAGAGAAACTAAATATTTGTCTCCGTGTGGACCTGGCTTAAACCCAGTTAAAGCTACTTAAAAAGAAAATTAAAAAAGCTGATTAAAGTACGAGCTCATCCAAAAAAACATTGCATCGTCCACTCACATTGTGTTCCTAAAAGTTATATCCAGGTTCTGAATTTTACTCACTGTGTCTTAAATTTATAGAACAAACATTAGGTCTGATAAACTGGAATTTAAGAAAAGTCATTAAATCCCTCAAAACTAACAATCTCTTTAGTTGTAAATGGCATTCTTTAACTTGTTTATTATAATTAAAATGTTTTTTTTATGGAACATGAGAGAGAGAGAGAGAGAGAGAGAGAGAGGGATGGAGAGAGAGGGGAGAGAGAAAGAGAGGGATGGAGAGGAAGGAGAGGAGAAGAAGAGGGGATGGAGAGAGAGAGGGGGAGAGAGAATAGATCTGGATTTCTCTCTTTCTCTCTCCCTCTCTTTCTTTCTTCTCGTTCTCTCTGCTCTCGCTCCCCTCCCTCTTTCTTTCTCTCTCTCTCCCTCTTTCCATTCTCTCTCTCTCCTCTCCCTCTCTTTCTTCTCCTCGTTCTCTCTCCCTCTCCTCTCTGTCTCGCTCTTTTCTCTCTCCCTCTCTTCTTTCTCTCTCTTCTCTCTCCCCCTCTCTCCTCTCTTTCTTTTCTCTCTCTTTCTTCTCTCTCCTCTCTCTCCCTCCTTTCCTTTCTCTCTCTTTCTCTCTCCCTCTCTTTCTCCTTTCTTTCGCCTCTCCTTTCTCTCTCCCTCTCTTCTTTTCTGCTGCTCTCGTTCCTCTCTCTCTTTCTTTCTCGCTCCCTCTCTTTCTCTGTTCTCTCTCTTTCTCTCTCTCTCCCTCTCTCTTTCTTTCGCTCTCTCCCTCTCTCTCTTCTGTCTCTCTACTCTTCTCTCTCTCTCTCGTCTTCTCTCGCTCATCTCCCTCTCTTTCTCTCTTCTCTTCTCTTGTCTTCCTTCTTCTTTCCGTCTCTCTCTGTCCTCCAGAGAGAGAAGGAAACAGGGAGGGGGCTGAGTAAATATACAGACTAAAATCCGAGCTGATCTCTCGCCCAGAGCTTACTGTATTCACCCGTTACTCTCACAGCGTGATTAGAAGTGAATAGAATTATTTTTACAATGAAAACAACTCATCACAGGATGAGAACCAGGCTTTCACCTTTAAAGTCGCAAAAGCAACTAACGGCACTTTTTAAAGTTATTTTAAATAGGGTATTGAAGTCTAAAATGTGAAAAGATATTTTTCAAAACATGAAGCAAGGAGTGTAATAAAAGTGGGGGGACAACTATGACTCAGTTTCACACTTCAAGTCATTGCATCGTTTCTGGGTGGTTGTTTTAGACTAATTTAAGTTAGTTTTATGTAAAAATAAAGGATGGAGGTTTGAAATGAACATACAAACTGTTATTGCACCATAAATAAAACCCTATCAGCAAACTAGTGCTGTGCGATTAATTGATTTAAAAAGTACATTGATACATTAATTTTACTCGAGATGATGTTTAAAAAAAAAAAAAGAAGAAACATTGGTTTTGCACTCATATGATTTCAGGGTGTGCAGCTCAAAGCTACTGCAGTCCTTCTCGAGAGTGCCGGCTAAAAACTATCTATTGCTCTACTTGAGGCCTTTTTACATTTTAAGAAAAGTACATTTCCTTCTAATTTTTTTGTGAACATCATCTAACGACTTTTTGAGCAGCAAATAGTTAATTTTCTGTCTGAGGTTTTTTATTTTCGTATTTTGCATTTGCATACATCAACAATAAAAACTATACAAAAGGACCCGAGATCAAATTTTTGCTAAATGTACTAACCTCAAATACTCCCATCAAGTGTTTTTTTATGACGCATGTCTTTAAATGAAACATTTCTGCTTCAAAGACAAAAAATCCTAATTATTAACAATTATTAGGTATTTACTTACTAGCTTAATTCTATAGCTGAAATAAAAGACGATAACGCATTTAGTACAGTACGCACATTAAACAACAGCTAAAATGATGACTGATGGAAGCTACAAAAACGTATAGCTTTGAAATTACTTACAGAAGTGAAATGACTGGCCATAAAATAGAAATCAATCGTTAAATGATGCTGCCACACGTAAACAGCATCAAAACAAACATCGAATCAGTCAGCACAAGAAAACCCTCGATACTCAACCAAAGGAAGTCTTAGAGTGTGTGAGGCCTTTAAAGTGTGTGTGAATCCCAACCGCAGACTGGTGCAAGCGCACTTCCTCTAAGATAAGCAGAACGAGAACCGAGATGTCAGTTCAACCAAGCAACCCAAACAATTAGAGAGAGAGAGCAGCACTAAATAAATATATTACAAAATACAAGGAAAACACCACCACTAATGGCTACTAAAGAAGAACAACGAGGTCTCTTTTAAACCTTGTTAGTATGCACTACGAGTGAGGCTCCTCAAGTCAGCTGAGGCCAGCCGGCGAGAACACAAGCGTGGTTGCTGGTATGCTATGCAGGATATATACGTTAGCCTCTGAGGGTTTACAGAGGACGACACACAAATCATTCTAATTTTAATCAAACGTTTGCAAGGTAATGGCCAGGAAGCCCTCCTGTGGTGCTGCACCGCTCACTTACTAACACAATTCTGCTCTGCCTTGCGTGGCGCGAGTCTTCTGTTCCATCTTCTGACCTCTGTGTTTTGTTTTAGTCTTGAAATTAAATGATTTATTTTTTCAATCCTCTACTCAGCCGGTGCCTTCGTCCCTACGGTCTAAATATAAAAAAAGTAGCAGCACATAGTACAACACCCAGATGACTGAGAGTCTTCTTTAAAAAAAAAAGAAAAAAAAACCTTGGAAAAATAAGCACTAGAGTTTCTTGGATAAAGGTGCTAGTAACTCACCAGAAAAAATAATAATATTTTGAATCGATTTAATCCAGGCGGATTGACAAGTAGCCATCACTTGTCAAACGCTCAATGGAAACTCAAACCAATGCCCTCTCCATTGCATCACAGTCTCTGTAATTTATTCATGCACAAATTTGTACAGATAAAAATTTTAGGGCTGCAGCTATCGATTATTTAGATAATCGATTAATCTATTACTGTAAACGATTGATTAATCGGATAAACTCTTCCCCCCCCCCCCCCCAATCTCCTGGTATTTTACTTTACAGACAAGTAAAAAACGTGTTCAGAATTCATTATTAGATGTTTTTGATATTCCTGCACTACATGCTGAACTTAAAAACAAACAGGCACAAAAGTTTTTCATTGCCAGAAAGTACAGAGTTTAGCAATATAGATAAATTCATTATTCACACAGTAGATATTTCACTAAATTACGCAGCTGTTCGTAACATCTGTTTGGGGTCCTGTGTGTGACGGCGCTTCCTGCATATATATATATATATATATATATATATATATATATATATATATATATATATAGCAAAAATATCAGACATTGAGCAAGTATTTATTTGTATTGTATTTAGTCATTACCCATTAGTATTTGTACCAAATATTTATGTGCTCATAAATTACTTCATGAGATTCATAAAACTCGTACATTAAAATATATTGAACTATGTTTTTTGTTCAGTTTTTTCACTTTCAATACAACTTTACTTTATCTAAACGAACGGGTGTTTTTGGCAATTAGGTGACCTGATTTAACATTTATTTAATTCATAAATTGGACCTGACTCCATGAAAAAAGACAGTCTGACCTTAAAAGCTAGAGTCCATGAAAAAGACAGTCTAACTTAAAAGGAGTGACGCTTTTCTGATAGGGATACGCAGCTAGAGACAAAATATCTGCCACGTGAAACTTATCTGCAAGGATAGCTTTCTGCATATATACTGCGCCTACGAAAAGTAAAGAGAGGTGCAGTTTTCGAGCCAGGTTCTGTAACCCATCACATTGCTGTTTCCTGATCTTGTGCTGAAAAGTAAAGAGAAATCGGACTGAAAGTCGTAGTCTGTCTTTATTGAATTTATTTTCAAAAGTGTATTTTATATTCTGGGAAAACAACCACAATATATATATAGCAAAAATATCAGACATTGAGCAAGTATTTATTTGTATTGTATTTAGTCATTACCCATTAGTATTTGTACCAAATATTTATGTGCTCATAAATTACTTCATGAGATTCATAAAACTCGTACATTAAAATATATTGAACTATGTTTTTTGTTCAGTTTTTTCACTTTCAATACAACTTTACTTTATCTAAACGAACTGACAATCCTCTCATTATCTTTCATTTCCTTTATCTATATGATGTGAAATAAATTATCTGAACTCAAGAGAATGAGCTGCTGTGGTAAACTTAAACGTGTTGCTACTAAACTATGGAGCTGCCCTCACTCTGTATGTTTCTCTTCTACTTTCAGTGTGAGCGCCTGTCTCCATAAGTTAATAGAAAAAGATGTCAGCCAACGAGTTAAACCAATCAGAAGCTAGTTTCCAGTAAGCATGGCTTCTGATTGGTTCTCCAGTCGACCGTGTCATGTAACATGTCACTAGGAAGTGTTTAGGATGTAGGATGTTTGAGGAAAAAAAGATAAAAGTGTGGCAATTTTAATTGCAATATTGATTAAGCAATATTTCAGAATGACATATGTTAGATTTGCAACAAAAGCAGTTTGAAAGAAAAGATGAAACTACAACAACAACAAACCTGACTGACAATTGCTCAAGCTTAAAAGAAAATGCAAGTCTAAATTGTGAAAGAATCACAAGCTCTCTGAGAATCACTCTCAAAAAAATGTCAGGGACAAACTAACAAGTGAGAAGGAATTAATATAATTTATCTAAAGTCATTTCTACGTTCCGCACCAGAACACTAGATTAAATTAACTCCAAAGGGTGCATTAATGTCAAAGCAAAATTTATTTCATGAAGAGGAATGTGCTTAATCAGAGATTAGGATAGAGTTACGTCTAACCGTTGTGGCTCTGACTGACTAAAAATATTCCTTTCACAGAAGGACCTTTACTTTCATAACCACAGCTCAGATAGAGTTAAGAAGAGACTGAGATGCATGTCATATGAAAAGGTGCAGAAAAACTGTGCTTTTCCTTTTCTGTGCCAAACTAAAATCCAAGAAAGTTGAACCAGTTCTTCCCTAGTTCAAAAACACCAAATTAGTTGCAAAGCTCACCGTTAGTCACTAAAAGCTAGCGTCTCTACTCTATCACCAATTTCTGAAACGTGAAAAAAATGACTAGTACAATAAGATATCTGGCCTTTGACACTCATTTATTTAATAAAAAAGAATTTCCCCAAAGGGTCTCGAGTCACAAAAGAACAGTTCAGTATAGCAACGGCATTGTGGGACGCTAAACCCTGCTGACCAATGATCTGGTAGCATGTTAAACCAAAAGAATCTCGTGCAGCTCCTCATAAAACAGGTCTATTGGGAAACTTGGCCCTGTAAAGCAGTACAGCTCCCAGTGTTATGCCGTTTTATGGGTAATGTAACGCTTAGACAAACCAGTAATGGTTGATCACACTATTCCAAACACGTAGATCCAGACAGAAAGAAGCTACTGGACATTTATTTTATGCACCAAACAAGCCATGACCAACAAAAATAAAATGTGGGTTAAACACTCTTGTGTGATTCAATCCATCAGTCAAACTATTTCCAATTCTGGAACAAAGGTAACAAATATAAGACGAGAAAGAGAAGACAAGTTAAACAGAATATAGACAGAAATCAATAAGTTCAATAACCTCTAAAGACGTTTCAAGGCACTCTCAAATTGCCAGTTAAGAGTTTCTTAAAGCTGCCATATCAACTGAACTTTTCAGACATTTCTTGAATGTTTTAGTATCGATCCGTCTTCAAAAACATGCCTCAGATCATATTCAGATTGGTTCATGCATGTTTGTGTAATCCTATTTTCTTTCCTGGGAGCTCAAAAGACTCGATGTTCATAGCCACGACCCTTGACCATAGCACCGCCCACTAACCAATCAGATTGACTGAACCAGAACTTTCAATCATGGCAGAATTATAAAGTTAGCTTTGATAAACTATGAAAAAACGTGTATTTTTGGATGTACTGGGTCTAAAGAGCTTTGTAGCTTACCAAAACAAAGATGAATTAATCAGAAATGGGGATATTTGGTTTGGTGAGGCACAACCATTTGAAGAGAATCAAAGAGCATTTTTATGATAAATACTACCTTTTGAGGTCTATTAAGGGTGCAGTGTAGTGATAGTCTAGAGGGGTCATTTATTTATTATAAATTGTTTAAAAGTGGCATAACATGGCATCTTTAAGTAACATGTCTTTTAACTTAGTTTTTTTTTAATTCACAGAACAAAAGTGTGAAAACTACACCAGGGTCAAAACCATCCAACCAGAGTCTAATCGATCATACTAAATGATTTTGTGTGAAAATCAAATAAAAGCCAGATTTTTTTAACAATGGTAACCAATTTACTTATGGTCAATGATTGTTTTTTAAGGGACAGGAATAAAAAAAATTGTCATTCATTTTCAAGAAAATCCCTAAATATATGAAAAACTTCTCAATTGGAGGAATAGTTGCAGCCAATCAGCAGGCTCTCTCCAAACCAGGAGAAGACACTATTGCTCTAGAATGGTCTTTGTTTTGGTTATTTCAAATTATACACTACATCTGAAACGTCAAACACAAACTTACCTCAAATACATGAAAAAAAAACGCATCAGAAGACTGTTTCTTTCTTTAAACCTAACACTGTTGCAGAATCTATGCACTGATAACATACTGCAATATACAGTTAATACTGTTACAGAAGAGTGAATATATCGCCTTACAATATCAGCTCAGTATACATTTACTTTTCCTCTGTTATTACTAGATAAAACAGCTACAGAAGAGAAAATGTTCTGGGACTGCAATGCTACTGGTACCATGTGGATCAACAACCTATGCTAAGCTATGCTAGAAAGTTTAATGGCCATTTCTGGAGAACGGCTTAACAGTTTCCAAAACAAAGAACACTTAAAAAAAGACATTAACTTAAGCAGAGATGTAAAATTAAAGAGATTTTGAAAACAGGCTGATCTAATCTGAGAGGACCCAAACTCTCCAGTCATTTTCAATAAGAACATAATTTTGTTAATGTAACCAATTCTCAATATTCCAACCAAACCTTGACTTTGTTTTTGTATCAGACATGTGTCTTGCATCTGGCAACTTTTCCAACCACGTCATATGATGCCATTAGAGGCTTGCTATGCTTGATGGTAATGGGGAAAAACCCTAAAAGATGCATTAACACAACGTAAACCTTCTTTACAACTACCATTAAATAAGTAGAGCATACTATGAGTAACTCTAGCAGAACACTTCCCGAAGATCAAGCAGGCAGTTCATCAAGCTAAACAAGCTGAAAGGAAGACAACGTATTGCAAACTCAGCAACGTCTCTTTTATAAACACCAGCAGCAGAAACGGATGGTGGTCTGATAAGCAAAGAAACTGATGCAAACAACAGACCAAGTATTTACACGAACCAGATCATAAGAAGAAGATGGGACTTTATAAGGGATGGCCAAATACGGAGATCAGGGTGAGGAAGATATGACCTCCACATTATGGGAAATGCTCAACCGGTCGGTACCCATTTCATTGAAAGCAAAGCAGCTCCAGATGTCCCTCTTGGACACACAGCTACATTTTTATGAGTTGCATTTCAACGGTTGATGTTTGGCAGAACATTCTTGATATTGGCACCCGGCAAGACGCACATCAAGAGAAGAACAGAGGGGGATTTAAATGACCAAAAAGTCAACAAACGTCCCATTTTTGGCTCCATCTGTAAATGAATGCGCAGGGATCAGAAGATAGTCACAGAATAGTTTAGCGAAGAACCAAACATAAACACGAAAGAAAGCCATTTTACATTCATTACAAATTGATTCGAGAAGATTTAGGATAAGACACCTACAGAGCAATACTTTTAAGATAACTTGAGTCAGCTCTTTTTGTTGGAACCACTTTTGAGCACAAAAGCCAAAAAGACACACTATATCCAGGTTTATATGAAAGCGTGACCCTGTGACCAGTGAATGGTGTAGTGAAACAGTTTCTGTCCATGTGCCAGTGGCTAAAAGCTTTTAGACTATAATACACAGCATCTATCTATTAGCTTTCCATGTAATATTAGATTGATTGATTTTGAATGTAGATCAAAAGAGATGACTATGTAGGATTGCCAATCGCAACTTAACAACCAGAAAAGGTCATTCTTCATTTGGGCTCTAATTTCAGTAAAGCTTAAACAGCAGGGTTTTAAAAAAAATGCTGCTTTAATTAATAAGAAATGACAGGTTTTAACATTTAATCCCCTGATGACATTTTGAGAGAAAAAAAAAAAAAAAAGAGGGCAATGTCACTAATTGAACTGAGCCCAGTTTAATTAAGGGTCAACCTGTCAAGACTTTAACAGGTTTAAATATATTGGGTTTATTTTAGATCTAAATGAAATTTGACCAAACACACAGAATTTCTTCTGTAAATTGAACAACTTTAATGCCAGAAAAGCTATCTTACAAAGGGTGTACCGACTGAATGAAATTATTATCCTGTACAATATTACCTATGAATGAATTTTTACAAATGTGGACAACACATATTTCAATTCAATAAAACAGAAACGGATGCAGATATCGCGATTATACTTGACAAATTCTGATTTTTTTCAAGCAACTTCCTGATTCAAACGACAATTTTATCTTAAGGAAAATAAACAAGATGATTAGTTTCAAATGTAACATTAGTGGTCGAACAGTTAAATATTGTATTTGCACTATTCTCCCTACAGAATGTAATAAATAAATCATATGTGCAAAGACTTTGGATTTGTCTGTCTAAATTGGCTTATTTGACACAAGCTGCTGTTTCCGGATATTTCTGGATATTTTTTACAATAATTTTCCACTGAGCAGAAAAAGGAATTTCACATGTGCATCCACCAATCATGTTCCTCTATGGCATGATAACTCACAGGAGCCAACAGCCAATAAGGCATAGGCAGAGTATGCAACTATTTTTTTGAACTAAAAAATGTGACTTACAAATTTTTTTTACAGTTAACTCAGTTTTTTACTGTTTATTGCAAATACATTTTTTTAAACAATTACAAAATCTAATTTGCATGTGTAAAACTATAATGCATTAACTTAGCAAATGCTATGCTTTATGTTTATTTGCTTTTTTCTAAGTAAGACTGAGTGTGCATCAAATTTCCAAAAGTATGAAAGTAAACGGTCAAAGTCAAAGGATCTTAAACCAATTGAAGTGTTGTGAAAACAGGTCTGAACACCCGAAATCTGTTCAACAGACACATGAACAGGGTCACATGACCGGGGTCACATGACATGTGTAGCATTTGGCCCAAGGGCTATCCAAGGTCAGATTCTGGATGGTTCCTTAACTATAAAAATTGTACGCCCATCTAAACAAACATACTACAGAACAAACTGTTGTGATTTCATAGAAAAAGATAAAAAGACAAACCATCAAAAAACTAAATTGTAATGCATTGTTTACCAAAATCCGTTTCAGACCGGCATCGAGTCTCAGAGGAATAGACAAAAGAATAGAATAGAATGCCTTTATGTGTATAGAATGTCACTATACACATATACAATTTGCATTATAAGAACAGAATATAAAAGAATGCTGCAGGATTATATTTAGAAGTGCTTGCTTAAGTAGTAAACATTTATCTATAGATTGTGTGCTACATCTATGCAAATTCTGATACTTCTCCTTTGCTATTTCTATGTGTCATTAGCACTGAAGCCTGGGTTTACTTCCACACACTGCAACGAACCCTTACATTTAGTTTAAAGGAGACAGCCATAAAAAATAAAATAAAAACTCTAGGGCAAATCTACAGCTGCTGAATTCTCTTCTCCCAACTCATGCCACCCTTCTTCAAGGTGATCCGCTCCTCTCGAAGGCATCAGGGAAGAGGTTTAAAAGGTTTGGAATGCCCTAGAGTCTCCCAGTGGGGGCTTTCCAAACATTCCAGGGCTAGTTTTTCCTCTGCTTTGTTTCCAGCAGCTTTATTCGCTCATTCTTTTACATATTCTGATACATACACTCTTTTACATATTTACATAACACGTGTGCAATGATGAAGAGCATTCAGTCACACCGTAATATCATCATTATATAAAACATATCACTTTACAAATTTAAGTGATAACATGCACCTAAGCCCCTCAAGAGTTTTCAATCAGATCCTTCATGGGGCCTTTTCTCAGAGATTCCAAAGTCATCGCAGCTCTTAATGGATTCACAAATCTGACCAAGCTTTAAGCTGAGTCAATCATCAGACTACATTTAACCGCAAAGATAAAGACGTTTCAATAACTCTAAACCAATTCACTGAAGGGTTAGTTCAGTTATTACGACATAATCTTCAGTGACTGCTCATTGACTTGAATATTTGTATATTTGTTTATCTGTAAGAGTTAAAGCACCGTGTTCAGTTTTGGGTTTCATGTAATAAGGGAGAAAATCTCTTAACAATGGCCATTAAAGCCAGCATTGAGTCCGGCGTAACGTTTGCTCTGTCGCGTGACTTTGACTTTACCCCGAGGAGGGGGAGTAGTTTAGATGTCACATACACTTCTCGTCATGCAGGTAACTCCTGTGTCTATACACGCTGTGAAGTAGGCTTGGGTGGTAATATCCAATGCACCATCAAAAATAGCAACATTATCAGTCTTAATAACTGTATTTTTGTGTCCTTATATGGGAGAAAAGGATTAAATATTTAACATACAGGGATCCCTCAAGATACAAAATGATTCCGTTCCAAGGTGGCCTTCATTTGTATGAGTTTTTGGCATGTCGAAGCAAGTTTTACATGTAAAATGTCTAATCTGTTCCAAGCCACACCGAAAAAACACTAAAATTTGAAAATAACACGGAAAACCAGAGAAAAATAAGCGAGGATTGTTCAATCCTTGAAAGCATGCATTATCAATCTAATAAATGATAATAAAATAATAAAAACAGAATAAAATAAATGAACAACAATAACACTTACCTTTCGAGTGAGGCGACGTGTCGTATAAAAATATGCTTTACCAAAAAAGCAACATGAAAATATTCACAAATTTAGGGTACCAACACAAAACTGAAATTGTGCGTAACGAGAAAGAGAGCTTTTCCGGGTAGACGTCATGGGGCGAGCAAATAGGAGAGCAAAATATTATGCACGAAGACCCAGCATCAGGGCTGGAACTGACCAATAGGAGAGCAAAACGTTTGGTAGCGTGTGGAATGCGGTTACGTGACCCCAATGTCATCTTCCGCCCGAATTTTTAAATGCTGACTATGTATTTATATGTCTAAATCTTGAATTTGTTTCCGTATAGCATGTCTTTTAGTATCTTGAATTTTCTGCAACTTGAAGCCTTCATATTTCGAGGTACCGCTGTAATTTAGTTAATATCTAAAAATTTGTATGCTTGCTTATCACATGACAGCGTGGAGAAGAAAGACAAATGGGGAAAATAGTGTGTTGCGTACCAAGTGTCCTGCTCTTGAAAAAGAACACAACTTCTGCAGTACTTTCAGTACTTTGGTTTGTGACCGAACGAGAAAGAAGAGACATATTTATTCAGCTACCAAAGTTTGCGCATTTTAACATGGGACTGAACGAAAACCGGCATCACGATGGCGCAGTGGGTAGCACGGTCGTCTCACAGCAAGAGGGTCGCTGGTTCGAGCCTCGGCTGGGTCGGTTGGCATTTCTGGGTGGAGTTCTCATGTTCTCCTCGTGATCGCGTGGGTTTTCTCCAGGTGCTCCGGTTTCCCCAAAAGACATGCGGAATAAGAGAATTGAATAAGAACGATTGTTCATAGTGTTAAAGTGTGAGTGTGTGTGAATGTTTCGCAGCGATGGGTTGCAGCTGGAAGGGCATCCGCTGTGTAAAACATATGCCAGAAGAGTTGGTGGTTCATTCCGCTGTGGCGACCCCGAAAGGGAAGAAAGCCGACATGAAGATGAATGAATGATAAAGGGGATTTAGTCACGTCTGTAAATTCTCTGGTTTAAAAAATCATCTATGCAAGTCCACAACGGACCATCGCAAAACACAAGTGGATTGCTGAAATTGGATTCAAATAATCTAACATAGTGTACATTAAAATATATATTGTACTGTCTTAACTTTAAAAGCATAGCATAAATGTAGCACCTGTATAAAACACACATGAATGAACCAATTCAGATTGTTGACCTCTTTGTGGGCTGACCAAGTTTAGATGCTTGAACTCTTAGCATTCTTAACATAATATAGCAATGTGTTATCTGATTAAAAATCCATCTTGTGCAAAGATCATACATTGTGATGACTTAAAGTTAAAATACACTGGCAAATCTAGGAATGACTTGACAAACCTTTGGTTTGCAGCAATATCAATGCAGTCAAGACTCAAACAAGCTATATTTAAAAAAAAAACTAAAACAAATGTGACAATTAAGTTAGAAGCGTCGCTTTTTATGTCATCACGACCAAAGCCACTTGTGTATCCCGTTATTTCTGATTCACTTGAAAGATTCGACTCAAAGGACCAACCCCAGCACGAACCGCTGCGTTGATGGACTCACCTGGTCTGGAGAAGGTCTGGTAGTATAATATGAGGATGAAGAATGACCCGACGCATGTCGCCAGAAACATCCGACCCACTTTGGGCTTTAGCATTCTGAGAGCCCTCCAGCGAACGATCCCCGACTCTCGCCCGGCGACAGCGCTCCGAGAGGGGCTGCAATCCTAAACGCGTCTTCTCATTGTAGAAACGGAGACAAAAACTCGCAGCCCAAAACTTTGTGGAAACTAGCTCCGGTTGACGCGGACAGCCTCGGCTCGACAGCGGGTTAAACGAACCATACGCCTCAAACAACGACCGCGAGCCGTCGCTATCAAGCGGTGGCGTCAATCAATCACATATTCCATTCAACATCTACATTTCATCGATTCGTCACATGCTGCTGTCAGCGGAAACAAAACTTCCACGAAACATGGAGGGCATTGTATCAAACTTCGGCGTGTGACGTCACGGCTAAACGCGTCGAGTCGAGAGCGGCTCCGGGATGTGACGTAATGTCACCGTTGCTGAATACAACGGAAACTGCTGGAACACTCTTTTACGATGTTTACTTGTTAAGTTTAAAGTGCGGCAGGTTTATCCATTGAGCTTATCTCGAACGAGGTGTTCGTGAAAGTGAGTTTACTGGGCTGAATACGTGTCACTGCTAATTATTAGGAGGCATAATAAGGATTTATGATGACACCTGGCGGTGGAAGAGGAAAATTTCAACTAAACCTTTTCTTCAAATGATTAGTTGAGATTTTCAGGGTTGATCATGTTCCTTTCAGTATTGTTTTTAAACCTCTGAACACTTTTACTAAAATAGTTCAAACACAAAAGCCTTTAAGTACCATCCAACATTATTTATTCCCAATATCCATTGAAGATTCCACACACTCTTGGAATTTAAAGCAAAGTGTGCCAGGGGCCCCTAACCAGCATGCATCTCTCTTTATACAACACATCATACTGTAGATTAAATTGCATATAATACACACTTAAAACAATAAAGTTATTAACATATTTTAGGGACTTTTCTGCCATGTTATACTTACTTGTTTTATTTCTTTAAACAATGGCGGTGTTCGAATGCAGAAGATTAAACTGTGTTGAAGCAATGCTCTAATGATTTTTGCTACCCTCGTCAGATTCACATACAATCACTTTAAATTTTGTACAATAGAACATGTTTAGCATAAAATGGTAACTAATCATGGTCTTGTATCTCGTTTCAATTTTACCTGTTTGTATTAAATGCTCTACTGAACAAAGTGGTAAAATAAAAGTTTTAACGTGGTTTTATAACATCGCTTTATTAATGTTATGGTAATGAAAGCACATGTTGTTTAATAAATAAAATACAACTTTGAAATTGTTTAAAATGCTTACCCTTGATTAAGTACAGTATGACATATGGTGTGATATGTGTCTTACGCATGAGTGATTTCTCTCACGAGACAGCAAACGTTTTCAGCACCATAAAGCTTTAGAGAAGTTCTTATTTATCTTTAAATTTCCTTTCATAAGAAGACTAATGTAATTGAAAATGAAACAATGATTTTGTTAAGATATTGATTGGTTGATGATTGATCATTTATACCAGACAAAAAAGTGTACAATTAATTATGGGTGGAAATCTATAAATAAAAAATACTTGGAAATGTGTGAAAATTGTTTTAAGTTTAAACAACTTTTACATTAGTTTTTGGTTCCCAGCACATTCTCCTAACGTTAGTTCTCCTCTAAAGTTCAGGGAACCTAAACTGACCAAAAATCCTTTTTATGAATTCATCTATTTTCTGTACCAACTCATTCCTTCTACTTGCACCCATCAAGCTTCCACTGGGTGCACACCGGATTCATCTTTAGTCTCTCTTGTTCACAGTGTTGGGAAGTGTTTGCAAATTTGCAGATGTAACTTCTTGCTCTTTTCAGCTTCTAAAATTGAACTTTAGTTCAGCATTTGGTCAGCAACTCTTATGCTTAAATGTATCCAATGCCATCCAGTTTTATTTCTATAGCACATTTTACTAATTAAGTTCCCAGTGGAAAAGTCATAAAGGGAATAAAATGACTAAAAAAAGCTAATGCTGGGCAGACACTGTGATTTTCAGTCGCAGGATTCAGCTCCTGCTTAAACTGCATGAGTAAAGCGCCGCGGTTCTATGAGCCGATGCTCGGATGATGCTCACACGATACAACATCCAAACACACGACACGTCACGGTTGTTTCAGGAACTACAGCACGAAAAACCTGGAAGTACTAAATGTGTCGCTCAGTCGAGAATGCTCACCAACATCAAACAAGCTGCCGTGGCAATTTGTGCAATTCGCTTAACTATTAGAAACTATTAAAAATGAAAGGGGAAAAGTGTATTGACAAGGAAATTGCTGAGAAGACGTGTTTGCACATAACACAGTGAGATGTTGAAGTAAACTGGCACTTCAACAGTGCGATATCCTCACGAGGAGTGAACGGGATTCCATATTGGTTTGAGTTTTTCTAGCCACTGTACAATTATAGGTCAGGAGCTGGCGTGAGGTGTTACTCGCTGCTCGTCACCTCAGGTACACTGCACGAGCCACGATACCATTCAGCAGAAACCCTGGCTGATGCGCAAAATAGTCGCATATCTGAAGAATCGTGGCAAAATGGGCACAATAAGATAAAAAACAAAATAAAATACACACATCAACAACTCGCAGAGGACCACATGACTAAGACAGAGTAAAAAGTCATGGAGTAAAAATGGGTTTAAGGCAAGGCCTAAAACATTTTACTGTGAGAGCCATTTTAACAACATTTTAAAAGTCTCAGTCCTGCAACAGTAAATGACCAATAATTTCCAGTTTTAAATCTTTTGCTTACCCTCTGACCTCAGAGATTATACATCTGAGTCAGTTATGTGAGGTATTCTCCGGTCAGTCCAATAAAAAAAATGTAAAAACAAACAATAAAATATTTAAAAAGTCACAAAAAGCCTTGCTCGCTGTAAAAACACAGCAGTGACCAGCTGAAACTCATCCGTTGAAGTCAGGAAACTGTGTGGATCGAATCGGAAACATTGCAAACCACACAGGCTTCAACGGGTTACGGGATGAAGACGCTATGAGCCTCGAATCTGAGCTGTTTATAAGATTTGTGATGGAGTGGGGACTCTTTGTGATGGACTGGGGACGGCAATACTGGGAATCAACCGCATCGCTATGGAGAGTTTTTATCGCACATCACACTGGAGTTTTTCTTCCGGAACAGATCGAAGCTTCAGGAACTGATCGAAGCGGGGCTCAGGAACTGGACTTGAGTTAGTTCCTTCTAGCAGTTCACCCCATTCGACACCTTTCAGGACAATGAAGATTCACACCAAGACCAGAATTTGTGTGGTTAATGAGTGAATCATGTGTTATGTCAATAGCTAGCTGCGTTATGGAATCCATGCCGCGTACAGTGAAATGAGACTGAGCGTTCCCAGCAGGAATCTGAGCTGTGCTTGTGATGGTTTTGGAGGATCTAGTGATGGGATTTCTCCTCAGACTCTTCTGCTGGGGACCTCATGGACAGCTGGATAGTTTGGATTGTGTATATTGTCCCCTTATTTGAATCCCTAAACTGATTCTTCACCTTCGAGTAAAACATATAGCTGATTCAAAGCTAACACACAAGGCATAATCAAAGATCAGACTTTTAAAAACAAGTAGATGATTTGTATAAAGAGTAGGACATAGAATGAGCTTCATTGATGGAATTAAAAGCCTGCTTGCATTTCAAGAGCTACCTTAAATAGGCCACAGGAGCGTAGAGAAGTGAGGTCAGAGAGAGTATGAACAGATGGACATTGACTAACGCATCGATATGTGTGCTACATTAAAAATATGCATCTAATGTTTGCTTGCTCACTCTGGTGAACACTTTAGATACTCTACTCTATACTTTTGAAACTATTCATAAGATGTAGATTAGGTTGAACACATTATAAGAAAACCTGTTTGATCTTTAAAAGATTTTAGTGATGTATTAACTGTCTTTTTTGTCGTTGATTATTGCGCTAAATAGTTCTATGATCTATTCTCCTTCTCTTTCCCCTTCAATTACTTCTCTCCTTCGCTTTACCCTTTTCTATTAACACCAACCTGTCCTGATGTATGTTTATATGACTGATTAATGTAATGAATATGAAAAAATAAATAAAATAAATTAATAGCTTCTATCCAGAAGAATATTTACTATATCATATCTTTTTTTCCCTGAAAAGATGAAAACTGTCCAACTCATACGAAGCACCTCCTTCTCATGGAGTTGCTTTGAAGTAAGACAGGACAGGTGAAACAAAAAATATATATATATGGATGTTATATTTATATATATATATATGGATGTTATATTTATATATATATGGATATATTTGTCTTTCTCAGAAAAATATTAGAACTATTTAGTCAGTCACATGCAGTTTATACAGAACGGATCTTACCTTTTCAACATTTATTACTCGTTTCTTGACCTGAAGGACTTTTCAAAAGTTATTTTTGCAGTTAAAACAAATGATCAATAGTATTTCACTGTGATGTTAGGTTAACCAATGACAGTCTCTGATTGATGATGCCGTATTTGACAGATTTTCTTAATGAACTGATTTAGTGACTAAGTGATTTAAGAGTTTCTCCATATAATCACAATGATTTTTACCTATGGGTTGTACAGTAGATCCTAATATATTTCTAATATATATATTATAGTATATTAGTAATAATAAATATTACTAATAATAAGAACAACAAAATATTTATGAAGCAACCCAGTGGCGAGCCAACCAACCGCCGATCTGGCAACACTGCTATAAGTGTTTGTGTACAGAGAGCGTAATAGATTTCACAGTACAGCCTCAGATATTAGAAGTTTTCTGTCATTGATTCGAAGCCTGGCCATCCAGTCATTTCTCTTTCGGGAGGAAACAAGTAGTGTCCCATTAGATGATAAACCTGAGAACATTTGTTGCTTTTGGCTCTATTTAAATTGAGGTCTAAAAAAGGGGTCATTAAAAGTTTAACGGTATGGAGAAAATCATTTCTTCTGGCTTTATTCAGGGCCCCGGAGCGAAGGTTTGTAATGTGACCACATACAATAATGTCTCTTTTTATCTCCTGTTTTTCTTTTTCTGTAAAGCACTTTGAATGGCAAACGTGTTCAAAAATCGCCTTGCTTTGAAAAACACGTTTGTCAATAATCCAGCAGTCACTTAGTAAAGTGGCTCTTAGAAAATTTATAAGAACGGGCTTTAGACTTTTATTTTTATAATGTTTATATACGTCTTGATCTAGTACATATGTTTTTCGATATGTTCACAGAGCAATTATCAATCAACCGATCAATCAAGTTGTTATATAGCACTTATTTAGCAGTTGCTTTCAAAGCAGCTTCACAAAGTCCTCATGAAGATCAGGTAGAGTAAATAGGAGCTCCTCTGTGAGGCCCCTGGGAGCCTCGCTGACTGAGGCAGGTGCTAATCACCTCCCCAGCAAAAAAATCATACATACTTAAGATCCATCGATGAACGGTTCACCGGACAGCACCTGAAAAAAACTAAACAAAGACAAAACAGAAACTAACAAATGAAAAACAAATGTAACACGGACAACAAACAGGTGATCAGCATCAGCTGCAGGATGAGAGATAAATGATGAGGATAGGTTAGAGAGGAACCACATTATTTTTTAAATAGTTCATATGTTTATAGCGCTCAGACACCGTATCCGTTTTGACAAATTCCAGGAGCCAATTATTGCAATGCTAGATTAAACAGATATGTTTTTAATTTAGTTTTGAACTCTGTAAGCATAGCTGAGCTCCGGACAACATCCGGGAGTTTTTTAATTAATTAGTTGAACAATAAAAGATTTCTACAATGAATTGTACAGTAAATCTTTTGCAGCTCTCCCCAAGCTAAAAATCAGTCTAGTATCCCTCTCTATTTAGAGCTACACTATAGTCTTTTTATGTTGTGTTTACTCTGGCTGCTGTTCTGCTTGTTTAGGCAATCGTCTCAGAGTCAGCATGAATGCGCTTCTCTTCTGAAAAAGACCTTCTTCTGAACCCGCGTGTTTATGATGCACAGCGTTTCATATCGCCAGAGAAACCAAAGCCGTCCTCATCTCTGCCCAGTAGGTTAAGAGCGTTTCTCTTTTTAGTTTGTCTGTCACCAGCAGCGTGTTGAGCTTATGCGTTTAATTTTGTATAACAAAAACATTTGTGGAAACAATTGTTATATTTAGCATAATAGAATGCCTGCATCTTGACTTTGAATCTACAGTATTTATTGAAATACAATTATAATCCAAACTCTTTTACTAAAACATGGATAAATAATGAATTCTTAACAATAAAAATAATTCATAAAATACTCAATAACTCAACAGAAATATATTAATAAAGAAAATGTATAGATTTTGGTGAGCAATGGATGTGGTTCTGAAAGGTTTTTCCTTTGTTCGTTTCTGTTTAGTTTTTTCAGGTCCTGTCCGGAGAACCGTTCGTCGATGGATATTAAGTTTGTATGTTCTTTATGCTGGGGAGGTGATTAGCACCTGCCTCAGTCAGCGAGGCTCCCAGGGGCCTCACAGAGGGAACTCCTGTTTACTCGACCTGATCCTAACGAGGACTTTGTGAAGCTGCTTTGAAAGCAACTGCTAAAGAAGCACTATATAAAAACTTGATTGATTATAATATGAATTGATTTCTACGACTCCAAAATGATTAGTTTGCGACTCGTTCATACAAAACTCCTCTTTTACGTGATGAAATCTGCAGTTATGTCTAGATAGACTGAAATCTGCTGTTATTAAATACAGCATCTAGCGCTTCTGAAATAATACCCGAGGTACAGGTGCACAGATGAAGCAGCCTCTTCTCTTCTCAGAGAATACAAATATGAGAATCCCTCACAAAATAAAAAACAGTTCATCTTCATGATGCAACCAAATCACAACCGCTAGCTGTGTTTGGGGAACACCTTTCCAGGTAACCTTGTGTGAGCACTGGGAGGAGCTTAGTATTGTTTGTACAGTGCTTTTCGAGACTTTCTTTTTAAAGATGATAACTTGACACACACATTATTTAAATGAATAAAGCTCAAACTGGATGTTCCTCAGACTTACAGCTCTGTTTTCCCACGGCATGAAAGATTATTTTCAAGTAGTAATAAGACTGGTTCTTTAATATTGTATTCCTAATTAATGATGCAGAGGAATATCAGGTGTTAGTGTGTTATAAGTGACGTGTTTGGCATCGGTTCAAACAGAAACAAATTCTTTATAAATAGTTAAGTGTCAGTGTTGGTTTGTTGAGGGCTGGACTTTTGATCTTGGACCACAAATCCATCTGTCAGTGTTTGTGTGTTGATTCAACAAGCAACTACTTTGCAGAAAATTTAAATGATTAAAGATATTAAGTTGTTAAGATATATTTTAGTAATCGAGACTGTGTTTTGAGAGGGTTAATCAGAAGGTTTTTTTTATTGTTTTGACTCCTGTAACCACTGTGAAAATGATGCCTTTGTACATGTACGCACTGTTACGTATGGATGTGCGATTAATCCATTCATTCATCTTCATGTCGGCTTTCTTCCCTTTCGGGGTCGGCACAGCGGAATGAACCGCCAACTCTCTGGCATTTGTTTTACGCAGCGGATGCCCTTCCAGCTGCAACCCATCGCTGGGAAACATTCACACGTTAACACTATGGAAAATCGTTCTTATTCAATTCTCTTATTCCGCACGTCTTTGTTCTTGTGGGGAAACCGGAGCACACGGAGTAAACCCACGCGATCACGAGGAGAACATGAGAACTCCACATAGAAATACCAACTGACCCAGCCGAGGCTCGAACCAGCGACCTTCTTGCTGTGAGACGACCGTGCTACCCACTGCGCCACCGTGACGCCCCGATTAATCCATTCAAAATCGAATTGAATGTATTAGTCGAGTCGACAATCGACTCGAAGTCCTCATTTCTTCTCGAGAAGCTGCAACACTCTTCCTTCTCTCATCCCTCAGTGAGCGTGTTTGCATTTGCTAAAGAAAGTGAGAATTTTGTTGCAAATTTGAGCTGTGTGTACATGATCGACACTATAAACTCAGTAAATTGAAAGAAAGATACAATGTTTCAATTTATTAATTAAAAAAAGAAAGAATCAAAAACGGGTTTTCAGAGAAAAAAAAATATCTTTGTCCAAAATCCTCCATCCCTGCTGTTATGTTACAAATGCTTATTTCAAGCCCTCGTCGCCTTCTAAAAAGGACGCTGAAGCACTCCAGGTGCTCTGACACAACCCCACCAGCGAGGTGAACTTTAATTATGTTTCAATAAATCACAGAGGCACCGGCCTGTGAAAACAACTTCAATCTTCTGCTCCATTGTTAGCGTTCTGCTCACATTCAGGCCTTGGCTCCCAGGCCAAGATTCAGAAACAACCTTCCACTCCCTCCTTTAATAGTCCTCTTATACGCATTCCATTACTCAGATACATTAAGAAACTCAGAGAAAGTGACAGACGGGAGCTGTGTGAAGAGATGAGAAGTGTCAGAAGGTCCAGAGGATGAGAAGACCCAGGATGAGATGAGACTGATTGGTGTGAGTTGATTTTCTAAGACTGCAGTTAAAAAAAGCAATTAAAACTGATCATTTGAGTTGCTTTCTACCTATTATGGATTTCAATAATTATGTTTTGCAGATTAATAATAAACATCACTGCGCTCGATCAATTTCAATCATTTGATAACACACAGAGGAAGATGTAGAAAGATCTAACCTGTGAGACTAAACATGATTTAGTGTGCTTTTTCTAGTGCAAGATCGGCCAGGAGGGGGCACTGCAGTCACATACATGAGATCAACCTGCACCAGTCGCCAGGGGAAATAAAGTTGACAACCTGAAAGCTTTATTATAGAGTGTTTGAAAAGAAATGAGAAGAATAAACATGTATGTTTTCAGTTTTCTTGCTGTGAAAGTCCTGGTTTACCACAAGCGCCTCCTACCCTTGGACAGTTTTTGCACTCTTCTCCTTGATTTAATGTAGCTTCAGGCAGTCTGTAGTATGTCAAATGGTCTGACTAATTAAAACACTTCAGTAATTGACCCTTTTCTTGCTGAAAAGTAACAAATCCAGTTCTGTTCAGTGGTATTTTCTTCAGGGGAGATGTTGGGAGAATCTCCAACATGTCTGACTTCCAGTTTATTGATGCGCTGTGAAAACACTACAGAAGTATTTTTTAAACCAAAGAGGAGATAAAACAGATCAACAGAAGTCCAAATAGTGATTGAAGAACACTTGTATGTATATGTATTGCAATATGCTTTAACAAATTACACCAAAGTGCTTTTCAAAAATGAATTAAAGGGCCTATATTGTAGAAACACAACGTTCGGAAGGTGTTAGGATATTAATGTGTGCACCACTGCAGTGTACACAACTTGTTACATGACTAGGTTAACTTTTTTGTTTGTTTAAACGTTTTGGATTGTGTTTGATATTGTTTTGTGTTCAGGCGGTGTTTTTTTATTGGAGTCATTTAGAACCTCGATTGATTGTGCCTACGTCGAAGCTGCTTCTGCGTGGAAAAGTGCTGTGCATTCAAAAGAGGTGGAGTTCTTCACTTCGGGGAGCTCATTCTGCCCGATGAAGACCTCTGGGTTCAATATTTTCAACGTCCATGGCATAGAAATCCTGGTTTACCAGAAGTCCTCTGACAGTTTCCTCTGATTCTTTTCATTGATTTTTTTTTATTTTTTTTAAACATTTTTTAACACTTTTCATTGATTTAATATACCTTCTAGCAGTTTTTCACGGTCAGAATGATTAACACAGCCCAAAACATGACAGTGATTACCATTTTCTTGCTGAAATTTGTTTAATGGTGTTTTTTCCAGCAAGTATATCCAAATTGGTCAAACTTCCGGTTTGATAAGTGCCTTCAGAACTTTCTATAGAGTCCCAGTAGTCTTCATCTTTTTTAAGCGTGATCCCTAGCAGTGCTTTTTGAGAGGTTTCCATTGTAGAAAATACCCATGCATGCTGCAAATCTCATATTTAAGCGAGTAATTTGTAGAAATTATCTCATGGAAAATGTTGAAATGATGATTGAGAGAGAGAGGAGAGGCGAAAGCGAGTGAGAAAGAAAGACCAATTTTTTTAAAAGGGAAAATTTTAAACCTAAAAAGACTTTATTGTTACTTTGCTTAAAGCCATAGGAGCATCTGATTCTGAGTAACCACTTTATCTCTAAAAGAAAATAATGGAACCCCCGAAGGATATGGAAGCAAAATAGAATGTGCAGGGCATAGCCACTGGTTCATTAAAAGTAGAAGATAAATCACAATTCTCTCTTTGAACGCAATCATACTTTAATATCAAAAACAAACATCTCACCGAGTCTCACCCACACACAACTTTCTAAGAAGTATTGTAAATGTTTCATAACTTATATTCTATCTCCCTGTGCGTCCTGCAGCTGGAAACACATCAAAAGAGTCTTGATCTTCAGCTCTGTCCTCCGCTGGCAGAGAGAAAATGAAAAGATGCAAGGGCTCAGATAGGAGCAAAAAACAGCAGGTCAGCTCAAAGGCACAAACCATTAAGATCCCAAAACTAGGCCAAGCAGTGCAACTGCTAGGGCACACGCTTTGTCCACCCCAGAATGATTTTGCCTTTTTTTTTTTCTTTTACTAAAGTGAAACATGTATTTACTTATAAGCATCTGAACAATATTGGTAATCTGTTTTTGCTTCGAAGACACCTGTCTTTAGTGTAATGCAGTTTGCGTTTGACATTATTTCAAGCATAAATCGGTAAAAAAATAAATAAAAAAAAAAAAACACCTGAAAATTCTTGCCATAGTCACAGCACTGCTAATTATTTTCTTGGAGAAACACTCTGGCTCCTTGCAGCAGGTTTCCTGCGCGTTTATGTGAAGCTCCTGCTGCTATTCAGATTCCTGTAGTCACACTAATCAGGAACCAGAGCTTCAGATGCTCACACGCTCCTGGAGCCAGGAGACTAGAGAGACTGAATTCAGGTTTCAGACACGAAGAGAGATGTCGAATGAGACGATGAGGTTGAGCATATCCACAGAAGACATACAAACCTCACTAATGAGCTTTAACCCGAGAGAATTTAATTCTGTGGAAAGAGCACCATAGCAAGATGTTTTTATCTTTAGAAATTTAGCTAGTTTAGATCGATTAGGACATGCTGTTACTCACTAAAGAGAATAAAGAGAGAGAGAAAAGAGTATAGAGTAAGGAGATAGAGGAAAGAAGAAGAAAGAGAGGAGAAAGTGAGAGATGATATAAATAGAGAAAGAGGAAGGTAGGAGAGAAAGTGATAGTGAGAGAGGAGAAGAGGAGACAGATAGAGAGAGAGGAGAGAGAAGAAAGAAGGGAAAACATAAGAGAGGATAGAAAGAGAAGCAAGAAGGGGGGAGAGAGGCAGGTAAAGGAGAGGGAAGAGAGGGAGGTAGAGGAAAAAGAGAGAAATAAGAGGAGAGAAAGTTGAGAGAGAGAAGAGGAGAAAGTGAAAAAGGGAGGTAGAGGAAAGAGAGATAGGAGAGAAAGTTGAGAGAGAAGAGAGTGGGGAAGAGGAGAAAGACAGGTGAGAGTGAGAAAGCTCACTCTGCATACAAATGAGAGAATGATGAATGGATAGAGTGAGAAAGAAAGAGAGAAGGAGGGAGAGGTGTTTGTGTGTGTGTGTGTGAGAGAGGAGATCGAATAGAGAAAAAGAAGGGTGACAGAGAGAAAAGAGAGGAGATGAGAGAGAAAAAAGAGGATAGATAGGGGGAAATAGACAAAAGGAAAGAGAGAGAAAGGAGGGAAGAGAAAGATTGTCTCTTGCTTGATTGATTTTTCTTGTTTTATCCAGTAGTGATTGGCAAATTAATTTACCATTGTTATATCGTTTTTTTTCCAGCCAAAGAACTTTAGGTCCATTTTTATAATGCTGTTAAAATGTTTAAATTGATTGATGGTAAAAGATGGCTTGCTTATAACACAACACAGTATGTTACATCACACGCACGAACGCACGCACACACACACACAGACACAGAATGCGTGCATGCTACAAATACATTTCCATTAGAGGGCAGTAGTGCATCACACTTCCAAACTAAGGGTTTTCGATCATCTCTCAAAAGCCTTTTCTGAGTATTTTGAGCGAGAGAGGTGAACTGTTCTGGAAAACATATGGATGCAGAGATGGCATTTAACGTCGGCACCAAAGCTCTCTCGACTATAACATTGCAACAGTGGTCTAAAAAGTAGGCAGAAAACTAAATGACAACTCCAAATGTTGTCTAGTCTCGACTGCCAGAATCTGACAGATGTGCCTGCAGCAGTTACCAGGAGCTGATCAATATGCTGATGCCGTAAGCAAGTCTGAGAAGCACAAAAAGCATCAAATTGCCCCACGCTGAGAGAAAACATTGAGTGTTTCGCGTCATTCAAACTTGAGCGTCCCCTCTCTCATCATGATTGGTTTGTCGGATCTTCATTGGATGGAGGATAAACACACACTCCAGGACTTGGGGAAATCATTGAGGTTTTTAATTCCCAAATCACCTCTCATCTTAAATGGAGAGATGCTGAGAGTGGCCCTACTTAAGGTCTTTTCACTGGTGAATTACCCCAGTTTTCAGTCAAACACGCTTCTTTTAGAGCTGTCTGGGAATCGGTCAGAAATGAGAGAGGGGAGAAAGAAGAGAGAGAGAGAGAGCAGAGAAGTGGTGAGAGAGTGAGAGAGGATAGAAAGAGCAGAGCGAGAGAAAAGAGAGGTAGTGCATAAATGAGAGTGAGAGAGGAAAAAAGAGAGAGGTAATAAGAGAGGAGAAAAGAACTAGGGAAGAGAGTGGTAGCGCACAAGTGTGAGAGAGGAGAGAGAGGTAGCGAGAAAGAGAGAGAGAGAGGGGAGAAAACAAAGAGTGAGAAGAGAGATAGAGAAATGAGAGGTAGTGCATGAGTGAGAGAGAGAAGAGAGAGAAATACAGGAGGGAAAGGAGAAAGAGCAAGAGAGTGAGAGAAAGGAGCAAGGAAGTAAGACTGAGAGCAGAAAAGAAAGAGGGGAGAGAGAGAAAGAGAGAGGAGATGGAAGTAGCATATGATTGCAAGAGAGGAGATAGGGGTAGCGAGAAAGAAAAGAGAGAAAGAGAAGAAAAGAAAAACGTGAGAGAGGAAAGAGAGAGTGAGACCGAAGAGGGAGATAGAGAGGAGAGAGGTAGCACTCGGTGAGAGGGAAATAAAGGAAAGAGAGACAGAGAGATGAGGTAGCATATGAGAAGAGAGAGAAAGAAAGAGAGGAAGAGAGAGAATGCAGATAGAGAGGAGAAAACAAAAAGGGGAGAGTGGGAGAGGAAAATGAGACTGTCAGTGAGAGGAGAAAAAAGAGAAGAGCAAGAGAGACTAGAAAAGAAAGTGGGGAGAGAGTGAGAGGAGAAAAGGGAGAGAGATGAGGTATCATATGAGAAGAGAGAGAGAAAGAGGGAGAAATCAGATAGAGAAAAGAAAAATGTGAGAGGAAAGAGAGAGTAAGACCGAAAGAATGCAGAGAGGAGAAAAGAAAAAGGGGAGAGTGAGAGAGGAGAGGAAAATGAGAGAGTGTGAGTGAGAGAGGAGAAAAAAGAAGAGAGAGAGAATCGGTCAGACTTGCGCAGAGAAATGCACAATAGTAGACGTCTGAGCAGAACAGAGAGGACTCGCAGGGTGGTTTATAATTGACCCTGTGCATGGCAGGTCAAGATTTTCCAAATCATGAAAAGGTAGCTGTAAAGGATTACAGTCGACGGAAGCTCAGGAATGAACGCCCTCGTGTAGTTCTCCAGAGCTTTTCAGAATGAGCGACGTAGCATTCACTTATTTATTTATCTCCTTGTTCTCCAATAAAACAGGGGCTGAGTGGATGCTGTATGCAAAGGCAATTTGAAACCTCCGAGTTCCCTCTTGGGTGAATTATCATAAGAAGATTAAGAAAGTTGCATGATGACAGAGCAGAACTCTATCAAACGGCTTTGATGCGTGGCTCCGGTCGCAGGTACTGCACAAAGCTTCTGTCAGGGATTGGCTCTGGGCCGACTCGTTTTCAAAGGATAATTACAGTTTTGTTGCAGCGCTCACATTGAACACGCTCTGACTTTAATTTGAAGCTAAAGATGTTCTAAAATTCACCTCAAATGTTTAGCATTCTTGCTCTTCCTACTCAAGGTCTGTGATTTAATAGAAATCAACGATCAATCATAAAACATAACGGTCAGGCGCATGGATCACTTACATGTTTTTGCCAGTTTCATTCTACTGCTGGATAACAACAAAACAAGCTTGAAGGTGACCAGCAGTGAATCTCTTCCTGATTCCTCTCTGGTGCCTAAACACGTTAGGCTTTTTTGTAATGGCTAGTATTGTCACAAAGACTTGATAGGACTAAAGAGACAACATAACAAACTGCTCTATGCAGGCAATAAAGTGCTTGAGAAAGGTGGCGTATAATGAAAACATTTCCTGTATGTTTGAGTATTCTTCCCTCTTTAGAAACATGCCTCAAGTCATTTTCAGATTGGTTCATACATGTTCGTGTAATTCTATTTTCTTTTTCTGGGAGCTTAAAACACCTTGATGGCCGAAGTCATTGGCCGAAGCACCGCCGAGTAACCAATCAGATGAAGGGTTGATGAAGAATGTTCTGGTTGTCCATCATCAGCTGGAATCTCTGCCGTCGAGGACGAGCTGCTCAATCTCCCCTCGTCTCAATGCAAACTGTGTATCTTTATCTTTTATATACCTTATGAACTCAAGAGATCATTGGCTTTATCTTCAACCGCTGTCCATGTTGAAGGTGCATGCACGGGGTATGCCAATATGTAGGAAACAACAGAATCTATTAATTTATACAGAATTTGTAGATGAATGAATGATCTGATGAGAGGCAGCTGTGGAATGTCAATTATCTGCCTTGAATTCAGTCCGAGGAACTTAATATAGAAATGTTTGGATATATTTTGTTTTATGAACTGTTCTATCAACTAATCATAGGGATAATTAACAAGGATAATTATATTTCCTGAGTTTAAACTTGTCGGCCAAGTGGTTTTAATTTCAGGGGTCGCCACAGTAGAATAAACCGCTAACTCATTTAGGACTATGGACATTTGTGTTTACCCAATTCTCTTATTCCGCATGTCTTTGTTCTTGTGGGGGAAACCGGAGCACCCGGAGTAAACCCACGCGATCACGGGGAGAACATGATAACTTCACACAGAAATACCAACTGAACCAGCCGATCGTGCTACCCACCGCGCCACCGTGATGCCTGCTGAGTTTAAACCATATATTGCAATTTGCTGTATTCTTATCCCATATAACTAGCCAGGATAAACTTTCATTTAAATTATGCTAAACCACATTAGGCCTCTGTCGGTGTCGAGAAGTAAATTCTAAAACTGAGACATAGTTATCATCTTTTAGAGATGAGATGATGAGTAAACTTCAGACTTTCAGGTTTATTTTGATGAGCATCTTTAAAGAAACAGCACTCTTGAACGCAATTTTTGATGATTAAAAAGCTGGTGGTATTTATGATGCTTTTTATCAGCGTAGGCGATAATACATGGGATGTCACAAAGTTGCTTAGTTTCTTTGCCACGTTGTGCCGATGCGCCCCATGGTTAGAGCACGTATGTGTAGAGATTTCAATAACATTAGAGAAACAATACACCTTTAGAAATAAATTAGATCTACCCCAGGTTAATTCCAAACAGGAGATCAAGGGTGCCAACACTTTAAAACCAGGTTTAGTTGCACTTTTGTCAACTGAACACCAACGTCCAACATTCTCTGCATTTCATCTTCATCTATATCTTAATTAAAATATTTTTAATCACATTTGATATTTTGAATCACATGTTTTATGCTTGCTTTTATTAAATGTACTTTCTTTTTTATTCTTTGTTTCAAATGTAAAGCACTTTGAATTGCCTTGTGTACGAAATGTGATACACAAATAAACTTGCCTTGCCTTGCCTTCATTGATATAGCACTTTAAAAACAACAAAGTTGACCAGTGCTGTACACAAATAAAAATCTCTCGCAGCACAAAAAATGCGGGAGCTGCTCTGCTACATACAAACATCAAAAAAACATTTTTTAAAATAAAAATTTTAAAAATGATTAAAAACATCAATAGACACATAATGAAGAAAACTAGTAAAACTAAAATGTCAACAGTAAAAGTCAACACTGTTTCGAAACGGAGTAAAAAACCAAGGCGAATAAAAATTTGTCTTAACTAAAGATTAAAAAGTGACAGGAATTCAGGCAGTCTGGTGTTCAAAGTCTGGTGTCCTTCTGTGAAGCTGCTTCACGGGCAACAGCAAAAATCATACAGATATATATTTGATTGATTTATTAATAGATTCATATATTACATTCTTTCAAGAAATCTAATTAGCAGTCAAGTGAATGGAACAACACCTCTAGTGGATGTGTGGGTTACGTAAACAATTAGAAGCTACTACAGCGAGCACCTTACAGATTTTGAGGTTGCTGTGCTAAAAGTGTAACAATACAGGAGATTTGGAGATCATAGCATGCTATCAAAGCAGCATTTAGTGAAAGTGGTGACATGGTTTTTATTTTAAATGCATACAAGCAGCTAACTCTGCTGCCTAAGCAGTTGTTTGTTAATTAGTATAAGTATTTATTTTGCCCCAGTGACTCTCCAGAAATGAAAGCTAGCACTAAAGGCAAACAAAAATCAACCCCTCCTCTCATCCACAAGGAAACGAAGATAAGATTGGAAAACTTTGCATGTCTGAATCTCTTTACACGGTTCAGATGACTAGGCAGAGAAATGGCAGTGTTTCCAAATTAAAATTTAAGCACCGATATTGCTTAATTGTGCAGTTATTTCTCCAGCTTTATTAACATAAGCAATTCTTGCGACAGCACTACCATCGCAGAAAATTGGCATTCTGGCCGGAGGGAATTAAAAAGCTCAGCTTGTAAACGCTAGACTGAGGTTTCTAAGCTAGCGGAACTGACATTTTCAGTTTCTCACCAATTATGATCCCAGCCCACCCCCCCGCGCCTCTTGAACACACTTTTAACCATTACAGATTACCATACACTGAGGGGGTGCATGCTTTAGTATGCAACACTCATGCGTGCCTCGTATGGACAAGCCTGATCACCTCCAAACCCGAGCATATGATTATTGTTTACGTCCACGTCTCAGCGATTATGGAGTCTTCTAGGATTGTGTTTATTCTTGAACACATTTCTTTACAACTAAAAAAATATGACCACGAGCAGTAATACGGGACCAAGCATTCATGACCATTGACTATGGGGGATAAAGCATTGTAAAACCTTTAAGAAGAAGCGGATGCTCAATAACAATACTTAGTTAAAATTTACATTACTACTTATTTCAATTTTAAGACATCCACACAATAGATAGACATGTTTTCAGCAGAAGATGGATGTTGCAATTAACTTCAAAAACAGCTCTTGATTCTCTTGGGCTTTAAAGACACAACCTTTTTCTCTGGAGATCAATGTCATTGGAACTGCATCACTGGCACACTGGCTTACTAAGTAGATTTTTTAAAACAATATTTTGTCAGCCATGTTTGACCACATAGTGGCACTGTGCAGAAACCCATATCATGGTTGTGATCTCACATACCAAGTTTAGCCTTGATATCTCTAAGAGGTGCTGAGATATAGCCTTAGGTCCGAAAGGGCGAATGTGTGTCATGTTTGATTGCGTGCTGTTGTTTGAAGATTGAGTTTCTTTAAATAAATGTAAGCAGGGTCTGAAGGTTGCTGTAATGTTTTTTTAGAACGATAGTTTTGACCTTAATGATCACTCTGCGGGGTGAATTATTGTTAAATTTCTTTGTTTTAGATAAATAAAATGTAAACATTGAGCCAATCACACATCATTTCCTTCCTCTCTGAAATTCACAGCCTTCCTGCAAGGAGGCTGTTAAGGAAGACTAATAAGCCATCAGTCCTTGGCCCCTAATAAAAACTGTGCAAAAAAAAAAAAAATCCATAGCATTCAAATACAAGGCCAGCTCTCAAATAAAGCCAGAAAAGAAAACTTTCTTCTGACTGTTCCAACCCTCCCCCGTTTCTCTCGCTCATCTCCCTTCAGCCGAGCTCATCCATCCAGAGCTAGCGAGTAAATAAAACGTTTTGAGCGAGATCCATACACCATGTAATCTGACTAAATAACTGCGAGACACCCGTAGCTTTTTGTGGGGAATGAAAATGATTTGCGTGCTCTCAGTCTAAATGCATCACGCAGACACGGAAATGAAGAAGGGACGGCCGCGTCTGGAGCCGCTTGAAAAATCTGAATCGATTTTACAACACAGTGAGTTTGAAGACACAAAGCATTCGCACCTGAAGAGCAAAGAGAGGCGCAGATCGGCAGCTGGAGAGTGAAAATGACTTGTTTTTTTAATAGACTTGGGAGAAATTGGCTGAGAATATGAAATATTATAGTTTGATTCTCATGGAGGGAAAGTGGGTATTTTTTGCTATTGTGAAGCTAAAAAACAATAACAGAGCGGAATCCCTCTGCAGTACAGCTCAGCTTCTGTCTCTTACGGCTTAAATAATGCACCACCGGTTGGAAAACAATCGTCTGTGAAGTAGAATTGCATTAGAGTTTTTGTAAAGTACCTCATTTGCACCAGGATGGCATATTAGAGTCATTATTTTCCATTTAAAGAAGAACAAAAGTTCAATCGAGTACAGCGTTAAGAGGAATGAATCAGACTTTGTTTAGTACTGAAAAGGAAACACACAGTACGTATGAAACACCATAAAAGCAACCAGATATAAAATTACATGATTATCTTTGTGATTCATAAATTGCAGGAACTAGAGGTTGAATAAAAACAGAATAAAAACTAGAAATTGTTCGACCTTGTTGAATTTTGCAACATATTTGAAGAATGGCAGAATTTGATCTGAAGCTACCCTGATAGCATTTAGGCCAAAATTAGCGTTCCCCATCGCTGAGATGTGCTATGGCTGAACAGATATGTGCCAGATAATCATAGCACAAGTTTTGCAAAATATTTAGAAATGCAAAAAAATAATAATAAATAAATAAAAAATAAAAACACCATTCTTTTGATTCACTGTTGACTTAGCACTATATGGTCTATATAATAAATAGCACTCATGAACCAAGTAAGTTTTTGATTCTGCTGAAATTCTGAAATATATAACATTAAGTCAACATCTGGCAGCCGTAGCATGGCCGGATTAACACGGGCTTTCCCTGAGTTGTCAAAATTTCAGTCCCTATCTTCACATTACTTTTGCTTGACTAAACCCATCCCACCAAACAAGTAACAGTAAATAGGCTTTATCACATCTATACGACGTCTTTTGGTTCAGAACTAGTAAAATTGACTTCTTGTTCACGTTGACTGCTCAGAGGTATTTTCTACGCTAACATCAAGTAAGTATTTTATGTAATCATAAATTAATATCCCGCATTTGGAGTTGGTAAAAGATTAGTTATACCTTTTATTGGGAAATAGACTATTTTATAATGTGTAGGAAGCCGTGCTCTGTGCTAGAGAGCAGATTGCATTATGGGTAACTTTGTGGTCAATTAAAAGTTAATAAAAAGTTGTTAATGAATTAATAAAATGTTTGGTAAAGCATCAAATGTGGTGTTTTGAGAATTGTTTTCTAAATAGCTAGCTAGCAAGGTAAGTGCATTCTGAAAAATAATACTAGTGTAATTTACCTTACACTACCTTATTTACCTTAATTCAGGGCACCAACATACTTTTTAGTATGTTCAAATCAATGTTGGTATCGTAGTTAATGTATTTGATCTAAAATGTTCATATTTATATATACTTATATGATTTAACTAGCGCGTCACTGTGCCGCAGTGGGTAGCATGGTTGTCTCTCAGAAAGAAGGTCGTTGGTTCGAGCCTCGGCTGGGGCAGGTGGCATTTCTGTGTGGAGTTCTCATGTTCTCCTCGTGATCGCGTGGTTTTACTCCGGGTGCTCCAGTTTCCCCAAAAGTCCAAAGACATGCGGAATAAGAGAATTGAGTAAGAACAATTGTCCATAGAATATGAGTGTGTGTGAATGTTTCCCAGCGATGGGTTGCGGCTGTAAACATATGCCAGAAGAGTTGGCGGTTCATTCCGCTGTGGATGGATGGATGATTTAGCTGGCTCACTATTGGTTGATTTAAGGCTCCGGCTTGGTTTAGTTCTGGCTAAAATGATAGATAGGTTTGCGCCACATAGTGGCCAAATGAAATTTGCTATCAGGGAAAATTGGTATGGGTTATTTCCACTTTTGTGCAGAGCTGTCACTTGCTCGGAGCTGCATCATTCTATTCAAGTAAAACACAACAAACAGGGAGGTGATTTTTATCTTTTACCTCTATGTGCTCACATTCTAAAGTTTAATGGTGATGACAGGACCTTTTTCTCAATTCATAGTTGCACAAGATGATACAGTAATGCTTTAGTAGTCAAGTCAGCCTAAAGTGCCTCCTCTGCAGCTGGGTCTTCTTTCTTTAGGATTCTTGTAAGGCCAATACTTTCTACAGAAGTTTAGTCAATAGCCAGAAGCATTTCAGTTCCACAAACAGTTGTTGTCTTTAGCCCATGCAAAATGCATCATGCTCAAGATGAGCATTAGCCTCTTTATTAATGTGCTTGTACAAGGAGCTCTGTGAACAGACAGCCTTTGTTGCAATGACGGTTTGAGTCTTACCCTCCTTGTGCAAGGTATCAAAGGTTGTCTTATGGCCAATTGGTTGGTTAGCAGTCATTCTCACGATTATGCAGCCAACAACACTGGCCTGTGGCTCCATTTAAAGACCTTTTCATATAATTATGTGATTAGAGTGTGCCACCAGGTCTTCTCAATATTGAACCTATTCACATAATTAGCATTTTCTGACACGCTGATTTTGGGATTTTCACTAGTTGTCAGTCCTAATGATCAACATTAAAAGACAAACACTCCGTCTGTGTGTAATGAATGAATAATATATACAAGTTTCACATTTTGAACAGAATTACTTAAATGAATCTACTTTTTGTGATATTCTAATTAAATGACCAGCAGCTGTAGATACAGACATATAGCAGGCACTTTATGAAAGCATAGTTCATTGATTATAATGCAGAAAACAATAAATCATACATGCAAGAACCACAACTTTTAACTTTCTGTTGATCTTAGTAGAGGCGCGATCTTAAAAAAAAAAAAAAAAAAAAAAAACATAACATTTTATTCTATTATCTAAATCCATGATTAAGCTATGCTAAAAGTGCTATCACCAAAATTAGAAAAAAGTGAAAAATTCATAACAGTAAATTTCATTACTCTGGGGAACTTAGACAATCAGCCTGTTTGCAAAAAAAGTTCATTTAGCAGGTGACTTACCAATGTGGATACTAAAAGGCAGTATTTATCGCCAGCAATGTCTTTAAATAATCTGAAATGGTTGTGTTCTGCAAAATGAGCTATATACCCGACTGTTCCTCCCACCGGCATGCTCCACCATGCCCCCTGCTGGGTTTTTCCAACCATTTCCTTAATACATTCATCTTTTGGTAAGCTATAACACACTCTGTTCCAGGACATCCAAAACATACTTTCGTTTCATTGCTTATCTTACGTGGTTCTACTACAGGTTACTTCCGGATCAATCAGCGGTTAGGACCTCATTGATTTCATCTGATTGGTTAGTGGGTGATGCTGTGGACAATGGGTGTCGCCACACCCACCAAGCCATTTTGAGCGCCCAGAAAAAGAAATGATGATTTCACAAACATGCACGAACCAATCTGAATATGACTTGAGGCCTTTTTTTTTTTTTTACCAATGAACAGTATTAAAACAAGCATTATAAAATGCTGCTTTTTTACCATTTATTATTGAATACAAACCTATAACGTAGGCTACAATGATGGTCATGACATTTTTCAGCAATGACTGGATACAAAATTATAAATTATAATAATGTATGACCCTGTGTACGAATCAAAAGGTTACATTTTGTGACTATCACAAACTGCTATGAGACTGGGTTGTGTGACATGACTATCGAACTCGATAGTCTGCTTCGATGTTGGGCAAATGACTTTTCACTTGTCGTTTTCTCGCAAGCATAGTTGGTGAGAAATGGAGAAGTGTTCGAGCCACTTTTCATTTTGCACTTGTTTATTGTGTTACTAGCTCTCTGCAAATCACCAATGTCTAATGTTACAGATCTGTAGGGGGGCGGGCGTGCTAATTGTGTTAAAAATACTAACACATTATTTTTTTTCAGTGACTAATTAATCTAATTAACACATTAAATTCCCAGCTATACTTTAAAAACCTTTAAACAGTTAGCAGTGAGGTTTTGCAACGAGCTAAAAAAGTGACAGTCCAGTCAATATACATTAACCAAAGTAAAATTTCAACAAAGTTTCATCCCATGTTAAACGTATTTAACACTGTTTTGCCGCGAACAGAGATCAGGCAGTTTTCCCCAGACAGGCTTTCTCTTCTTGACCCTGAAAGTCTTCCGTAGCTTTCTGGCAGCCATATTGTCGCGTTTGGAGCTGTAATTCCACCTCTTAACGCTTTAGTGCTTTTCTTTGCCTACAAAGCCTGTAATTAGGCTTCCTCCTGGATTTCCATCCACAAACAGCTGCCTGTGATGGATTTGCATTCATTCATCGCAGCTTCAGTAGTCAGAATGATTGTTTTATGGTCATGTAAGGATCCCGACCTGCGTTTCCCTCAGATTAATCACTTTATTCTCTAACGAGTATGCAGATGCACACAGGAATACATGATCAGCTTGTAATTAGAACGTGCGACCATGCAGAGCTACCCAGATTTAAACCCCACTCACAGACAGATATACTTTTGTGAGTGTTTTTTGTGACTTCATGTTACAGTAAATAAAAGCTGATTGAAAGGTTGCTTTTCTTACATTTGGGGTCAGTTATATTGGAACGATGCTATTAGAGAATGTGTAGATGTGTTAAACTTTAAATATGCGACTAAATTGAACAAAAGTCGAGATATATTTGGAATTGTATTGATAAATGCAATGATTATCAGCAAAATCATATTCAAAGGGTTTATGATTCATTAATGTTCATGTTTTTCCAACCACCTTCCATCGTGATGAGCTGTAGATGACACCAGTGAATCAGACACCTTGCAGGATTCATCTGCTGCTTCTCAATGTTTTTAAAGATGTATACTGCTGTACATATTTTATATGCAGTCGATGGTCAACCTTCACTCAGGAATAGAGATGGGTAGAGTATCTAAAAATGTACAAGTAAAAGTAAAGTACTTGTGAAATATTTACACAGTAAAAGTAACTGGAATAATATACTTGAGTAAAAGTAAAAAGGTATATAAACAAAATGTACTCAAGTAGTTACTTCTGATCTGAGCGATATGATGCAAAAAAACAGCTATTACAACTATAAACAAGCCTACATTACAAACGGGATACATGTAACAAAAAGATGTTTCGCATCTCTAAAATCACATTTCACATTTTACAGAATACCTGCGCAGTGAAATACACATTTAAAAGTATACATTTTTGAAGCACACAAAAAGTACTAGTTACTCTAAAATGTACTCTAGTAAATGTAACTAAGTAAACTAGTTACTACTCACGTCTGCAGTTGATCAGTGCAGTGTAGATGATGAGATCGCACCATGGATATGTTCAGCCTCAAAATTTAACTTTGGCTGGCCTTTACGCTATATGGGAAGTGCCAACAACTAATTTGTGTTAATTGCATTAAAAAAGATGAAACACATTCATTTTCAAAATGGTTATTAGTTTTGACAGCACTACTTATATTTTATTAAAGAGATATTTCATCATTTATCACTTACCTGTTACCTCCATGCCAATACAAACCTTTAAATGAAGTACTTCATAAACTTCAGAGCTTTTTTTAATAATGCAAAGCTGTGGTATCCTTTTTGATTCACCCTGTAGATTTAAGTCCACATCATCTCATCTTAGAGGTCAACAAGCTCATGCACAACACAGAAAAAAAGGAATTTAATCTAAATGAAGAATTAAAAAAAAAACATAAACTACTATAAATAGTTAATATACTATTAATCATATTCTTTACACTATAACATAACTTAAAAGAAAAGGGAATTTCATTCTAAAATAGAACCATTACTGAGATTGATTGATGAAACCAGACCCACAGATAACGATAACCCAGAGAACAAAACCATAAAAACATCACGCCACTGGTGCAAACAACAGAACACAAAACAAAGCAACACACCTCAGCGATGCTAGAATTAGTTTGGCAACTCATAATCACACAGTGGTAAATATGAGATTCATTATGCATGGTTCTGATGCATAAATTACATGAAGTCCAATTTATCAGAGGAAAATGTTAGTCACGGAAGCTATCAAAGGACAATGTCAGAAAATCTCCGAAGTGTGCAGAAGATGGGGAAAATAAATGTTTATTCTCGGGTCAGTGGGAATGTTAATTAGAGTGTGTGTTTTTGCCTTGGCTTTGCATACGATCGTGTGTTTGGGCCGATTGAAACTGCTCTTGTGTGTGTGTTTTCATCACAGACGCATTGTAAGTGACAGTTTCTCAACCGAGAGGACGTTTTCAATGACGAGCACCCCGCACCAGAACACAACGACTTTTACTACTCAACTCAACCCTGTTGAAAACCCTCAAGTTCCTTCGTGTTGCTCCAATCTGAGGATCTAAGAGGCGCAATCATGTAGTGCTTGATGAATCTCATCTTCAGTCATGTTTGCTAAAACCCGTTTCAGCACCAACACACTGGTTTTATTCTCCATGCATCCAAACTATCATTACAACCTGAGTTCCTATTAAAGGAAGTCATGTCTTATAAACAAAGAGGAAATAGCTGTCTGTGCTGATAGTGACAGAATCCCTGAAACAATCCAGGCTGTGCTCAAATAATAAACACAGACTCTTCCATCCACACGAACAGGAAAGTTCATAAAATCAATACAGAAACAACCCACTAAGATTCCTCAAGGACAGTTACCCCTTGTACTTGCAGACAATTAAAAAGAATGTCTCCACCTAGCATTTCCAACACCGATGGGCTATTTGCACAATTACTTCCACGTTCTGTCTAATACAGTTCAGTTCTTTCCAGTTATAGCAATAACAGCCACCCTGGCTTTTTTGTTTTTGCACTCGCTCTCTGCAGGAACTTTAATAAATGAGTGTGAAAGACGTTTAAGTCAAAAAGGTAGCGTGACTGCCAACAGTAAACTACTGAAAGTTTTTTTTACTTCAGTAAAATTAGGAGCATATTCAAAGATTCTCTTTAAGCGGCTCACTAACTTGGGGTATTGGTGCTAATAATAAACATGAGCGAGCTCTTTGTAATCTGTGTAACGATTACAGCCGATCCCAAAAATATCAACCAAACTATTCACTTTAAAACACTCTAACATCAAGAACAGCTCATCCATCACTGGTTTCTATCTAATTCTACAATAAAAGAATTTTAGAGTTTGGTAGTAGTTTTGCGTTTGAATCTTTGATTTCAGTTTTCTGCAGAACTGCCTCATGCATTGGGGATATACGGAGCCAGAGAACCAATCATACGTTCACATGAAATTCAGATTAAATCAAAAATCTTTTTACATTATTTAAACATTCACATCTGTTTTCACAATAGGTGGCACTTACAAATAATGAAGCTTAATACGCTTTTAACGCTGGTTTTAATGCTTTCACAAAGAGAACACAAAAGAACAGATGGCAGCTTCCAAATCCACATCTCGCCCCTAAACCTTTCCACCGTGTGTGTTTAAAGTGGTCAGCGCGCAGCTGCAGCATCCTCTCTCCCTGCTGATGGAACGCTCCCATCTTTCTGAAGAATCCTGACCAAAGACTCGCCAGAAGAAAATGTGTATTACAAATTAAAGTGTGATTCAGTTCAAAGAAACTGAGATAGAAAAGATGAGACAGAAAGAGAGAGAGGGAGAGAGAAAGGTCTGCTTATCAAAGCTAGGCGTATAGTGACTACCCCCCCCCCCCGTTCTTCTATCAATATTTAACATAATTATTTTATATTGTTTTGTCTGTACCAGTTCCTGCAATATCTCTCTATCCATTTTGTTCCTCCTTCTATCCATCCATTTTCTCCATCCATTCAAATTTCTGTCCTTTCATAGGTACCTCTTTACATCTTTATTGGATGTTGATCTATTCTTCTAGTCATCTATCAACCTTTTATGTTCTCATCCAGCCATTAGTATGTCTATCCTTCTATCTATCAGTTCTTCTACACATCTATACATCCATCCCTCCAAACATGGATCATTACATCTATAAATCCTTTTATCTGTCTATCTATCTATCAATCTGTCAATCATGTCATCAACCTGTCCATTCGACCATCAGTCTGTCCATCTATCCATCAGTCCATAAGTCAGTCTATCTTTCCATCAGTCCATTTGTACATCAGTCTGTCCATCTATCCATCAGTCCATTTGTCCATCAGTCAGTCTATCTTTCCATTACTCCATTTGTCCATCAGTCAGTCTATCTTTACATCAGTCCATTTGTCCATCAGTCAGTCCATCTTTCCATCAGTCTGTCCATCTATCCATCAGTCAGTCCATCTTTCCACCAGTCTGTCCATCAGTCCATAAGTCAGTCTATCTTTCCATCAGTCTGTCCATCTATCCATCAATCAGTCTATCTTTCCATCAGTCAGTCTATCTTTCCATCAGTCAGTTTATCTTTCCATCAGTCCATCTTTCCATCAGTCTGTCCATCTATCCATCAGTCCATAAGTCAGTCTATCTTTCCATCAGTCTGTCCATCTATTCATCAGTCAGTCTATCTTTCCATCAGTCCATCAGCCCATTGGTCCATCCATTTATCCATCAGTTCATCTGTCTATCTATCTATCACTCCATCAGTCTGTCAATCATGTCATCAATCTCTCCATCTGTCCATTCGACCATCAGTCTGACCATCTACCCTTCAGTCCTTTCAACCATCAGTCTGTCCATCTATTCATCAGTCCATTTGTCTCACAAACATGTGATAAGGGGTTTAATTATACACAAGCATAAAACATATAACTTTTAAAGTAAATTATTTGTCTGGGTAAAAGTAGTCAGAACCACGACTCTCATTCTCTTTAGTGCCCAAGGCAATCTTGCTTAACATCAAATCATAAAGGTCTGCAAACGAATAAAAAAAAAGCATCACTACTCCAAACACATGCTTTTCAATTATCAGGGTGTGTTCGTCTATAAATGCAGTTAACAAGCATATCTGTCAATTATTCTCTTCTAATACTGTGAGCTCTGCCCTTTACACCAGAGCCACTGACCTTTTCTTTTATGTCCCACAATTCATCTCTCCACACTGTCCTGGAGCTTTTAGCCGGCATCACAACACTCTCCCTGCAACCCTGCAATCAATCGAACGAAAGCGCAAACCAATTAAACAATTCCACAAAGCACTCAAGGCTGACAGGGGGCTGCTTTCTGTTTGGAAAATGCCATTTCCAAAGAAAGCGCTATGAATGCATAATTGCACAAATGTTTCGGAAGAGAGCGGCAAACATCTTGTGAACTTATTTGGGTTTGTTTGGTTAGTGTGTGGTGTGGTTAGAGTTCAGGCATCTGCAGGATTTAACACAAAACAGAAATTTATTTCCCCTTTTTATGAAGCACATCGTCAGAAAATGCATCTTATTCATGATCTATACAAAACAGAGCTGCTACAAAAAAACCCGAAAAAAAAACTAAACAAAAAACGATGTTTTCATCACTCTTTTAAATGTTATGTTGTTTTAAATAACAAACAATACAATCACATAAGGGAAAATTTAAAGTAGCACTGAAGAAGAAATAATAAATATAACAAAACATTTAAATTAAGTAACATAAAATAACATATTATACAAAAAATAAAAAATAAACTAGATGAAGGCAAAAAAACAAACAAAAAAACACCAGAAAACTGTCAACATTTTATTAAGTATATATTTAAATAATAATAAATATATACAAATCCAACATAAAAAAACAACACTTTAGATTACAGCCCACTAATTAAAGAGTAATTACTGTGTACAATCTGGGGGAGGTTTTTGTCGTGAACTTATTGTGTACTTACTTGGTAATTATTGGTAATAACTGTGTTCTTCCTCTTTATTTTATTTGCATGTTAACAACTAATATAGTTTTTGTGTAGTTATTTCTAGATTTTTTTATCAGAATATTACGCTGTAACTACACGGCATGATGGCTATAACCTAAAGAGGAGTTTTCAATGACTCTATAAGTACACTGTAACTGCTCAGTAATTAAACGACAATTAAACTACAAATACACTAAGTCTAAGTACTCAGTAATTACTCTGTAATTAGTGGGCTGTGATCTTAAGTGTTACCAATACATAACAACCTTCACAAAAAAATAAAATGCTAATTAAAATGTGCTTACAAGCTAAATTATAAATACTGCGATTAAAAAAAATCACTCTAAACAACATATTTAAATGCATAAATGTACATTTAAAGCTATTTCTGCAAAGTAGCCATTGCAATCGGAGCACTGGCAGGCTTTTGGTTCAATCTGAACTATGTTTATGCAGGTTGTTAAGGGGCAGAATATAAAACGTCACACTAATGCTGTGAATCCTTCATCAGTGTGATTGACAACCATGTCTATATCGCCACCAATTAAAGGCAACGTAATACATCAAAGATTAGTACTTTAGCGTGCACCTCTAATGATCAATTACAGAAATAATTAATCTTCTCCAAATCTCAACATTTGATGAAGACGTAATTAAATCAGTGTTAAACGCTCTCGCTTTCATGCTGGGCATCGACAGAAACTTCATTTTATGCCACAAAATCTGCCAGTACATATAGCGTTTGACTTTGATGTCTGTTTTCTTCAATCTCCAAAGTTTCAGGACAACATTAATTGCTTTTGAAGGCAGACGCAGGAATTTAATTTAGGCTCTGCAAAACATACACCGTCAGATATGAGGGAAATCTAGGATTTAGTAATTATGGGCACAGACAGAACTGAGGAGACCTAATGAGGCCATTATGAACGATGCAAAGCATAATTGCTTTTGTTGGTTTATGAGGCTCGTATTTGGATGTGATCTTCCCTTGCACCCTCGGTCCAGCTCGTTACCCATGAAGCCTTTGAAAAAGTCTAGGGTCTAGGTTTCATTTTGCTCGAGCGAGATAATTGCGCTCAAATTAGAAGTGTCAAACGAAGAGCAACGTAACTGCTTTCTCGCAGTGGCGTAGACTCTGAAAGCTTCGCCACTGTATGAAAATCAGAAGCGTTTCACCAGAACAAATGTGACATTCTTATAAGTTGGTCTTAGATGTTTTAATGAGGAGATTTCCCGACGAAAAGAGTCCATGGCTTTACACTCATTAGAGCTATCCACACACACTGAGGCAAATCACATGAAAGTGTTTGTAATGTTGAGCACCCTAAAAACGGTCTTTAAAAAAGTATATTCATGCACGTTTGCTAATCTGATCCTAGAGAAGTGTTTCTAAAAAGAGCAGTGAAGGGATATCGAATGTTTTAAGCTTGTTTATGAAAGGTTTCATTGGCTATTTAACCACAATTCCTTTTTTACTAGAAATATCTTAAAATCATCTGATTGTTTTTTTTGTTAATTAAATTGTGTGAAGTAAGGTATGTGATTAGTTTCAAATTTAAAACACTTACATCCATTACAAAACAAACATTAAAAAAAACAAAAAAACAAAACAAACATACATTTTAGAAAGCACAAAGCACATTATAAAATTATAAAATTATAAAACTTTTACAGTCCTGAAAAAAATATTTCCATAAAAGTTTAAATTTTAGAAAACACATTTACAAAACAAAGAACAGGTAGCTACAGTAAATATGGTGCTAATTGTAAGCTTAAAGTTTGTAACAGCTTATTTTAACAGCTAATGACCACCAGGAGAAATGCCAAAAATGTAACGAACTCATAAGTATGTGATTTTTGTGTACTTTAGTGCGTGTTTCTGCAGAGAATAGATCAAAAGTGTATAAAAGTAAAAAAATGTGATGTAAATGGCTGGTAGCCAATCAAACGTGGGCTGCCCAAGCACTCTGTGAACCCCTTTTGGAAATGTAAATGTAGTTTATTTAAATTTAAAACTGTATTACACACACATGCATGAACAAATCTGAGTACAACGTGAAATATGTTTTTGATGAGGGAACATTTCAGAAATATACATGTCAGAAAAGTCAACAGTAAATAATAGGGTCCATTTAAAATGAAGAAGAAAACTTTTCTTGAATGAAACACCAGTTTAGATTCCTTAAAAAGACCAATTTAAATGGTCCAAGTCAATGTAACAATTTTTACACCAGCAAACTATCATAACCCTCCTGCTACCCTGAAATCCGCAAAACCTTTCAATTTTACCCCAGCAAATGATTTACCCTCCTGAATATTATTTGTTGGCTTGATGGTTAGTTTTAGGTAAAATATGTCTTTGTTGACTACTTAACCATACTCTAATAATAAAATCCTTCTAAATGTGTAAAAATGTGTATTTCATTGGTGTATTTCAAAGGTAAAATCACTGTTATCAGGATATAAATAAAGAACAGTTATTTCTGTTATCAAAAGTAGCAACATGCATGACGGCTGAAGAAAATTTGACTAGAATTGTTTTTAAATAACTATTTCTCATCATCATCATCATCGTAGAAGCACATGATAGTTTTGAAAGCTTCTGTGCAAGCTTTTATAGCTTTCACCTACCCTGTAAAACATATGATTTATGTTTTCCCCTAAAAAACAAACAAACAAAAAAAACAAGAAATATTAAAGCTCTCGTAAGAATTGGGATTCCCCTCCCCCATGACAAATCAACTATCAGTGGCTCTCACAAAACTACAAGTATGATTGTTATTTTTCTATTATTATACCTAGAAAATCCCAGCGATGGGTTGCGGCTGGAAGGGCATCCGCCGCATAAAACATATGCCAGAGAGTTGGCGGTTCATTCCGCTGTTGCGACCTCGAAAGGGAAGAAAGCCGACATGAAGATGAATGAATGAATACCTAGAAAACTATTGTGCATATTATAATATCATATATTGACCTCAATATCACTTAAATTTAGTTTTTTTTTTAATATTTCTTATGTTTTTTTTTTACAGCTAAAAGACTGATGTGACAAAATGTGTACATGGCATTTAAAAAATAATATGTTAATTTTATGTTTACCAATTTCCTCCCATTAAATAAGGAAAACTCATTCAATTTTAAGAAATGTAATTCAATTTGGTTCAATGTTTTATACAGCTAATAGACCGATGTGTGAAGAGCATTTAAAAATAATATCATGGTAATTTTAGTTTTTCCAAGCTCCTCATATTTGAAGCAAAAAACATAACAAAGCCAAAATATACATGTACATATGTTAAACACTAAATAGTGTTATATTGACCCAAAGGATAACAGGAGAGTTAAAGTAGCATTCAGTTCCTCAAACAACCTACTAACACTAACAAGAAAAGCGTTCTTACTTATCAATTACTCTGTTAAACTTTTAGCAGGTGTGTGTTTGAATGCACACACACATTTCAAGCTTTTCTGCAACGTAAACATGTTGCACACCTCACAGCTTATCAGAAAAACAGACTCGTCTCTCCAAACTGTAACCACTAAACACCTTCCCCTCTATCCACTTGACAAGATTAGAGTTTTAAAAGATTTCCTTGCCAACTTCGCTGACCAACTCGAATCACCAGAGCAGAACTTTGTGCGATTACATGTTGATGCCCTAATCGCCGGCTGGCGTCTTGCATCATGCCAGTAGCTTTAATTGGTCCCTTTGTGGAAGCCTCACTTGTGATGATGTCGTGATCAAGAGGGAAGATTCTGGGAAAACTTTCTGTAAAGCATCACCAGCGGCTCCGGCAGCACAAATCTGAGCATAGCTGAAGCAGCAGAAGCTAACCAGAAGTGCTGATTCATGGCATGCTATACCAAAACGCAATATTATCTCAGGCTGAAATGTGTGTCTGGGCTTTCGGGCAATTTTTTTGTGTGCAAATTTTTATTTCTCTGATTTACAGTGGGTGCAATGGGGGTGTTTGGTTAGTCATTCTCAACACTTCAACACAAGGAGGCAGTGTTAACTTCGGTATTTCACTCATCTGACCTTCTCAAGTGATTTAGGGGTATGCAAAAAGTAAAAAAAATAAATAAATAAAAAAAAAAAAACCTGCAGGCGATCATCTCTGGTGTGTGTGTGTGTGTGTGTGTGTTATTAAAGGAGCCCTGCAGTCACTGGACGGAAATATAATCATGACTCCTTCCTGTTCCACATGAGTCTCCTGCTACAGAGCAGAGATTCTACTCACAGCTTTTCATATTCAACTCAAAACCAGCAGTTCCTCAGTCAGTGTGGTCGACATGTAGATAAATATTACATGAGAAACGGTAATAGCTGACACAGGCGTCAAAATTTAATAGCTTACTTATTATGGATGGGATCTTTGACTGATGTCTCTGTTATGATCCTTCAGCTAAACATCTCCTTATTCAGGATGTTCATGATTTTATAATATCAGCCGCATAAAGTCAAAACTTGGCATAATTGGTTCCAAAGCCTGATTAATATTCATTTTCTCAGTTCACGTAGAATGATTTTATTAGAGAAGGCGTGTGTATAGGCACCTAAACCTCCAGACATTACAGTCATGCACAGACTAAAGTTACTTAATCCATGAAGCTATAAATGGTGTTATGATTCCCAGCAGAAGAAGAATAACAATAATTTTATAGTTCCACACTACATCTTGTTAACATTAACAAACAAAATATTCATTCATTCATCTTCATGTCGGCTTTCTTCCCTTTCGGTGTCGCCACAGCGGAATGAACCGCCAACTCTCTGGCATATGTTTTACGCAGCGGATGCCCTTCCAGCCGCACAAACAAAATATATAACTAATAAATGATAATAATAATCGGGTGACATGACATGTCGTTCCACTACTATGCAGATCACACTGTCTAATTTTTCCGTCTAAAGCCTGTTTAAATGATGTTGAAAATAGGTTTCTCAAGTTTAACATTTTTGGTCCATAATCCACGGTGACAATACATAGTGTGAAACACTTTTACAAGTTACAAACATATTAATATTTTATAAAACACCCTTAAAAGTTACAAAACTCTTTTACAAATTTCAAATCACAAATAAATTTACGAAACCGGAAAGGGTAGGTACCACTGAGAACCGACAATGTAATTGTGTTTCAGAATTTGTAAGTGTTTTGGAACATGTAAATATGTTTTCTGAAATATAAAAAAAATGTTTTGGAATTTGTAAATTTGTTTTGGAACATGTAAATATGTTTTCTGATATGTAAATATGTTTCGGAACATGTACATTTGTGCCCACTTTTTTTTTAGACATATAAAATTGTTTTGTAACTTGAAATTTTTTTTATGTAAAATGAAATGCTTATTACACCTCTTGGCCACCGTACTCATCCACCTCTGCACCTCTTCATCGAACCCCAGCAGTTTAACCGCTGTCAGTTACCTCCTGCTCGTCCTGCTGATGCGCAATAGGAAGTGACTGGACTGTAGTACCTTGTCCAGCCACTGGAGCAGACGTGATCAGATTGTTATTCACTTAGATATTAAAACTGCCCAAATATGAAGCTGAAAAACAAAACAAAAAGCCATATCTACACCCCTGGTGCTACCAGGTTTTTCTTCACATTGCTAGTTTTGACCTTCATTAAGGGGGGAGGCCTATGTCTTGACTATGTTGACCCATTTTCATTATGGTGATGACTAACTATGCTTATTCTGTGTCTTCTTTACCCTTTACACGAAACCATGGTTGATGTAATGGACACTACGTCATGTAATTTAATGGTTAATGGTTAAAAAGTCAATGGTTAAAATGTGGTGAAATTATCAAGTACGTCTTTTAGCCAAATTAAATCTTTTTTTATCTTCAAAAACCCTGAAGAGAGTAAAACATGCTCTGATTTTTTCCAAGTCTGGACTACCGCCCCTCGTTGTATTTCAGTCAGCACCCATGCAAACTTACTGGAATATTGTGTTATTGGGTTATTAAAGAACCTGTGGATGTGAAGCCCACTTTTGTCATCACGTTAATACAGTACACCATAAACACACAACATCAAAAACATCCACAGCCCACTGAAATTTTCACCATGATATTTCAAAAATAGAAAAAAATCAGATCAAACCTACTGCTTTTATGATGAGCAAATTATAATGGTGAGAATATTCAAATGAGACCGTCTTCTAAATCACATTTTGTGTTGAACCAAAGCAAGAGACAGTTTCCATTAAAGCAAAATTAATACAGCAATAAAACAACAAAAACATTTTAATCAATGAAATCAAACCTAGAGATAAAATATCTGTCGATAATCATCCACGACTTCCTCTAATGAGACAATAAAAGCAACTGAGCCACCTTCTTTAGGTCTTCCCCAAACATGTGTGAAAGCGATATTAATTTATGACAATGCATCACGTTCCCTCTGCGCTAAACCTTCAAAGCAGTCAACTTGCTCTACTCTGAATGTTTATTTATTTTCGAAATAATTTTGCGGTGAATCATTGCAGAATGGCTACAGCTGTAATCGCGAGATAAGTAGGAAGCAACATGGCAGGTGTTTGGGCTGAGATAAGCAGGAACCATTGTGAGGAGACGCCGCTTCCAGGAAGGAATGTTTTGGGGCTCGGATTCCTGTTTGATTTGTTACCTACAGCCCTCCTCGAGGGAACATAGGAGATACAGTAGGACGAGCGCCTACTTATACTTTCTGCAAACTCTGTTTATACATGCTCCAGACACGTTCAGAGAGAGGAGGGTGTTTTTTTCCAGCAGACTGCTACGCTTGTCTCCTCCAGTCAGAGTGATGAACTCTGAGGGGTGTTTGTGGAACTGAACCCAGTTAAACATATTCAGGTTTTGCAGCTGTGAGTGCTGTAAAATATGGTATTATGAATAAACGTGGGGTTTTCCAATATTTTGTACACCATGGCAACAATGCTTTGAACCCTAGTAAATATTTTTGATGAAGCAACCTCTGCATCGGAGAGACTAGCGTATGGTTCATTTGAGTCAGTACCTGATCTGGATCACACTTTCTTCAACAAATACATGTGTTAAGTGTTTAGTCAGGTCTGTTATCTTCCTGTCCTGTTTTCTCTTTAAGTTTAACTCTTACCTGTCTGACAGGAGTCAGTCTGTAAATATAAACAGAGATTCAGACACAGTAGCAGTCGAGTATGAAGTTCCGCAAGGACCTGTTCTGGGACTCAGTCTATTGTCAATCTATAAGCTGCCATTCAGTAAAATTATTAGGAGGCATTGAGAGAACTTCTATTGCTATGCAGACAACATCCAGTTCTTTATTTCAGATTTTTTTTTTTTAAAGCTAAATACAATCACAGAATATGCTGCTGATATTAATGAGTTGATGAACGTTTCCTAATTGAAAAGAGATATTACTTATTGTATCTTAAAAATAACCTGTAAAATCTTTCAGTTTTCAACGCTGAGCTCGAGGGACAAACTTATTTTTTGTCAGTGTTATTATATATAGCGAACTTACTTTTATAAACCATATTTCTAATGTTACGAAAACCACCTTCTTTCATCTCAGGAACATTGCTAAAGTACGGAACATGCTGTCTATTGTTGATGCAAAAAAATTAGTGCATGCTTTCATGATATATTCCAGTTCGTGCTCTTCGATCACAAGAAGCAGAGCTACTGATCGTTCAGAAGATTAGTCAATCCAAATTTGTTCGTTGATGGATCTTAAGTTGAAATGAATTTTATGCTGGGGAGGTGATTAGCACCTGTTTCAGTCAGAGAGGTTCTCTGTGATCCCACTGAGGGAAATCTTTTCTCTGCATGTGTGTTTTTTTTCCTCAGTTTTTCTCCCACATCAGTAAAAAAACATATGTTTTGGTCACCTTATTTGACAATCAAAATTGTGTTAAGTAAGTCTTAAGTAAGTTTACTGGTCAGCTTAAATCAACAATTTCATCATGCTAGTAAACTTTACAACCCCTAAGGTAGCAGTATATGGTAAATCTATTTCTACCCATTAGAATGATCCAATAGGAAATCCTACCTCAAGACGTCTACACACTGATATGATCCGGAAAAGGCTGATTTCAATGTAAAGTCTATGTAAAGACTTTGTAAGGCACCTCACGGTGCGAAGAGTCCAGACAGCGTGAACAGGTCCGTGGGAACGTGAATGCCGCGAGAGACGAGGCACGAGAGACAAGGCATGGCAAACCTGACTAATCGTTCGCATAGAGAATTGTTCTTTGCAATACATTTGTGTATAATTTGGTCCTATCTGACTATAGTTTCTGTATGTTTTCAATATATTAACCTTAATTTCAATTAAAAAGTGAGTATGGAGAGAACAGTGCATGCCTTGACTTTAATATGAAAACTTTCTATGTGTTAGTGTTTCATTTTTATTCTGCATTTCCCAGGTTAACATTATTACCAATTTCTTAAAAAATATTTTACAAAACCACCATGCAAGAACAGTAAGCGCTTTAGCCTTGGTTTCCATGGGAATGCAAGCAAGGCGTTCAGAGGTATTAATGTGATGAACATTTTCAGCAGTTTTTCAAGTGTCTATAACAAAAAAATGTAGCTGTTGCGAGTGACAGCCAAGCGTAAAGCCATCTAAATTCTGTGACAAAGTAAGAGTTTAAAAGATAAAGGAAATGCATTTTTCCACACAGCAATCTGAGGGGTGCAGATGAAAGTGAATCTCTAAAAGAGAAGCTCACTAAAACACTCATGTTGTTGAATAATTTAAAATCCATATGAAAATCTCTCTTGTTTAGACACACAAAAAGTCATGAAGAAGGAAGCTTAAAAAGCAGCATGAAATATCAAACGTTTATATTTTGCTGTATACTTTGTAATAAGCCACAAAAAAAGCACTTTCTAGACACTCAAAGGTCTTTGCATCTTGAGGAGGTTGTCTCCAAATCCCGTATAAAGCATCCGCCTTGCTGAAGTGATGGCTGCCAATCTCCAGAACACATCGGCTTACACAATGGCTACTGGTGGACAGGAGACATGGGGAGCCAATGCAAGGAATGTAGCCAATTAGAATACAGGGATTTTTAGGAGAGGGCAACTTTGGCCAGATATGACCCCTTTCCACCAACTCATATCAACTCTTTTTGATGAAATATCTTAGATTTTTAATTAAAAAAAATTTCATAGAATTTTACCCACATAGTTTTTTCTGAAAAAAAAATTCCACAACTAGTGAGCTATCGTTTGTGAATAAATCATTCACAAAATCATGCAACAGCTCTCTAGAATACTAGTATCCACACACCCCGAACCGGATGAAGTAGAGAGCAACTTCATTCTTCAAGTTCATCACTCTATCTATCAATGCTTCCCAATGTATCAATGCTTCTCTATCTACCAATGCTTCCCTCACAACCGGATGAGAAGAGTATTAGTTCTCCTGAGTTGCTCTTTCAAATAACTTGAAAGAAACGAATATGGAATAAAACAGATCTTTTGGTTCGCCTGTGAACTGATTTGTCTCTATCAGCTTCCAGCGCTTGATGTGCTATTGTGCTGATATTTTTTCACGTATCTTGCTTAAGTTCATTAATAATTTCATATTTCACTATGAAATGATTATGGTGGGTACATTATATATATTAAAGGTGCCATATCATGCTCCTTTTAAATAGTTTGTGATAAATATTTGACCCCTCTAGACTATCACTGCACGCGTAATAACTTTCTAAAGGAAGTATTTGTCATAAATATCGTCTTTGAATCACCTCTTTGAATGGTTGTGCTCTGCAAAACAAATCATGCTCCCCCTGTTCCTCACACTGCCATGCGTACACTGAGTTTTACTTGGTGGCACACAAAAAAATCCAGACTAAAAAATTATTTTACAAAAACATTCATCTTTTGGTAAGCCAAAACACACTTTTGGTCATAGACATCCAAAAACGTGCTTTCTTTTCATTGTTATCCAATTCAGTTCTGTTACGGTTCACTTCCGGATCATTCAGTGCGTACTTTCATCATTGAAATGTGGTGCATTGTATTATAGTTAATGGGTGGAGATTTGGACATTAGGTGTTGCTACAGTCCCCGAGCAATTTTGAGCTTTCTTAAAAAAACATAAATTTACACGAACATGAATGAACGAATCTGAATATGACGTGAGGGATGTTTTTGATGAGGGAACAATATTAAAACAAGCAAGACATGTCTGAAAAGTTAGGTATACATGATGCAACAATTTTAAGTAAAGAAAACATCATTTTGCTGATCTTTTGTAAATAAAAGAACAGCTGTCTAGTTTATGTTGATAAAAACAAGACACAAAGTTCATTTACCAACATTCTTGTATTTTGATCGATTTTTAAGTCAGTTTGCAAGTAGATCAGAATTTTTGTGGAATGAATAAACACAAACTTCCATCACTAACCGTTCAAGTCCTGTTTATTATTTTATTTAAATATATATACATCTTTCTTTTTGTTGTGGTGTTAAAAAGTACAAAAAAGTAAAAAAATACAGAAAACTTCTTTTAACTTCTTTTTTATTAACTTCTTTTAAGCAGAAAACCAAACGCGTGATTGACTTGCTCTTCTTTCTAATTGTCTTCCATTGTTTAGCATTTTGCAAATTTATTCAAACAACTCTACCAATCTGTTACCATCTACACACTTCAGATGATCGCGACCTGCAAAACCATCTACTAATCTGCAGAGCTACAGGTCGAGGCATCTCTTAATTGTCCTTTTTAACCAAATCATTTGTGCTCATCAGATCAGCCATGTCGCTTTATCTCCAAAGTTAAAAACATCTATTTATCCTTGCTTTTATCTTCTACGTCAGGCCCTGCGATAAAGTTACCACACTTTTTCATGTATTTTGAGCATGTTTGATAGCTTCATACGCTGCTGCTTTGAAGCTCCCTGAACATCACATTTGCACAGGAGAAACTCGGCCCTGTCGAACTGCTCTCAGAGCTTCACTGGTGTCGAGCCAAGCTGTCGACTGCTTCTCGCAAGCAAGCCATGTTTTTCACTAATTGGGAGGTCTGTGCATGGCATATTAATGGCTGACTCCTTCTAAGGTTTGTATTAATATTCTGGACACCGCTGCAGCATCACCCAAACAAGACCAGCTCCCTTCTGATAAAGAGAGAGTAGAGCACATTAATACCAGCTCAGAATAGTAAACAGATTAACAAAATTACACTGTGATTTATATGAAGACTTTAAAAGAAAAGATTGTAATGATAAGAAATATTTTTTTGCAGCTCAATTTTAAGTCTGTAACTGTCTTTCAAGGCTTCAAAAAGGTATTAAAATTTAAGTCAATCTATTTGATATGTTTGGTTCAAGGTAAACATGTTGACTTTACAACCTCACACCAGTTTAAATGTGATGGTTAATGGTAAGGTACTGGCAGCACATACCTCAAGAGCTATTCGAGGAAATCTCAGATGTGACTGTTGACTGTAACTGACTCTGGATGCTGGTTGTAGGAACAGAACCAATGGGGTAGCTTGATTCCTCAACATCCGACAGGGGTGGACAAAGAACAAAAAACAAGTACCTGAGTTAAAGTAGAGATACACTTAATTACTCCAGTAAAATTAATCGCTTCAGAATTTCTCTTGAGTAAAAATACAGACGTGTTTTAATTAAAATGTACTTAATTATCCAATGTACTATGATTTATTATGGCTATAATGTAACACTATCATTTGTCAAGACTCTTAAATGCTTAAACAATATGTGAAAAGACTTTATTGACACTTAAGCCTAAAGCATAAATCACTGCAATATGTATGATTAATTCCCATAGACTGCGCTAAATGCTTTTACACTATCATTTTCCTGCTTTGTGACTTTTATTGTGGCAAGCAATGTGTGATGCTAAAGACGTTGATGGAGCGGTGGGACCAATCGGGAATGAGAAGACGAAATTTCCAATCACAATTTTTTTTAATTACACGAGAAAAATGAGAAATAGGATTAAATCCCTTTAATTTCAAACAAAAATAAATAAATAAATGGAAAGTCGTTTCTCCTCATATTTGGCTATAAAAATGTCATGCTCTAAAGATACACAGACCGCTAACATACACAATGAAACCGTTTTCTGATTCTACGGTAAGATTACTTGATGAGTAATCAAAAATGACCACCATAATTTTTTACGTGTTTCCGTACACAGAATTGTTGTAAGAAGAAATGTTCAGGGCTGGAGCAGACAGAGAAGGCAATTGAAAAGGGAGTCTTTCTTCTTTTCAAGGACTTCAAAAAATCTAAACTTACATTTGCTGCCCACCACTGACATTCTATAATTAATTTTAAGGGAGTTTTAGTTGGGGTAAAAAAAGGGAGTTATTTACAGATTTGCAGGTTTCATAACGTCAAATTTTAGAGGATCTAATTTAAGACCTATGTAATATCAAAAATACATACAAAACATATTTACATAATAAACAGTATGCTTCAAATATATTGTTTGAAACCCAAACCACCACTTTTTTGTTTTTGAGCATTTGTATATTGAAGATTTTCTCAAACTCTGGCAACCTTAGTCATCTTTTTTTACTTTTTAACATTTAGGATATTTTTTTCAATTTCTGGTAACCCCACCAATTATTGTTGCATTTTGAGGCCATTTCTAAATCTCTGGCAACAACGCTTACAATCACATTTACATATGCGCTTACATTTATGAGTCAATATCTGGCAGCCCTAACTATCACTCATGTTTTTTGAGCATTTATGCACATTTTCTTAGACTATGGCAGCCTGTTACGGCGCTGGCCGTTTTGCAGCGTTTCGTGTGTTGTCACCTGCTTGTGCGCGCGCCTATGTGCGCTTCTAATTGTTTACGCAGATGACTCCAGCTGCCGACAACTGTCCAGAGGCGAGGGCTCTGTGGAGTCACTTGGCTCAGGCGGCGTGGAAAGAGTGGCTCTACTTGGTTGCCGCCCGTTTTGTTCGTTCGTGCTCCCTGTTTGTTTGCTTCTGCTTTTGTTGCCGTTCTGTTATATTCTGTTTCCTACCTGGTGTGTCGCTTATGTTGTCTTCTGATGTCATGTCACGTGACATACATTCTGCACGTAGGATTATTTCTGTTATACACACTAGTTTAGCTGTGTGCGCCAGGTTTGTTTATTGTATAACTTTCTAGTTAGCGCAGATTAGTTCTAGCTTTGTGTGTGTTATTTAGTTAGCTTAGAATTGTCTGCCCTTTCTAGTTAGTTTATGTTTTACCTGGCGTCCCTTAGTCTCTGTCCCTAGGGTTAGGGTTTGTGTATTTGTAATTTGTAACACTATTTGTAAATTAAAGCACATTTGATTTGTAAAAAGTTATCCGTTGTGTCCTGTTGTGCCCGTTTTCATTTCTGCTCTCGCCACCTTTTTGTTACACCCCGACTCTAGACGCCACCTCCATTTTGGGGTCGTAACACAACCCTACCCATGATTTTACATTACCACTACAACAACAACAACAACAACAACAACAACAACAACATATCTAATGAGCTTTACATTGAAATCAGAAAAATAAGACCTGTGAAAAATAATATAAAACCTAGAAAAGTGAATTTAAGACTTTTTAAGGCCCCATGGAAACCCTTTATTTATTGAAATCCACCTTTACCATTTCAGAATGATCAAGATTAACTGCCATAATCTCTTCCTGTCTTGCAATCAGTAAGAGTCATACATTTAGTTACAGGTAATTATTGTAATAATCAAAATATTGAGATATCGAATCTGTGCTAGATGACAAGACAAAATGCTTTGCACCACTTTGACACAGCGATCACACACACGAGCGCGCACACCTTACCAAAAGGGGACTGTCACTCTACACCAGGGGTGTCCAAAGTCGGTCATGGAGGGCCACAGCCCTGCACAGATTAGCTTCAACCAACCTATAGAACATCTGATCACACTAATTAAGGCCCTCTTTGCTCGTCTGAAACTAGATTAGTGTGCATACTAGCACGGGTTGCAGCTAAAATGTGCAGGACTGTTGCCCTCTAGGACCGACTTTGGTCACCCCTGCTCTACACCTACCAAGAGGGGACTCATGCTTCTGCTTACTTTTTAAAAACAAAAATTACATACATAATTACATCCTAAATATGACCCTTTATTATTTTCTATGAAGTACAGTACTAAAGTGCTTTTTATATGAACATTATAGACATGTAATGCAGTGAGTTTGCCCATTTTAGTGGCTTTAGTTTGCCCTTTTAAATGCTATTAAGATCAGAAACTTAACTTTCTCAATTGAATTTATTGAATTACTCGTGTCATATAGACCAATTAGAAAAGCAGTCTGTGGTTGAGCAATTGCAGTTCATGCATTCAGGAGAGAAAGTAGTGAAAAACTGTTGCAGCTTGATTTAGACGAGTTTTGGACTCGGACTTGTCTTTTATGTTTTAATTAGTCATTTAAATACATCACAAGACCTTTCCAAAGAATCACCATGATGTTGTGTATGAATTCTGAATGCCGAGCTACAGCAAATGCCACCCTCTGCCATACACAAACACTGCCCCTGGTTCTGTCCATGTTGACAGAGACTCCAATATTGGAGGAACAGAAGTGACCCGCACCCGGCACATGGCTGGATAAAACCCTGAAAATAGCACATCTCGGAGCTCACAAAGACTCAAGATGGCCGACACAGTGACCATGTGCAAGTGCAATGTGTGTGGGCTTGTCTTTCTTGTCATCTCCTGCTCTCTGAGTGGAATTGGCATGGCTTGAAGGCGCTACAGATGGCTAGAAAGGCATGCAGGATGAATGCGCGCACACACACAGACACACTACTATTATGATACACATATTCATATACGGTTCTGGTCTCCCTCTGTGCCCAGTGCACTGGCATAGAGATGTGTGCTTTTCATCGCCCACACTGCCAGCATGCCATGCCTCCACGCTTTGTTTAAGCAATTGTTTTCTTGTTTAGTACGGCTGCTTGGTTTCTTTACTTTGATTACATTTGTTTATGTGCATGATAAAGCCCTGCTCGTCAGAGTCTGCCTGAGCCAGAAAAAGATGTACTTCTTAAAGATAAACAAACCAATACATAAACACATACAACTGAAAACTGTATGTTGGTTTAATAGTTCTTTTCAGAAGATGAGATCTTTGAGATTTTTAGTTCTTCTGTGAGGTGATGAAACTACAAACTAATATTTTTTCCCCTTTCTAATCAGTGATCAACTTCAAAAAGTAACTTGATACTATTACGGAGGTGCAGGATGTCAAACTGAGTAATAAATATGCCATCACTTATAAGCTAAGTTATTTTATAGCTTATAACAATTATATAACAAGGTTTAAGACAGTGATTTTTAAGTTTTTATGAATAGTTACCTTTGGTTCAACTGTAAATCAGAAAGCTTTATTACATTGAAAACGGCAATTTTGTCTTAAAACAAAACAAAAAAATTACTTAGCTACATAAAAAAAAATATTTTGTGTTGCATCTTAAAAAAGTAATAGACCACTTAAACTGTTAACCTGGACAATGGCATTTTGTCATAAAACGTAATAATTGAATACTTTTGTGTTAAACAGTGAATATGGCACTTTTACATTAAACAGTAAAATACCCCTTTTTCATTAAACATTGAAAATTAAATGCTTGTGTTCAATAGTAAAACGACACTTTTACATTAACCAGTAAAAATCTACCTTTTACATCAAACATTACAAATGCTCCTTATGTTGAACAGTAAAATACCACTTTTGCATTAATAATTAAAATGTACACTTTTGGTTAAATGATAAAATGGCACTTTTACGATAAACCGTAAAGTAACACTTTTGCATTAAACATCAACAATGCCACGCTTGCGTTACATGGTAAAATGACACTTTAAAATTAGAGTAAAAATGGCTCATTTTTAAGTTAGACAATAAATTTCACCTTTTGATTAAACAGTAAAAATAACACTTTAGTGTTAAATGGCCCTTTTTACGATACAATCAACTTTTAAGTTAAACGCTACAAAAAAAAAACACTTGTTTTAAACAGTAAAATTTTCACTTTTGCGTTGAAAGGTAAAATATCACTTGTGATCAAATGGAAAATGTACATTTTTGGTGTCTACTGCAAAGCTGGACTAATAATCAACATCTACTTTGTACTTTGGTCGTGACTTGCTAAACATACTTGAGATCTAACACTCGTCTAACAATTGATACCTCTTTTTAATCTGTGTAACTTTAGTAACAAAACCATTGTAAAATAGTACAACTGATTTATAAATGGGTGTCACGGTGGCGCAGTGGGTAGCACGGTCGTCTCACAGCAAGAAGGTCGCTGGTTCTAGGCTCGGCTGGGGCAGGTGGCATTTCTGTGTGGAGTTAGCATGTTCTCCACGTGATCGCGTGGGTTTTCTCCGGGTGCTCCGGTTTCCCCACAAGTCCAAAGACATGCGATATAAGTGAATTGAATAAGAACGATTGTCCATAGTGTTAAAGTGTGAATGTGTGTGTGAATGTTTCCCAGCGATGAGTTGCGGCTGGAAGGGCATCCGCTGCGTAAAACATATGCCAGAGAGTTGGCGGTTCATTCCGCTGTGGGAATAAAGGGAATAAAGCCGACATGAAGATGAATGAATGAATGATTTATAAATGCTCCTTGTCAAGTGCCAGAGCATCGAGCACATTCTGGGGTGTTTTTATCTTGCAGAACGACCATCACTGGTAACACTCAAAGATCATATAAAGTTCACATATTGACAGCGGAAACACTGAAGCGATATACACTATATTACTGAATAAAACTGAAGCTATGTTTATGTATAGTGTGGCAGCTCAGACCTTCTCTAGATCTATATCTAGTTGTCAAGCTTTTAAGAACCATGTGGGATTTTTAGGTTTTGTTTTAATGAATTTTAAATGTCATTCCACTTTCATGAATCCTGAGCTATACAGTGAGAAGTAGGTTCTCTGTAGCGGCTAATGGTTTCACTGGTACTAATCAGCGCTCACTGAACAGTAGGTTTCATGACTGTTTGCAATAATTGATATCTTTACAGAGTGTGAAGCACTGAGGCCAGGTGAAATGTCACTTGTAAGCGGTTTTCCAGCATATTCGAACGCATACTTTATTTAAATGTACTTAATCTTTTCCTTCTTATGCAGCGTTTGGAACGCAGTGCATGACACTGAATATGTGCTCCAAAAATCTGTTTTGCTTTATGCAGTTTTCTTATCTAAATATTTGCAGGACAGACAACTAAAAACCTCTTCTAGTTGAAACTCCATCCTCAACTGGGATTGTCTCAGTGATATTGAAGCGTTTACTACAATCTATATAGAGAAAAAAAGTTATTTTTTTGTGACTTTACCTCAAAAACTATAATTTTGTCTATAAAATACTTGAAGTTCATTCATGATTTTCTGAAAAAAGGATAACAAACTTTTTTTTTGTAGATTTGGAGAAGACAAAGTGGTTTAATGTAATTTCCTTTTTTAATAAAAAGTCTTCAGCATGCAGCACATAATGAATGTCTGCTGGAAGATGAAGCACTTCCAAGATGTGCTTCTAACTTTTCTAGGCCTTGACTGGTTTTGATACAAAATAACTAAAACTGAGCTTAAAATGACTCGACACATCAACAAAAAGAAAGCACTGCAAATAAAAAAAAAACACACAAAAGTGATCTCTTATATGCAGAGAACCAGAGCTGACAGAGGAGCATTATTTCCTGTGAGAGCATGGTGAACTGGTGAGACCATGAAGCAGTGGATGACACAACAATAGCCAGCATCCCTCAGACGCACCGACAGGAGCTTATCAAGCAAACTGAGAGGAACATTTGGAGTTCATCCACGCTTTTGTGTTTGGAACATTGCCAGGAGGCACCACCATATTTGTGTCAATAAAAATGTGATTAGTGCAAACCAACGACCCACTTTTATCGTGTTGATCTTGTTAATTGTTATTGTTGACTGCATCATGGGCTGGCTGGATGTTTATAGGTGTTTATTTCAGAGTGTACAAGCAAAAGCAGCTTTGACTTTTGACTTGTTGAATTTTTACAAGCTGTTTGTTCAGTTTTCTCCTTGCCTGAGTCTTCTTATTATTATTACAAATACACCACCTGCATTCAGTCTGAATATACAGAAGACTTAAATGCATATCGTATGTGATCCCAAATCAGTAAATTGACAATTGTTTTACTGAGGCATTAAGAGGCGGGTCATTAGGGTTCTGACTGCGGGCCACGATTGTCCCGTGGGTGGGACTTTGGACATACCTGCCTTACTCGGACAGCTCGTCTAGTACTCTTCTCCATTGTTTGGCACTTAACACCTTTATAAACTTATGCAGCTGCTGCATGTACTGGCTTTCTCTAGAAGGGAACTAAAAGAAAGTATGCTGTTCTGTTACATTTAGGAATTAATAAAACCCTGAATAAAAATACAAACGCTGTCAATTTGTGCACCATCTAGTATTGAGGAGAAAAGATCTACTCTCATTTATTACATAACAACTGAAAAAAGGTAGTTTTTACATTTCTACATATGTGTGTAGAGACATTTCACTTGGAATTCTAGCCAATTATAACTAAGAGGGAACTGAAGAAGTTCCACCTCTGAAAGAAAAGATAGCTGTTAGTTATTAAAGAATGACAGTGGCAGAGCTCACATCCTGTTCTTTGTTTAATGGTTTGGTCCAGTCACAATACTGTACTCTCTCCGAGCACATCTCACAAATCACTGCCACCACGATAAGCCTTGTTCTCTTATCAAGCATTAAGAGTGCAGAGAAAATGATATTAAGTCTCCACACCGCACAACACCTTCACACTTCATCCAGCGTAATTTGTGCTCAGACAGAGGAGAGAGAGAGAGAGAGAGAGAGGTGGAAGAATGAAGCCATCACTCAGACCCAAGCAGCATGGTGATGCTCAAATGGAAGAGTGAAAAGAGGTGTGAGAGAAAGATAGATTGTGTGCTGGTGGTGCATGGACAGAATGGTAAATAAGCAAAGTCTGTGTGTCGGACACAGCAACACACGTACAAAGGCACAGATGGCGTGTGTAGTCGCTCTAAAAGAGAGCTCTAGACCAGTGCTGGAGGTCCACAATCAAAACAACAGCGTTGTGCAAATGTGCAGACTGCAAAACAATAGCAGAGAAAGCTTCTAAAGATAATTGCATATTCATCTCCTTTTTATTTATTATGATATGGATCAAAACCTCAAGCAGGTGTGTGAATGAAGCTCTCTTTGTGTCGGACTCTGAGGATAGAAGATATTGTTTCATACATGAATGTAGATGAGTGTTAGGCTCTGTCTGTGAATGCTGATTCAATTACGATTCTTTCCCCATCTTCTCTCATTCAGAACACCTGCTTGGCTCGTTAGGGCGCACCGGTTTCTTTTGCGCACTGATTAGCCTTCCTACTTATTTCCCCTCTTCTGACTTCTCTGTGTCAGATGATTTTTCCGCTCAAACTTTCTTACCTGTCTGCCTTCCCTTCCAGTCTGCCCAACCAAGTCAGGTCGAACTGAATCGGGTCTGCCGACCAGTCTTCTACGTTCTTTTGTTTTTTTTTGGTGGTTGCTCGGATCCGGAGGCTCTTCACAGCTACCCGCAGGGACCGAACGTGAGCGTGCCTGTTTTCCTGCTAACGTGGGTTTTCTTTTGGTCCTGTGGACAGAAGCCCATATCCAATCCTGTGTTGAACTGTTTGTGCAGCTTTTTTGTGGCCGTGCTTGTTTTGTAGCTTGAGTGCTGCCTATTAAAGACTCTCAGTAACTTGCAATTGGGTCCGCCTGTGCTTTCCACTGCACCTAACAATGAGTCACTGGGGTGATGGCTTATAATGTGATTCATTTGTGTCTTTGAAAGTTAAAAATAAGTTTCCAATAAGTTTCTTTCTCTGGTTGAACTCACGAATGTGTTAAACATGGTATCTGGATCTGAGAAACTAGCTGGTGTGGTCTACCAGCGTATCCAACAGTACTGATAAAAGGTCAATTTTCTGGTTACGCATCACCTGCTGATTTACGTCCAAGGTTTTCATCTAGTTGTTTTCCAGAAAATCAGTTTGCTTTAAAATGTTTTGCAATTTTTTTTCAAATTAAAGTCCCCGGGCCATAGGCATGTTGGCCTCATTTACACTGAAAGTTGATGTTTAATTTTTTGTCAGATTTTTTTTTCACCTTGTGTTTCTGCTTCTGTTAATTTGGGACCCATATACAATGTGTCACTAAAGCAAATGGCACATGTTTTTTGTGTTCGGAAAAGGAAAAGATGGACAAACATGACATTTTTTATCTAAGTGCTAGACAGTGTCTAATGACTATTATTAGTTTTAGTCTATTTTTTAATCATTTAAAGACGTCAAAAGCAATATATTCTAGCTTCAGTCACCACAAAATAAAAAGTTTTAGTTTAAGTCACCACAAAAATGAATGAATGTGAATGTAAATTAATATATGTTTTAATAATATAACTTAATATAACTTCTGAAATATTAGAAATTATGTATTTAAATGTATTTAATGAATTATTGCTCATATTCACATTGTGATATCGTTGAAAGGCTTTTCTATAATAAATGCAAGGATATGTATGTATGATCTACGGATTATGTAAAATAAGTCTCTTTATAAAAGTATTTGTCTTTTATAAAGCCAAGAACAAAAACACTGTATCAACATTAAAGTGTGAAGCTAGAGAAAATCCCCCTGCAGAGAAGCATGTGTGAAAACCCAGCATACAATGCAACCAGAGAAGGAAAAAAAGCTACAACTTGAAACTCACAAACATCCTCATATTTCATCTAAAGTATTTCACGGAAATGTCTTTTTTTTTTTTTTTTTTTTGCAAACGCCTGATGAATGAGAACTGAGGTGTGGCGTGGGCACCACAAACTATTCAAACCAGCAGATCTTCAATCGAAACCTGCACTTTCATATCTTTTCTGCAAGTTCTGAGGAGGAAAGATTTTGCTCGATTTCTCTTCTCCGACGCCTACACATACACAGTACACATGCACCTTACAAGCATTGCAGCCAAACACTCTTCTGAGTTTAATTAGAAGCCTCAGCGCTGCTTTAAGAAGCATCTGTATGGCGGAGAGTGTAGGAGGAGGCTAATTGGCGCGTGGTGCTTATTCCGCTCTGACCCTCAGCGCTTTGCAGACTCTGAGTAAATGCGTGTTGGGTTGTGAAGAACAAAGAAAGAGCAAAATAAAACGATTGGCCCTGAAGGACAAACGAACACCCCTGACACATTTTATGTCTTTCTACACCTCTCACCCTCATCAGTTAGCTGCCAATTAGCGAGGAAGACCCAACATCTGTGTATCAACATCAGCCGTAGTTGTAAGGTCTCTAACCTCTCCTAGATTTGAAAGTGGAAATCACCAAAGGGGTTAAAAGCTCATTTATTGAGCTTTTTAAAGTCAAATATAGGTTAAAAAAAGCTCTTTAGCAGAGCTATTGTGTTCACTAACTCTTTCTAACTGTAAGTGTGTGTAGAATTTTTTTACACAATTCATGATTTACCTGCATTGTAAAACATTTTGGTCAATGATAACAAGTAAAAAAAACTGCTTTGTTGTATCACAATTTCTTACTTTAAGCATTTAATTCTAAACTGTAAATTTTACCGAGAGATTCATGGTTTATTTGTCAATAATGCCATACAGTACAGCACACAAAAATTTCCTGTACGATAAATTCCCGAACATCCATCCATTTTCTTGCCAGCTTCGACCCTTTCGGGGTCGCCACAGCGGAATGAACTCCTCTGGTTCATTCCTGTGTTTTATGCAGCGGAAACCCTGACACTACTACAATTGTTTATATTGATACTTTTTCATTTCATAACAATCCACATTTGTGCTCTTGGAAAAAAACATGAACTTGTGTAATTAATATAAACTTTGCTTTTTGGGGATCTTTGGTGACCTTGGCAGAGTTTCAGTTGTTTGTTTTGCTGATTATTTAACTAACGATCAAACCACAAGGTTTTATAATTGTCCCTTTTCACATCTGCAAAGTGTGTACAGTCAACTTGCTACTTTGAAACACCAGGAAAAGAGATGCTGTTACCCTCAAAACCAGGGAACACGAGAGGGTCAAGGCTGTCTGCTGTCTGACTAATTGGATGAGATTTTAGCTCGAGCTTTGCCAAATTGAATCATCAAACTGTTCCTTTACAAAGCTCTGGGGTTTTCTTTCATTGACTGCTAACGACCAACTCCTCTTCACAGTGAAAGATTGCAAGCTTGAGTTCTTTCAGTCAAACGGCATAGCAGAAATAAAAAAGATATCATGAGGCAATGGACACTTGATAGCCTCAAAGAGAGATTTGGAGATATGGTGTCAGTTCTGCTGTGAAGAGACTGTGAGTTCTTGCATGAATTATTCAGCGTTTGGTAGAAATAGCCGATGTTCGCTACAAGAATACAGATTTCCATGCCAAGCAAAAGTATTGTGTGTGAATGCATTTTTCAGGCATTATTTAGTGAAAAAAAAAACATTTATTTTAATTCCCAAAGCACTCCCAACTCTTTGGTTAGAGAAGGCCAAAAACGTTTATTTCTTGTGCACAAAAGGAAACAGCCGGTCCTGGCAGTAGCGCGACCGCTGAGGCCAGGCTCCCTGCTGGTTTCCTGACAAACCTAGTATTAGAGGAAGATCACCATTCACAGAGAGAGTCTTCCAACTGTACTCTTAAAAACAGGACGAGTCAGACGCACAGGAGCGCTGTTTCAATGCTGGAGAAAACAAAGAATGAGGTGAACTCAAAAGTCAACGTTCTTTACCCACAGCTTGGTAAGGTTGGGTCACGGATTATACGTGTTGGATTGGATGCCTCATCAGGACAAATATTGTTCAATGCTATGTAGTGCAGTATCTGAAATAAAAAGGGCTTCCAAAAAAAAAGGACTTCCTTCCTTTGTTTGCCTCAGACTAACGCAACATCATTGGTGTCATTTGACCAAAATAGATAATTATCTTAAAAAAAGGAGAGATAGAGAGTGAGAGAGAGATGGAGATTTTGAAAGCATTATTATTATTATTATTATAAGTTTTGTCTTTGTTGATGTGGGGAAACATTGATTGCAGACTTTAGTAAAGCAGGGTTATTTAACAGCAGATCTAAGGCACCCGCTCTGATTCAGAGCCTCTAGTGGTCAGTCGATGAATAGCAGCTCACCACTTTCGCACTGGTTTCGCACGATGCGGATGCCACAACGTTAACTGTTGTGATATTTAACGGGATGTGTTACCAAAAAGTGAAGGGCTGCAGCCGGCAACTAACGACTGTTATAATAATTGATTAAACTCTCTCTCTCTCTTTTTTATATCAGATTCAAAAATGAACAAAAAAAGTTAAGTATTCATTTACAACCCTTTTTTCAAAAACATGGCTGAAATAAAAAAAAAGTTCAATAATACAATAAATCAATGGAACATAGAAATAAAGCAAAATAAAAGAACAACGCTTGTATGATAAATCGGATAAACTCCCCCTGCTGGAGAACTGTGTTATGTCACTTGAAGGAAAGTGTTTTCCCGCTCTGGATCACTTTTCTCCTCCAGAGACATCTGAATTTTAACTATTTTAACGCTTAACGGTAATTTATTGTAACTATGGGTACACTGAATATTTACAGCATTCAAAAGCAGGGTTAAATTACAAGATAAATATGTATATGTTTAATATGTTTAGCCATTCTAATGCTGTTAAGAACTAATCAATTGTGTTTTTAAAGCAATTAAAATGACAGAATTGTTTTGGTTTCCAATCATTTGAAATTACACATTAAGTAGAATTTAAGTATGTAAAAACATTTTTTTTTTGCCCAAGTCCTTCTCCACTTCTATCTGAATTTTTAAGTTTCAATTACTAGAGTTTCTCAGTTTTAATGAAAACGTAAAAAAAAAAAAAAAAAAAAAAAAAAAAAAAAAAAAAAAAAAACTAAACGTAACAATTTCGAATCGGTTTTCCGATTTTTTAACCGGTTTATAACGTTTGAATCATTTTCATAAGAAAGTACTTAGAAATGGTCATGTGCTTTATTTTTCTGGGAGTTGGCTTTAGCAACAGCCTAAAGACCTTTGCACATTAAGCGCAAACTTAACATGCAATTCATTCACAAAACAATGATAATACTTGAACATCAAAATATTTTCGCAGAAAGAACATGCATTGTTTATTTCATTCTTTGCCTTGACTGATTTTTCAGGCTTGTCACATAGACTGCAACACATCTGACCAATCCCAATGCAGCTTGATTGTCACTCAAAACGCTCAACATAGCGCACCGATAGATCAGCGGTGTTGCTGGGAATAACATTCTAGTAGTTTATATTCTTGAACTATTTGGCATGTGTAAACATTTTCTGCTAATGTAGTCTAGCAATTAGGTTATAAAAAAACGAGAAACCATGTTTAACCCACTCAGGTGTGCCTTGTGAATGAAACAACTGATCAGTCAGGTGTGTTCTGAGTCAATTAAATCTCTGAAGCTCTTCTGCCTCTTCAGAGCTGGTGTCAGTGACACCAACAGCTCCTCAAGCCGTCTCATAGCTGTCTTAAAACACATTAGATCCAGAGCTGAGCTAGAACTTCAGCTCCTGCACCAAACATGAAAATCAAGAATTAACCCGAAATCATCGCCACTTGCTTGACCGGAAATCTGAGAAGTTATCGAGTTTTTCATGAAGCTTGTTATATATTTGTCTGGCAATGAATGTGTTTATACTGTGCGTTTAAATCTCAAAAGGAAATGTTAATCTTTTCGTAATGTTAGACTTACTTAGTCTGTCAAATAAGGGTAAATAGTCATTTAGCCTTACCAAAGTATGTGAACAGAATATACAGGAAATGTGAATGTCAGCCTTATGTGAACAAATGAATAACGCTGTAACTGGTGTGTGCTTTCAGTGGGGCTACTTTGCTAGGATAATTTATTTGAGTTAGGGTTTTGAGTTTGAGTTTTATTTTGTTCCTACAGACTTGCTGCCGTTTGTTTTTTTGAGCATTATAATGGATACATTTGTTTAGGATGTAAACGTTCTATGCCTGACATGTTCAAACAGAAATGTATCTTTATGTGAGATGTGATTTTTAAATGCGATTATGTCTGTATACATTGTCAGTGGTGTTTTTTTTACGTTGAATGAAAAAAAAATATGTTTAGTGAGGAACAAGCGAACCATTTGTTTTTTCATTTCCAAACCCTGTTTTTACACAAAAAGAAAGCTTCAGAGCAGCATTAATATCTTTACATTCTTGGATTTTACAGTCACTTGCAGACCAACAGGTCTCCAAGCTTGACCTCTAGCTCACTGAAGTGTGCTGCTGTTTTCCTTTGGTTTGTTTGCTTGGGCTTGTTGAGCTTGTTACCTGCAACAGTGTTAATGAAGCCAGGATTAGCCAGCGGGGTCCTAGGGAGCTCCTTCATTGTTCAAACACAAGGTGAATCATCTCTGTGTAAACACAGCCTGACTTTCTTAACATCAGGCAAGCTCAACTTAAAAAAAAAAAACTATTTAGTGAGATTCCTTATAGTAATGCCCAGAAAGTGTAAAAATCTCAGCTCTGCAACAATTAAGGAAACATGGACAATTATGATTCTCAGCATACCAAAACCCTTATCAGGTAGATTTAATATTAAACCATAACGTATAAGCATTGTTCACACTGACAACTGAGAAAGTAGCAGCAGAGAGCAAATACTCATACTACTCATACTTTATTATACTTAAAAATGTATACCTGTGCAACCCTATTTCAAACGTCCTTTCAATTATTTTCTGCAGTGTAGAGCATTCTTTCTAGCAGAGTCAGAGAAATCAAATTGCAGGAAAGGCAGAGCAAGTTTAAATATGTGAACTTTCTGCAGAAATCTACTTCCCACAACCAACCAGCTTTCCCTAGACTGGTATGCGGTATGACAGCAAACAACCCTTCTACAAACGCAAGACTCAAACGAATCTTGGTCAAAGATAGTCAGCAAAGAGGAGAATCTGGTAAATTTCAAGTTTTCTTCTCACGTTGGTAATGTAATTACACTCTGTTAGCTTTAGCTGCAAAGCTAGCACTGTACTGCAAAAGAGCTGCTATATATTTATACTTGAAATGTGTCTAAAGAAAAGGAAGATGGAAATTTATTTAAAGGAGACATGAATAAATCAAATAAATGAAGCCCCTCCTCCAAGCACCTGCCAGCTTTGGTGCACTGACGGTTTGCAATTAGCTTGACGCGATGCTAGCAGTGTATCTGCTTTTTGGTATGAACAAAGCTTTACACATCCCCTCCTTTTTCTGCAGTCAATTCAGCTCAAGGATTGTCTCGATAACTCACTTCAGATAAAGGCCGCCTTCATATGTGCACTGTAATAAACTTGAAATGAATTTTAAAATGCAAAAGGAATTTTGCAGAAAAATGCGACAGTCACACTCTAACTAATCAATAACAGACATTTTCAACACAACAGTGGTAGTGTCATATTTTGCCCTGCTTGCAAGGGATAACTTTTCTAGGAACCTTGAAAGATTTGTACAAATCACAGAGCTCCACTGTGATCTTAATTCCATGCAATTCCAAGTGTCAGTCAAATGGAGTTTGTAACCATAAAAAAACTGTTTCCCATCAAACTCTGAGTTCTACTGTGTTGCTAAGGGTATTTTAAATCTGTGAAAAATATTTTTTAGAAATCACAGTTGACTTGTGGAAGTTATCCAACAAACTACTGCAGAGCTAATGTCAACACACATATGCTTAGTACTTATTAAAGAGACCATGCAATGCTATTTCATGAATTCAGAAGTTTTTACGGTCAAAAGGCTGGTATTCAGTGCTTAACTGAGATTAGGAACTGTGATATTTTGCTTAGTCTTTTTTGTGTTATTTTGGCTAAGTCCCTGTAACCATCCAATGTGTGATTTAAGATAACTCTAACTGTGGGACTTTTTGAAATAGACGTGCCTGTTCTTTTTTCTTCTCCCCTTCTCTCTGTACATGATGTGTTGTGTCTCCATAATCTCTTTAATAAAAATAGGTACAGAAATTAGTCTTCACAAAGTAGTAATTAAAATGATTTATAATTGGCTTTGTATTGGCAGTGTTATCTCAAATACATAAAAAAAATCAAGAAAGATGAGATCAAGGCTTTATCTTAGCATTCGCGTTTCAACATAAAAAAACAAGTACAAAAAAATATTTTTAAAAATCCCAAATGTAAGAATTTTTAAAAATAAACAATAGTACTCTAAAGCAACTTCAGTGTAATATTAGGTTAGCTAAAACATGATTTGTAATTTACTCAAACGGGGAGTAGCCCTGGTTTATCTACTTTAATGTGACGCATAAGGTAAAGTTTACGTTCAATCCAATAATTGCCATCTAAAACCTGGCAATAATAGCCTCCTAGTAAAACCCTTTGTTGAAAGTTCTGCACTTCATCACCTTGAACTCAATTACTCCACTTTTGTCTTGCATCGATAAGCTTGAACTTCTCCATTCTAATTCAGTCCTTTTTATCCGGTGCTCTACCCCCATCGCCGACAGCTTCGGGGAAGTAGGCCGTGAGTCTTTCATATGCAGAGGGTTTGCAGGCCCCTGTTACTATACGGAGCTCCCAGAGGGGCCTATTATCAGTGACAGCAGACTCCAGTGTGAAGGATCTGCAGAGCGGGGCAGATATTCCAGCGCTGGCTCTCTTATTAATGCTGTTCATCTCTCTTGCAGCAGAGGAAGTAAAGGGCATATGCTGTGTGATGTCATAACCCGCACCGCAAACCCAGCCAGTGGATGTACTGCACTAACTTGTTTAATCTCACAGTGACACGGAGCAGACACATGTCAGAGGGTTTGTGTGAGCGCCCCATGTTGGTGACAGAGATCTGTGGAGATTTTTCAGTTTTGTCCAATCACTAAAAAGTCAGGTACACAATATGTAGAGGTCATGCTAGGAAAGAGCAATAACATATATTTTAATAACACCTAATGAATGCTAACCTTTTCTACAATTGAAAATGTGTTTTAATCAATTTCACGTTCAATATATAAAATCCACTTGCCTTGCACGATCGAGTTCAGTATTTTGACAAATTTTTCACATTATAACAATTGTGGTCAATATTAACATAATGGGATTTTTACATACACAAACATGTCGGTGTTGTTGCTCAGAGTTGAAAAACTATGAGTAATGTTTGAAACCCAAATTTCGCCCAAACAAGCAGGTTTATTTACATGAGATGCTTTAAATGTCTTTTTCTAAACCATTCAGCTACCGAGATTACAGCTGATACTTTTATTTTCTAAATTCTAATAATCAGTATCAGACTTGAATCAAGGAAGGCATAAACAAGTGGTGAGTGAAGAGTCCAACTTAAGTTTATTATGACAAAACAGTATCTGAAAAAAGAACACGTAAATAAAGCTCTTTTTTACAAGATTCAATGGTACACAGGTCGTTGTTCTGACAAGAGCGGATGATGAGTGCTTGGTGTTAAGGTGAATATAAACTCCATGTTAGGATTACAGCTGTTTCTGTATTCGGTAATCTGGTGACTGTGGATGTGGTTGATTCTGAATGTTATCTGGCAGAATGAAGGGCCATGTGACAGGGTTACATCAATATAAATTTTTTATCACCATTTACCAATTTTCCAGGTTTTCACCAATACAGATAGTTATAGAAATATGCATTTTTTTTACTTTTTACAAATAATGATAAACTGATACCACATCTCTGTATTTATAAACAACTAGTGTTGTTGACTATACTGCTAGTAGGAATTTCTCAGTTCTCCATTATGTATTTATAATTCAAGTACTACAATAAAAAAGTTCTGAAACTTAAACAAACCTTCTATTGACATTTAAAGGTGAATGTTTGCTGCCTGCCATATGCGTCCATTTAGGTCCTGGTGACCTAAAACTTTGTTGCTGATGTCACAAGGTATGAATTCAAGGTATGAACGTGTACTTATGCATTTATGAGTTCTTAAGCAAAGTATCTGGCCTGACATCCATACCAGTGTCATTATCGGTACATCACTAATTACAATCTTTTTTTGTGTCTAACAGCACAATCCTTAATGTCAGGTTCTTTGATACTTGAATAAACAAAATATACTTTTAGAGCAGACACATAACACATTAAGCATAGTTAAAAAAAGGTTCATGTAAGTTAGCGATTCATTGAATTATTCTTTCATTTATTGTGAAAGCTGAGTGAATAAACACTGTACAAGTGAAGCTATATTATGTACTTTTTAAATGCTGAAATATGCATCATGCATCTAACGGTTACCAAAACAGGCTCTTCTCATCCACAAGATAATTACTCTTTAGATTAAGCAAAGCTATTTCTGTCACATCAAATTAAGCTAATTGCCTTAATTGTACTTGATCACGTCACATTCAATCCCTCTTCATAGTTTAATTGTTGACTTTCAACCTGCCAAAGTTTTTCTCTCTCTCTCCTTTATAAAGTGCTTATTATCCCTCTCTCCTTTGATCCAGAGCAAGAACAAAACCTCAGCATACGACTCTGTGTCAGTTCTCTGCAGCTCTTTCAAGATACAGTTATTTCTTGACAGATGAGTCAAAGCTCAGAACGCAGATGTTGACTGCTCTCCGTCTGTTGGTTTGTCTGTGAGGCAACAATGTGGTAAGAACGGCTCTGAGTCAATTAGCTGAAAGAGAGATAATGATGAGAATAATCATGGTAATGGTGATAACAATGATAATTATGTTGGCAGTGGTAATGACAGAGGGGAGCAGCATTTCAAACAGCATCGATGATTTCTTTGAAATATCACAGATTTCCGTCTGACGCTACAAGTGGGCCTTTGTTTCTTTTCATCTCCGCAAGCTTGTGGTAAATATATACCAGACAAAAAAACTACTATTAATTTGAATCTGATTTTAGGTGACAACTTAAAGGGCTCATACTCCCCTTTTTTGATGGAATATCTATCGTAAGTATCTATTGGACATGTAGTTCCGTTCAAAATACACATCAGGTCTTTTATTATAATGTTTAAAAAAAGTGTAATTTTGGGGAGGTGTCTGGTTTCGAGGCGTGTTCTACGCATGGACAGCGGCAGCAGAGAAATCACCTCTTATTTCTTCAGAATACTTGCTTTATGACAATAATACATCTAATAGTTACTCCATAGTAACATTTACATTACTACTCTGAGATAGTTAGATTAGCTGACTAATTAGAGGTGGGAACACTTTTTTTATTTTCTGATAACAATAAGCTGACAACATCCTTTAAAATATATTTTTCATTTTTTACTGGCTGACAAGACCATGCACGGATTGACATTGTTTCAGAACAATAAAGTAGCCCTTGGTAATTATTAAAGGTGGCTTATTATGCCCCTTTTAAACCATCACTAAACCCTTAATAACCCTCCAAAATGTCAGAGATTTCCCCATTGAGGGATTAATAAAGTCTATCCTATCCTATCCTATCCTAAAAGGCAGCATTTATTGTAAACAATTATTTGAATCACCTTTAATGGTTGTGATCTGTAAAAGAAGATATGTACACCCTGTTCCTCTCTCTTTCATGCATTCACCACGCCCCATGCTGGGTTTTTCTTGATGGCATTGTAGGAAACTCACAATTGAAGACCAGGAGATCTTTGGGGTATCACAAGCTTTAATGTTTAATGTTTAACACTGCAGTCCTCCAACAAATCTTACTTAGCAATGTGTTACGTTGGGTTTTAAGATTATTAGGATGCACCCCAAGGAGGAGCCCAGATGCAGATATTAAAGAAGTCAACAAAGGCTCAGCCTTACAGAGCACGAGGAGGTACTTATCAAGATGTTCCTAGACCTTCAGGAGCACGAGTCTCTGTGGAGGGCATAGTTTTGGTCCCCATCAATCACAATAAATAATTCCTGAGCAATCTAGATAAGGTCAGAGACACAAATAATAAAATAGTGCTAAAAAGTGATTGTTGTACAAAAGTTATGTCGGAAAATCATAGTTCTTAAATTTGTAATTCTAAAGCACACAGAAAATCTACTAATTTCTGACAAATACTATGTTGGCACTGGTACATCCAAAAACACACTTTCTTTTCATTCTTTATCAACAGGGTTCTACTACAGTTACACAGTTACTACTACAGTTAGAATTTTAGTCTTTAATATATACAAGACTACACATAAATAAATAACATTTTTACAAATACCATTAAATGGGCGACATGAAAATGAAAACATTATTAAATATTTTAAATCAACCAAACAATACCAAATATCATCATAGGCATACAAATTTGGCTAGAACTTTCTACAAGTTTCAACATTTACAAGTACAGATAATTTTCTTCATATTCTGAGCCAAAAACACCAGTTTGCTGAGTATGTTGTGCAGATTTACACATCTTTCCTAGACATAGAGCTAGTCATGAAGCTGTACATATTCATAGTGCACTTTTGCATAGTTTGTTTGCAAATAGTGAGAACAGATTTGTTGTTGAAATGATTTTAACGGCAACCGTTTTTTTTCTTCTTTTTTTGCATTTATCTTGTTTTGTCGTTTTGATTGACGTCATTCTTACCTAAACTAAACCATTTCCAGGCCAAGGTCATGGACCGACAACTTTCTATTAAATCTTCAGCTGAATTCATTGTCCGTATACAACAAGCTGAATCTGAGAAAGTATCTTCCAGCACTTTTCCTCCATGTGAGAAGATGTTGTGTTTTGGTTGCTGAGCGCCACGTCACGAAACTTAAATCCTGTCTGAGCCACGTATTTAGTGAAAGAGAACTCGAGTGCTCTTCTTCTTTAGGTTCTATTCACTGTTTACTTGTTTTCTTATCAACAGTGTGACGTTTACGTTAACACCACAGGTGTGTGTGTGTGTGTGTGTGTGTGTGTGTGTGTGTGTGTGTGTGTGTGTATTTATACCCGCACATTCAAAATAGTTAAAAAAAAAAATAAATGACAAGATTGCTATTTGCAGCCACAAAGCCATGTTGAATGTTTGGAGTTACATGCCAGCAAGCTGCAATGTGATTGGTCAGATGTATTGCAGTCAACTACGATTAACCTGAAAATCTACCTACAAGAAAAAAAAAGAACACAACTTTTGATAATGTTGTTAATGTGAAAAGTTGTTAGTATTCGAATAATATTATTACGATAAAAATGCACCCCAATTGCAAGGGACTTTAGACGATGACATGATCAGGCAAGGGCTGGAGGCTGAAATGAAGTTGTTTACAAAACAGAAAAACAGCGCACTAAGACGTTAACATATTTAGTGAAACGGGGATTATACAGCTAATTAACTAAACACAAAAAAAAAAAAAAACACACTGGGAACGAAGAATGGTTCGATGTTGTGACATTTAAAAACAAAATGTACTTTGAACATTAAAGCATGATGTTCTGGTTTAAAACAAAACAAAGACACAAAACTAGACTTCTGCAGTACATTTACACATATTCTGAGCAACACGAGAACCTTATTTTGATCGAATAACTTTTAAATGGTGACAGGTCTTTAAAACATTATGTCAAGTAACACTTAATCATTGCCAAAGTGCTGTTAAACCCTCTCAAAGTTCCCAGCGAGATCTGTTTGATGAACACGGAGAGTGGGTGGCTTAACCAAACAGCCCCTGACACACTGGAAAATTCTTCTTTTCATCTGTTTCATTGGAGTGTACAGTACGAGAAACTAACAATGACAGCTATAAAAACACCAGCCTTGAGGTCTGCTTCCCTTACTTGGTTACCAAGGCAACTGTCACGGTAGGTACAGAACACTTGCCATTTGATATAAAAGTTAACTTGCTGTATATTGAGAAACTAAGAAGCGGAAGCAAAACTATACTTATTTATAGAAATGTATATTTATTGCTTCAGGAAAGACTGGGGCTAGCTGTCATGACGGTGTGCGTTAATCAAAACAAGATTGTTTGTGAAAGACAGTTCCGTGATAGCTACTTTGAAAAACAGATGTTCTTCATATTTCTTCAAACATATTGATTTGAGCCTTTTCTATCCACTTTAAAAGCTTGATAAATTTGGGAACACTTAAATGGCACCAACTATTTTCTGCATGTTTTAAGTTGTAATCAACATTTCTGAGTGTAAGTACTGAAAATTTGTTTCCTCATCAAACTCATTAAAAAGCCGCACTGCAGCTGGTCACGCAGCAGTTTTACCCTCTTTCACTTTTTTTATTCACAGACAGGCAACAAGAATCGAAAAGAGCCAAGTTAACGAGCTAAGAAAACTAAGTTAACTTCGAACTGGGACAAGAGTGATGAAAACCGAAAGAAAAGCTTGTTAATGGTCTAAGCATTTTTGACAATATATATATATATATATATATATTTTTTTTACCTGTTTTTGGTTTGACCTAAACACATGTTTAACCCTTCAGGGACTATGTAATTTTTTTCCAAAACAGGGCAATTTTGTCTTTTTTTGCTTTAAATTATTTTTTTAGTCTGTAACCATGTTTATAATTCTCCTTTCTCCCCACACAATCTCGAGTGGAGGCACCCAATACTTTCATTTTATTGTCTTTTTTTTTTTACAATGATACACATTACTTTTAAAAATGTTCAACGTGCAAGACTTTTTTCTAAAAAGCATCTTTGTAACTACACAAAGACAAATTCAGAGTTGTGTATGCAATTATATTTAGTCTGAAAGACAAGGAAATCCACAGTCTTTGAGCGGCTACAGATGTTATGTCAATGTGTATAATGCCTTTTAATGCTACTCTGCAGTCTGGAAACCCTGTAAAATCCCTGAGAAAACAGGGGCTTTAGTTTTTGGAAATACAGTGGATTGTTAATGACAAAAAAATTTTAAACAACAGACTTTTGGGGTATTTTTAATCAAGAATTAGGAATCAAAATGTAATACTGAAATATGGCGAAATTGTTTGGTGGTATTTCTTTGCTTCCTTCAAAACAGTCTGTTGTTTCTCTCTTTCTGCATGCAACTTGAACACCTAATGCTGGCAGTTTAATTTCTTTCTTTTTTTTTGCATTTTCTCAACAGTATGCTTAATATGCATTATGTAGAATATATTCCGGTTCAACCAAGTCTTATAGTCAAGTTTTTTTTCATTTGCCAAGTATCATCAGATCATGTCTGTTGTGGCTTACAATCTCAAGATGTGCAGAAAAAAACAGAAAGCCGGTTAGCTGTTGCATGTTCTCCTTTGGGGTTGTAATACAATGAATTATATTTGAACTAGTGAAACAAAAGACAAAATGGAATCAATAACAAAAACTGAACTGAAATCAGTTTTGTATGGACATCTGAAAAATAAGACCAGTAAAAGGTATTCATTCATCTTCATGTCGGATTTATTACCTTTCGGGGTCGCCACAGCGGAATGAACCGCCAACTCACTGGCATATGTTTTACGCAGCGGATGCCCTTCCCTGCCGCAACCCATCGCTGGGAAACATTCACACACACATTCACACTTTAACACTATGAACAATCGTTCTTATTCAATTCTCTTATTCCGCATGTCTTTGTTCTTGTGGGGAAACCGGAGCACCCGGAGAAAACCCACGCGATCACGAGGAGAACATGAGAACTCCACACAGAAATGCCAACTGACCCAGCCGAGGCTCGAACCACCGACCTTCTTGCTGTGAGACGACCGTGCTACCCACTGCGCCACTGTGACGCCTCAGTAAAAGGAATTTAAAATTTAAAATAGCAAATATAAGACTTTTTATTCCCTATAAATACATTTACAGAAATCAAAACTATGCGGAAATCCTTCAATGTTACGATTCACTCTACAGTAAGATTGAATCCAGAGATATGTGATTCCACTTGTGAGAGCTGGCTGAAAATCTTACTTGCATTTACCAATCTTAACACATAAAACAATAATCAATAATAGTAGTCAATGGGAAAAAAATGTTTTCCCATTCTCCGGCTTGTTAAATAATAAAACATCTAGCTTTAGTTAAAGCTGTATACTGAAAAAAAAAGGATTTAACCACCAAGTTTATACGCCGATCAAGTACAAATGCATTATCAAAAATAAAATCCCAAATTTCAAGCAACTCAAAAAGAACCCCAATAACAAAAACAAAGGAAAGCAGCATAGCTGTAAGAACTAAGATAACATTTGCTGTTAATAAACTCATTCTCGAACACTTTCACAGGTGCATATAAATCACACACATTTTGAGATCAGTACAAATAAATCTGTGCATCAAAAGTTTTGTTTGTGAGAAATAAGAAGTGCGGCAGAGTCTCAGTCACAGAGTGAAGTGTTGGAGAATGCGAAGTAAAGCATGAAAATCTAAAGCATCGTTGTAGCTTGTTGCCTACGTTACACAGATTAAAAAGAGACCTCATTTGTTTATTTGATGAAGTTAAATTTTTAAGTATTGAGCCAGCAAACCTTTGAATCTGCATATTTTGTCAGTTCTAAAGAACTTCTTCGGAAATATTGGGGGCTAAAGAAATAAAAACACCCGGAATGCCCAGGCCAGGCGAAGCCACTGCTTGCCAATGGCTTCCATCATTCTTGCGTTCCACCATCTCAATGCAACCTCGGCTTCCCTTGATGCATTTCGCCAAGTTCGGAAACACATTCTTCAGAACAGGAAATGGGTTTGGATGATAAGGTTGAGAGACGAGGACAGTGCGTGGCAGCAGAAGAAAGCCGAGGGAGGACAATGACTGGGCGAAGCCGGCACATATGGATGAGAAAGTAAAGTTCAAACGTTTCAGGTGCCATTTCCCCATTACGATTATCACCCTTACACACACTGATGATAGAGCCAGATAGAGGAAGCGCTGTGTTTACTGCCAATATTGCTTTTAAAATACTGCTGCCCTTCAAGGCCTTTGAAGACGGCCATGACATTTGGAGGAGAAAATCTTAAAGGAATTCTTTTTATTATAATAGCTATTGAAAGCGACAACAGCACCATATTCAGCAGCTCGCAGGGAGCTGTGGCATCCAGCCATGCAATTTACTCTGTGGATGTCAGAGACTTATAGCATTTCCACAAAACACCCAGAGAACACGCTGCAAAAATATCAGCAGGCTCTGCTGCACTGACATTATGCCTCACTAATAAGCAAACTACAAACAAACTTATCACTTGGTGAGATTTTGCAGTTTGGTGCAGAACTGTGAGTTTGTTTAAGTCGCAGACATGCCTAGGAAAAAGAAAAATAAGACTTTAGCAAGCTTGAAACTGAATATTGACTCCTTTCTGTGATCAAACTAATTCAAAAGCTTCATCAGTATTTATCTGATCTGATTATTTTGCTGCAGTACTTACTAAAAAAAGCACTTTTCTTATGAAAGCAAACGGAATTGTTGACATGTTTACACATAATTTCTTCATTAGAAATTTACTGTAGTGAAAATCTTCCCCGTTAACCCTTAAAAACCAGCAGGAATATCAATGTTTGCATGTCTCTGTTTGAAATTAGTCTTTAAGTTTAAACTGAAAAGGAATAAGAAAAAACACTGTGAACATGAGTATTTTTGCATTTTGCATTACAACAGGTTTCACAAACAAAGAGATGCCCCTATTAACATGTTTTCACCTTCTAATGAAATAAATGTGTAATAAAGACGCAAAAAAATGACGTACCTTTTCAAAGGTGCTCTATAGATCTCTGATAAATGTGTGGCTTCCAAGGACTCGAAGTAATTTTTTTTTTTTTGCAATTTGACACTGTTAGATGATGTGGTGTGATGTCATGTCATTAAGTTCACATTCTATTTGTAACTTTATAAGCGATTTTTAACAGTATTTTTAAAAACAGTTCAGTACTGTTAAAGTTAACTGTAAAGTTAAGGTTATTTTTTATGATAAGGTGTATTTATAAAAAAAACGTTCAGTAGCGGTAAGTTGACAGTAAACATACATATTTTTTTAGAAGTGATTTTTTTACAGTACCAAATTGTATTTAGAGAAAACAGTTCGGAACTACCAAATTTGACTGTCAATTTACAGATTTTTCTCATTTCTCATAAGTCATTTGTTATGTAACAAATTGTATTTTCAGAAAACAGTTCAGTACTGTTACAGTTAATCATGACTGTACTGATTTTTTTTACACTTGAAAGTTTTACACCAGTTTAGTATTTTTGAATGTAAAGATTTATTTTAGAAGTGATTTATTAAACTAAAAAACTTTATTTTCTTAAACAGATAAGTGCTGTTACAGTTGACTGTAAATTTACAGATTTCCTTTTTACAAGTAGTACTTGTTTACTTTAACAATGCTGAACTGTTTCTGAAAATATAGTTTGCTAAAGTTGACTGTAAATTTACAATTATTTTTTAAAGACTAGCCTCTAAAAAAATCCTTTTCCATCCTGTCTGTTATCCAACAAGCATTCCTTATAGCCTGGAGCTGAACGCTTTTCTCAAATTTTCCATCAATCTGATTAATTAAATAACAATTAATTGACTAACTTTTCGGTGAGCATCTGTGTGATTCATTTTATTGTTAGTTTCATCAAATCTTCTCTCTCTCACTCTCTTGCTTTTCCTAATATCCCTTAAACACTGGTAAGCTCAATCACTTTTATCCATCCCTCTGTCTGAGACCATCCACCTCCAGTCTCTCCTCATGAGACACTTCCAGTAATTGCACTGTGAGCTCTAGGGATTGCAAGGACTTTCCAAACCAATCAGTGTGATTGGACGAGAGCTTCTGTGATTTGATGTGATTGGATGGTGTTCCTACAGGGAACTTACCCTGAAAGAGAGAGGAGGGGATTCATCTGGAGGCCTGCAGCCATAAATGAAGGGTTAAAGAGCGACCTTCAACTTTCACAGGCTTTCCATCAGACCAACAGCGCAGATGACTACATTGAAGTTTAATGAATTTGAGAAAATTGTTTGAATAATGTATATGTATGTGATACAACAAGTGTTATTATCAGCCTCCTGACCACCACCAAACTCCCCCCACCAGTCACACACAAGATTGTAGGGCAATGAATGTGAAGTGGCCACAACGGCAGAATGGACCCCCCAAAACTTCCATTTATAGGATGACCAACTCCGCCATCTTTTTGCCCCTCATTAACCTACATCTTAACTAAAGCAGATGTGAATCAAGAGTAAAGACCATCAAACACCTAAGATTAATTTTTGCACCTTGAGATGCAACATTGGCTGACAACACAGGAACCAACAGGGTTTTATTTTGGCTTACAAAAAGATTAATTTATTTCTCGGAAATTGGAGGATTTTCTGAGTGCAAACAACTGCATAACCCAGCAGATGATGTGGTGGGCATTTGGCAGTGAGAGGAACAGAGGAGCACAACAATTCAAAAGATATTACTTACAATATTATTGCACTTTGAAGGTTGTTAAGAGTGCTTTTTAAAAAGGACTTAATTAGTAATGTGTCCATCAACTATTCATCCAAAAAGTACAAATCTTTATAGTGAGTCGTGAGTCTCTTCCTAGTGAATGATTTGTTCTTGCCAGCACAGTTTGTTTTAATCGCTCTATAAGTCCTTCTTATCGTTCTCAATGCTTTTCAATGGATGCAGAACCTGGATATAGAAAAGAGTTGCTCTTCTGAGTCAGTCTTCAACTCTTTAGTATCATTCTCAATGCTTTTCAATGGATGCAGAACCCATCCATCCATTTTCATGGCAGCTAATTCCCTTTCTGTGTCACCACAGCGGAATGAATATGTTTCCGCTGGCATATGTTTTATGTGGCCGCAACCCATCGCTGGGAAACATTCACACACTCATTCATACTTTAACACTATGGAGAATCGTTCTTACTCAATTCACTTATTCTTTGGACTTGTGGAGAAACCGGAGCACCCGGAGAAAACCCACGCGATCACAGGGAGAACATGAGAACTCCACACAGAAATGCCAACCGACCCAGCCGAGGCTCGAACCAGCGACCTTCTTGCTGTGAGACGACCGTGCTACCCACTGCGCCACCGTGACGCTCGGATGCAGAACCCAAATATAGAAAAGAGATGTTCTTCAGTCAGTCTATGCAGTCACGTTTTTCATTTTCATTGCAAAGATGTTACAAAAGTTTAGTTCATTTGAATGACTCTTTCACATGATGGTATGTTGCGGTAATATTTCTTGTGTTTTGCTGAAATTAATACTAAAGCTAATTTTCCACTGCACATTATGGATTTTACTGAAACAAATTACACAATCTCAATATTTTGAATGAGAAGAGGTGTTCAATAGTGTGTTGATAATCAAGTTATGTAAGCTTAATAAGTTTCTTTTTTCTTATTATTGTATTTTGCTTGGTTTTGCGGTCATGATCATAACTGTTTGCAAGTAATCTTGTTATGGAGTTCAGAAAATTATTATTTACTTATGAATGAAAAGAACAAATCATCCAAAGAATAGTTCTGTTTAATGAACGAAAGTCAAAAGAACAGTCACCAAAATGAACAAAATCACTAATGTTAATGCACCTTTGACAAAAGAACACTATAAACACGAAGTCAAGTAAATGATCTGTTAAAATTGTCTTGTGTCAAACAGGCAGTTTGTCCAACAATAAAGAAGAAATATCCTTCAACTCAATTTTACTCTTGTAAATGGGAATTTGCATGTGATTCGTGTTTTACATTCGCATTTTATTCACTCAAATTTGTCCTGGTTATGAACAACTCCAAAACCCTTTGACATCCTAGAGAAGCGAAAGAAAACAGACAAAAGGATGCAGTCATCATCACACTCACATACAGCCTTGAGCAGGTTGGAAAGCTGTCATTCGATGTAGTTGACCTGATCAGCTAGCAATCAAGAACTGCACTTCAACAAGCTTTTCCAGCAACACAATCACTTTAAATTCCACTCAATTATGTTTATCCGCTTCCACAAACATCCTGATTTCCCTTCACATGCTGTACTGTAGTTTAGTAAAACAATCCACCAAAATGAAAATGAAAGCATGCGTATGCTGCATAAAACTCTGCCTTGCACCGTCTCAGATGATGTTCTATGTGAAAGTGTAAATAAGGAGGATGAATCAAAGAAGAAGAGAAATGAGAGATCGCAAGAAAATAACGAGAGAAGAGTGCAACAATACGCCGAGCAGCACAAGCACAAATTGGCATATCCAGCATGGGCACTGTCATTACGTCTTAATGTATTGAAAACCGCAAGTGTCCATGCAGACCTCTAAACCCATGCATCACCATGGCAACCAGGTCCAGAGCAAAATGACAGTGTCTGTAAGTGTTTCAGTGTGCACGTGAAGCGCATCTTCACTAATTTGCACCGCAGCGGTCTCCTCACAATGGGCTGAGTGTTATAGATGCATTATTTTCCATTTACAGTCTGAAGGACACATCGCTGCTCTTCAAAGATTCCACCAAATCACCGAGCTGGAGGATTGTGACCAGACTGAATTGAAAACAGGTCTTTGCAGCTGAACGTTGAAGAGATGTCAGGAGACGGAACTTTAACGTCTCAAAACTGCATCTGATCTTTTATTCATTTCCATGTTTTTGTCTCAGTCATAAAAAAAGCACAAAGGGAAGATTTTCTCTACAAGGCGCCTTTCACTTAAAGCACCTTCCTTTCTTATGACAATGGCACTGGAGAGACAATCACATTGTTGAAATCTTTTTATTGTTTGGGAGCTTTGCAGGTCCAGAGTTATTTTGGAGAATGCTTTGAAAGCGCTGAGAGAAATTAAGATAAACCAATCATTAACACATGATTAGTACTCTGCAGTGAGACACAGTTTCACAGCTGGTTTGAGTTCTGCAAACTCTTTTTGCAAGTTTTTGGAATTTGTTTTCACATTGATGAGATGACGCCAGCTTGGTTAATCAACGTACTTCGATGATCTAGCGCCTTCTTCAAAATGTCAGCAGTGAGGAGGTCTTTTAAAATGACAGAGCAACACAATAGATTTAATTTTCATTGAATGTGGAAGTAAATTATCAAGAGGGGATACGTGTGCTAAAACCATTAGCACTACTGTATTAATATGTAATTTAAAAGCTAAACACCCGGAACAGCACAGCAAATACAAGACAAACTGAAGGCTCCGTCCAAAAAAAAATACGCACAAAATAGTTCCAAAACAAATGGAATAATAAATACCTTATGGAGTTCATGGCTTGAGATGACCAGCTGTTAAACCCATTACATGCTCCCGAGCAGGAGGTGTTTTTCGGATTTGTGCTTGCCTGAGATGATTTTTTTCTATCTGTCATTCATGATGCTTCTCTCAGTTTCATGAAAGACATATGGAGCTCAGATGTATTTTGAGCTAAAGTACTTCTGTTGACAAATTTGTCCTGGCCTTAGGTTAAGTACTTAAGTAAAAATGCTTTCTGTTTGTTTTATTAGCTTACAGGTATTTACTGTTCAAATGGATGATTTTTTAATATTTTATATACATTTACTTTATTTGAAAAACAGGTCAACAAATGGAATCTTAGCTGTTTTAAGAAGTATTAAAAACAATTTTTATTATTCTTTAGCTTCAGCCACAATTTAGGTGAATGAAATTAAAATGAATGCCTGTTCTCAAATCTGACAAGCAAAACATTGCATTTCAGTCTAATCCATATTGTTTTCTTCTTTACCACTGACTCCAAAAAAGTGGATACATTTCAAGATGCTCTGTCCGGTGTTGTTTTCCTTTTACTGCCAACAAAATGTTTATATTCCCTGTTTTGTTTCTGATAGGGTTTTTTTTCCAGCAGTCATGCTAGTTCAAAGGTCAAGCCCAAGATCTGAAGGTCTGAGGTTAGACAGAGGTAATCACGGTCGGTTAGCAAAGGGGCCACCGTGTCACTGCCTCTCTCGCTCTATCTCTCTTTCATTTCAGCCCTGATCACAGCGATCGTCTGGTTCCACGCTGCTGCCTGACCCGTGTGAGCCAGAGTCTCAGATCAGGTCACGGCTCAGCTGACATTTCACACAGATTAGAAATCTCCAGGATGAGAGATCTCGCTAAGAATTAAATATGCTCATTGAATCAACTGGACAAGAAAATTAAATTGAAGCGCTTCAGTCCATAACCACCAAGAGGATACACTTGAAATCATCCCAGCTAAAGCAGCACACATGTTTGATTTTTACAGCTCTGGAGCTTAAAATGAAAAAAAAAAGAAGACTTTAGATTAGAAAATAGAAAAGCAGCATGTGGCCGGCCATCATCATGCAGTTGAAAGAAGCGCAGCACAATTATCTATTGATTACATTCGTAAATCCGACAGAGTGGTTTAATGAGCTTTAGCTGGTAATAGCAAAGTTTCTTTGGTAAGAAGAAAACACATATTTTGTTGAAAGGATTAGCTTAATCTATTACTCTCAGAATTCAGGCAATTACACAACTTCACAATCGTCTCATTAGGGAAGAAAGAGTGTGAGCGGGAAGACAGTCGATTACACGGTGGAGCTCCCAGTAATCCCAGCAGAACTTTGAACTCATGAGAGATGATCAGAGCATCGTGTCGGGCTCTCGATACCAGTCAAAGGATTTAGCTGTAAAAGCTGCAAACGATCAGATTTGATCTTAAACTTAAAGAGATTTAAGATGGGATTTAGAATGTCGAACTTGGGAACATCTCATTTAATTTAATATAATATAAAGTCAATGAACAGAACAGAATTCTAAGATCTGAAACACTCACAGATGTCTGCACAGATTTGGGGCAAAATCAACCTTGTTTTCAACACTTTTGTCATCAACAATTCCTCAAGTTTTGCAAGCATTATTTTAAATGGTCATTTTATACTAGAAGTGCTTTCAAGTGAAGTAGGTGGCGTGATGGTTTCTGAACTAACTAGCTTCTGTTCCTCAGTTACACATGGTCTTCTATTCATTTAAGACATTAAGTACTTAATTTGAGACCAAAACCTAAACTGAACAACTTGACTCCACTCATTCTTTTAGCTTCATGCAACAGATCACACTGCCCCAACAAATCCCATCCATCCATTCATCACTTGCAGGCTAAACACAAGAATCCAGACTATCATAAGAAGCTCAATTCAAGTACAATAGCCCATGAGCAGTGTGAATAACACAATTATACTCAACCTTGAACCTGCAAGCTGGGCTATTTATGACGTGGTCGGATATAATTACACATTGATCGAGTCTGCCGGCAGCCTGTGGAGAGGGTTAGAATGACCCTGCATTGGCATAACACCATCCTAATGAATGATCAGTGATACGCGGAGGTGCTAATGTTGCAGAAGTCTGCTAAGCGTGTCCATTCAGTGAGGAGAAATGGTCGAGGACAGTACGATTAGGGATTCAGCATGATCATTCTTTAGAAATTATGGATTTGTCATGAGCGAACAATGGCTCTGACAAACACTGTAATAGGCTGACATCAAAGCGGAATGAGAGTGCGACAGCTGACAAATTAAGCATCGTGCTCTCTCTCTTTTTTAACTTTCCCCTGTTGTCTTTTCAAGCGTTAAAACTGTTATCTCCATAGGACAGGTTTGCATCAGAGTAATTGCTTACAAATGCCACAAGGAGAAGGATTGGTACATTCAGCAATGTTCCTAAAACAAACGCGGGTGTCACCAATCCTGTCGTGTTTATCGGTATCTTCTTTGTTGACCTTATTGGTCAACCTTTGTAATCTTGTTGTCGTTACTGAACTTAATTTACTGTTCCATGTGTATCACTGCAGACAACTGTTTGTGCAAATATAAGGATGTTCAGGTGCTCCAATCTGTTCCCTCTCACTCCATTATTTATTAAGGTTGTGTGTAAAGTTGCAAACGCTAGGACATGAATGACACAGACCGTCACATATATCACAGATTTGTGGATCTTACTCGAATCCACACTTTGATGACGTCGTGAAGGTCAGACTTTAGGGACCAATATTTTTTGACAGACTCTTGCCTCACAGTAAGCATTCAGTTGAGGTTTGATAGTGTTTCTATATTTACTTTAACGTGTGTGAAATTAATTAGCTTATTACTGGAGTACGCTTGGATTTTTTGTATTCATAGCAAACTGATGTATTTATCGAACTCCATATTGTTACAGACAACTCAAATTATTAAAATATATTTTGCCATCTGAATTTTTTTTTTTCAGATGCTCAAAAAAACATTTACTTTACAAAGAAAGCAAACACAAAGTCAACCTTCCATTTCTACTTTTATATAGTTTCTAAGATAATTTTTCCATTTTGGTTGAATGTGCAACATAGTAGAGGAAGAAATAAGGAGTAAGGGAGAGCAGGATGAAGACTGTAAAAACAGAAAGAAAGAGAATGATCTAGATCAGGGGTCGGCAACCCAAAATGTTCAAAGAGCCATATTGTACCAAAAAAAACAAAAAACAAATAGGTCCGGAGCCGCAAAAAATTAAAAGTCTTGTATAAGTCTTATAATGAAGGCAACACATGCTTTATGTATCTATATTAGCCTACTATAACAATGACTAAGTTTGCTACGAATACATAATGAGCCTTCATGATTAAATGTTTATTTTCCCTGCAGTGAATCCTGTAGAGAACGACGCACCACGTGACTACTCTGTTGTACGATTACAATATCAATGAATTATGTTTCATTGCTTTGATGAAATTAGAGAAATGCAATAAAGAAATCGAATTTTTGATGTCATTTTTATTTTGAGGATTCACAAAAACAACATCAAAATGGAACGTGCACAACGTGCCCCTTAACTGGGCAACACACACGAAAAAACGCAGCATACATTTATAAAAATAAAACAGCAGCCTTTTGAAAAGAAGTATATAAAATCACAGCCACTTTGTTACTAAATACGTGCATGCCTTCCCTGGAAATGTCTTTCCACTTTACTCTTGTTATTAGACAACTTCCCAATACAGAGCAAACATTCAGGCAATCCTTCCGCATCAGCATTGAATGCAAACGATTCGAGAACCGTTGAATCATCTGTTCTCCTCAGTTATGTTTCTCTTTTTCTCTTTGGGATCCATGGCGCACCACACAGCCGTCGGTTTGTTTACAGCAGCCACCTACCTGGCATCCCGCCCCGCTGATAGAAACGTGTGTCGCGGGTGATGACGCAAATCGTCGCTGACAGAAATGTTGAAATTAAATATTTATTCTACACTCTTTTACAGCATTGGAAAACGTTAAGAATGTTTGTCCTCCTATAGAAACCATATTAAACAAAAAACATATTTACCTTTTTCCTTTTATTTTTTCCTTTTTCAAACATTTTTGAAAAAGCTCCAGGGAGCCACTAGGGCAGCGCTAAAGAGCCACATGCGGCTCCAGAGCCACGGGTTGCCGACCCCTGATCTAGATAAACTAGTCAATTGAATGTTATTTTGAGCAAAAAAACTTTATATTAATGCTTTATTTTAAACATGTATAATTTTTTAACACTGTTCATATATTTATATACATTTTACGGTTTCCTAAAATGTCATCCTCATGTTTTGGAATATTTTAATTATTTAATTTAAAAAAGGAGTGAAGAGAATGAGGAGTTAGATGATAGAGACATGGATAGAGAAGAAGAAATCCGGTGAGGAAGAAGACTTGTCGATGTGACACAAATATTAATGGAACACATTACCATTTGTACAGGAAAATAAGTTGCTTATTATTTTATCCTTAAAGTAAACTTGTTCAGTATTTCAATAGTTCTTTCAACTCTTGTGCACTTCTGTACAGAAAAGTACATAATTTTCGAAGTAACAACTACTTGCCATTTCAATGAAAATGTTGGAATGCCACTGTTCAAACATTTAAGACCTAAAACAATGCTTTTAAGACTGTTTAAGGCCTAACAAATTGAGCTTAAATTTTTATTTTTATTTAAATTTTTAAGAAGGAAAGTCTGACACAGGAAACCCTGGCTCATACATGGATTAAACACTTCTCACGATGTCAAAACTTGAACAGAACTGAAGTCTGCAGTGGCTCGCTCCATCCTTTTCTGAGACAAAACATCAGTGACAGAAATGATAAATGAACAGCATCAGATTCCAGTTGAATGATTCAGGAGGTGGATCCCCTTTTTGAACACTAAAAAACAAACTGCTTATGGCTGAAAACAATTTCTGTCACTTTCTCTCTTTTACTCACGCAAAACTTCTTGTGATGAGAGAAAACAAGAAAAAGGGCACTGACTGCAAAAGCTGTGACAAGAGAAGCCATCGATTTCGAAGTGGAATTAATGTATGTCCAATCAGCGTTGACAGCGCAGTGGCAGCTTCCAGATGAGTTGTATTGAGCACTTTACACTCTGGGCTATTAGAGAAGATAAAACGTGCAGTGTTGGGACAGAATAAAGGGGTTCAAGCACTCAAGTGCTGATTATAAAGCTGAAATGTTTTGTTAGAAAACTATAAATAATCCTTTTTTTTTTTTACAATGCACGATGAATAAACAAACCAAATTTCACTTTCAACTAACCACTGTTATTTTAAAGAAAAATAAAATCCATTAAGAGAGCACTTTTATTTTACTTTCCTTACTGCTCATGACTTTCTTTTCAACTTGACAGTTTGCAATTCAAAGTCATGAAAGCGCATCTCAAAACTCCAAAGTCTGATGAATTCTAAAGAGCAGAGAATTTTAGCCGGTTTTACCATCCTTCAAAAGTCATAAAACACAGTTAGCTAGTGAAAATTACAGAGCATAATTGCCCATTTGCGATGCTTGATACGTGACACATTTTTTTAGTGTTTAGACGTAGTATGTAGTTTCATTTTAATGCGGTCGGATATTTGGCATTGACACTAATGCCCTTCAGGCCTCCTCTAGGACAGCTTCAATTTCTTTAGAACTTATTTGGGGCTACTTATCGGCTATTCAATGTTGCAAACACTAATAATCCTTTCTCTTCCGCCTATGGCTAGTGACATTAGCTACAGTTCTATGTCCTGCAAACATATTACAAATGTTGCACAATGTAGAAAAAAGACAAATCTAGATTTCTGGGATGGATTCGTAGCTTTGGAATCTTTATAATTTTCCTCAATTTTCCTGAGTGGGTTTGATTCTTCTCATTATGCTTCCCACACAGTGGCACACACAGACAAACCTAAGGGCTCGTCAGACTAGCTTTTGAGAACTCCAGTAGCCGTGCAGTCGATGAAAACCACGCCCACCTGGCCACATATTTAAAAATACCAATCTCTAAAAATAAACCAACACAACAGAAACAGTATTCACTCTAATATACTTCTGGGCCTAAAATTGCCCCAAAATAGAGGTTTTTCAGCCCCATCTCTCAGAAGCAGCTCCTTTTAAGGCTTGTCTGACTACGGAAAGCTCCAAGAACCTACGCTCTGCGTTTGAAGCAGATTGGGCCACCGGAGCTGAAAAGCAAAAATGTAACTATGCATAACTTTAAAGCAGGGTTCCCAAATCCGGTCCTATAATTACCATTTTGTATTGTGACGAGGTAAATTGGCTCATACCATCTTTTATGTATTGAAGTGGATGTTTTTGGTTCATTATTTTAAATTCTTTTATTATTTAGATTGTGTAATATTTTGAAAGAATTCAGTCACTGTATGTTTTATTTTATGGGAAATTGTATGTTTGTTTTTGTGTTAAATATTTTTCTATGATGCCTTTTGATGGCTATACCCATTGAGGTTATACCTTTATTTGAAGTCTTACATCAGTTCAGGTTTATTTTTTTTGTTTTGTTATATTGGTTGTTATTGTATTTTTCAGATGGCTTTTAAATATGGCTAATTAAGCATTAAACAAAGTCATTAGAACATTTCTAAAATAAGATTTGTCATCGAACCCATTCCATTTGCAAAAAGGCTAAATTGATACCCAAAATAACCAGATTGGATAAAAATGTATCCAACAACACATACAGGTAAACAATTTCCCTATACTTTTATGTCCCTGCTTATTTGTGGACGTTTAAAATTAATTGGTTTAATGTCCAATAATTATCATATAATTTTATAATGTATTGCTCAGCAATTTAGACTGACAGATTACAGTTTAGAGAAGAACACAATATATTATTCTAACAGTAACTAAAAATTTTGATTTGTGATGCTTATTGGTTATTACAATAGATTTCACAAGGTCATTTCTAACTTCTTTTACTCAATTGAAAGTATACAATGGAAGCAGATAGGGCCATCGGAGCTGAAATGCAAAAATGTAATTATGCATAACTTTAAGGCAGGGTTCCCCAAATCCGGTCCTGGAGGGCCGGAACCCAGCACATCTTAGTTGCAACTCTACTCTAGTATGCATACTTCTCTAGCTTCTGACAATCAGAGATGACCTTAATTAGTGTTTCAATTAGCAACAGGCAGGTTTCATGATGATTGAACCAAAAATGCGTAGGCCTCCGGCCTTCAGGACTGGATTTAGAGATCCCTGCTTTAAGGCTAAATATATCTTAAACAATTTGTTTATACAAAACACTTCAACCCCCTCAGACTGTTCATGAAGGTCAAAACTAGCAATATGAATTAACAAACCACATGGACCCAGGGGTGTAGACATGCTTTTTCTACACTTCATATCTTCAGTCCTCAACCAAAAGCACAGGCTCTGAAATACCAATAGCAGCTTCCATCTCTGCACCTGCTCTTGATCTCCAGCTCCATACAAATGCAAAGCCACGATTTATTTTTTCATTCCCCGTCAGAAAAGAGCGGCTCCACAGCTGGCCCTTTCATATCATAAATACAGCCTCCAAAAGAAGGTGCCAATACTGATTAAGGAGAAGAAGTGTCCCACTTTGACCTGGATTAGAGCGGTATTAGGTGGAGTGGGCTGTGTGCCGGGAGCCATCTCCCTTCATCGCCGCTGCTAATGCGGAGGCATAGCTCTGCTCGCATCTAAATGTTTCATTACGGGGGGAACGGAGATACCAATTTCTCTGCCCATCTTTCCACTCGTCTCCTGCCGAGGGGGGGAGCAAAGCATGACAAATTGAAATAAATGAGAGAGCAGTAAAGGTGGAGGCTGGTCGGAGAAGTTGGGGGGGGGGGATGTTTTTTACATGCCTCTCACTCACTTTACTTCTTAGGCTCCTCCATTTTTGTTTGAGAAAAATAACGAAAGTAGAGTGATTGTTATTGCGGGAGACCTTCATCAAGTGATGGAGGAAGGGGGATTGAGCATCTGATCATCTGAAGTCACAGATTTCTCCAGTGAGTGAAGATCAGAATCGAGGGCTCTTGGACAGATTGGGATGCACATGCTCACTGCTCGTAGCGTGGATATGACAGGAGATCTTGCTGACAAGTTTTGCATCTGATGCAAGAAATGTTAAACTTGCTCTAGGCTACAGATCAAAGAGGTTCTTTGGGATGTGGAGGAGAGCAGAAAGTATTGGGCACCAAGGTCTCTGTGAGAGTTAGCAATCCTGAGTAAATATTGCAGTGGAATGTGTAGGCTTAGGCTATGCTTTTCTGGACCCATTACTTCTGCAGCATTTTTTTGACTAAAATCATGCAGTTACACAACTCCTGAGTATTGTTCAAATTGACTACTATTTTGTTATGTTAGCAGACAAAAATTATGCTGCATAAAAACTAAAAGTGGAAGAAAGCCAGTATTGTTACAAATTGTGTTCATGCCTGACAACATGATTAAGGGGGAAAAAAATCCAGTTTATAAATGCCTTTCATGTTGAAAATATGTAATTAATTGAATTAGTGTTTCCTAACCAGTGACATCATTGCATTTAGTATTATAAAAAAATCCTGGATTTGATACTTTTGGCCATTACTGAATATGATTCATATATTTGTGCAAAAAAAGTGATAAATAGTAATGGTGAAGGTTCACTGTAAGTGTTGCCAAAATCATTAATCAGATTTGATTAAGTAATTATTTGTACTCATCAAAGAGTTGTTCTACTTTGTTTGGATTTACCTATAAGTTCCATTTTGTATTGTGTCAAGGTAAATTGGCTCTTATCATCTTATATATATTGAAGTGGATGTTTTTGCTTCAATATTTTAATTATAATATATATATATATATATATATATATATATATATATATATATATATATATATATATTTAGATTGTGTAATATTTTGAACGAATTCAGTCACTAAATGTTTTTTTCCTTGGGAAATTGTATGTTTGATTGTTTTTGTGTTAAATATTTGTGGAAAAAAATATATCTTTTTTTCTATGATACCCATTGAGGCTATACCTTTTTATGTCGTCTTACATAGGTTCAGGTTTTTTTTTTTTGTTATATTGGTTGTTATTGTATTTCGTTTATTTCAGTTGGCTTTTAAATATGGCCATTTAAGCATTAAACAAAGTTATTAGAACATTTCTAAAATAAGATTTGTCATCGAAACCCAATTCATTTGCAAAAAGTTTAGGCTAAATTGATACCCAAAATAACCAGATTGGATAAAAATGTTTTCAATAACACATACAGGTAAACAATTTCTCTATACTTTTATTTACCTGCTTATTTGTGGACGTTTACAATTAATTTGTTTAATGTCCAATAATTACCAGCATTATCAGCAATTTAGACTGACAGATTACAGTTTAAAGAACACAATACATTATTCTAACTGTAACTAAACATTTAGATTCATGATGCTTATTGGTTATTACAATAGATTTCACAAGGTGAAATGTATAAATTTCTGAATTAAAAGTATACAAGCGAAAAAAGTACAAGTAGCATTTTATGGGTTTTTTAAAGATTTAATGTGATTAAGTTCAGAAGTAACTGGTAACCAAGTACCCAGGGTTTTTTTTCCCACATAAAAAAAGCATTTAGAGGTACTCAATACTCACACACCTCTTTTTTTTATTCAAATTGACAACTTCTTTAAAAAAATCTTTTCATTATCTACAATCCTTTTTGATTAACTTATGTGTCACTAACTACATTTTCAGAAATTTGGAAACTAAAGCTGAGCACAAACTTACTCTTCAACCAATCAGCTTTTAAATCTGCTGATCTCCATCTAATGTGTAGTTGCACCTTCAATCAAAAGCCGATGTGTGTGAATTGAAATATAGGATTTAGTGTTCTGCCTAAAGTCAAATCAATACCTATTTTTACTGAGCTCAGTTCATCTGTCCATCCTTTCACAAGGCTTGACCGATCTGCTCCACACACCCTACTCTACACGGGGAAGGTCACTGGTGATCTATATTTGAAGATTAGTACTACCAACAGACATGCCTACAGTACTTAACAGATGAGAAAACATTTACGTTTGTGTGTAGATGCTGATGCAAACCAGCTTTAGCTACTTATCGGTCATCAAAATCAATCTAGAGAGTCATGTTTGGAGATCCCTCATCACACTGCTGCTGGAAAGCACCGAATGACATAAAAGCATATAAAATCGATCCAGACGTAAATTAACATGAGAGACGAGAAACATTAAATATTTGATTCACCCACTCTCGAATCACTCCACAAAACTTATGTTCCTCTTTAGAAATACTTCAAAGACTCTTTTAATGAAGCGTGTGAGATCTGAGAGGCTCGAAACCTTCGTGGAATGATTTAAAACAAATTGTGGCGTTTATAATACGTTTTATTATCTGATGTAATTTTTAAGATGAGAATCTTCAGTTTCAAACATTTGAAAAAACATACTTCTCGAGTAATACAGATTGAAGAGCAAATAACACATTTATGAAATTGACAACTGAATACTTCTGAAATTTGCACTAAAGCGCAATTTGAGTTTGGAAGTCAAGTCAGCTTTATTAGTTTAGCACGTCAACTTCACAGTAAAATAAAAAAGTAAAACATGCATTCAAACTATGTCTAATACATAAAAATTAAGATCAGTAAAATTAATAACAGCATAAGAACTATAAAATACACTACATAAAATTGAATCAGAGACAACTGTGTATAATACAGTTAATGGCAGCCGAATATCACATCAAAGAGAGATGAGTTTAGCTTGACTTAAATCCAGAAAGAATCTGTGTGAGCAATCTAGAGGATAGGACCTGCAACTACAAAATCCATATCTTCCCTGAGTTTTCTTTGAACTGTTGGCACTTTCAGGAGCAGCTGATTAGCTGACTCAAGTGACCTGGAGGGAGTGTGGACCTGTGGAACCTTTGAAAGGTAGGGAGCAAGAGGCAACCTCCTGCTTTCTTTCTCAATGCATGATAGAAAGTGACTGAACTGTAGTTCCTCGAGCGGCCACTTGAGACTGACTCCAAAAGGGAGCAAGTTTTCATTCGCTTCAATGTTAAAACTGACTAATTTGGAGCAGAAAAAAACGTTTCCGCCCCTAGCTCCAAATTAATTTAATTTGTTTGTTTAAGAAATCTAAAATGTAACCCTCCAGTCAATCAGATCCCTTCACTACAGCCATGTCCCACCTCTGAGGATGCGTTTTCGAGCACTGGCAACATTCATTTTGACTTTGCCAAAAACCTATGGGTGATGTCACGAACAATCTGTCCATGTTATACAGTTACAACATCTTCCCTTTTCTTTGTGTCAGTGAGAAAACGAGCAGCAGCATTCTGGACTAGCTGAAAATGAGCTAAAACTGAGTTAGATAAGCCTATGTAAAGCGAGTTACACTAATCAATCGCGAGATGACAAAAGCGTAGATCACTGTCTCTAAACAAAAACGTTTGCACTTATGCTATCTGTCTTAGATGATGAAGACTATGTTTAACTACTGCATTGATACGTCTGTCCAAACTAAAATTACGGTCAATCTTTACACCCAGATTAGTCCCTCTAAAGGTCTCTTCAAGATCTATCCAAACTGAGATTCGCACAAATCCTCAGTTGGTTTCTCTGTGGGGTGCAATTCGCAAGCAAGTATTAAAAGAGGATGCATTGACACTCCTTCCCATTGGTTGGTGCTCATGGGTAGTAATTACTCAAAAAAAAAAACCCAAGTTGCACGAAACTTCCCATCTTTTCGGGACAACAGTCACAGTCACGCCGACTGTTTAATAATCTTTGTGGGCTTTATTGAACAACTCTTGATGGTTGAACACCAGCATTACAAGCTCCTGGGTGTTTATATTCTCCACTTTGGTGGTCTCTTCCTCAGCTGTTCATCTTGTAGTTCTCTGGTGCTACTTTCTGTCGTGAATTTGAAGCAAAAGTATGTATTGAGCGCCATCCAGCAGCTCTTTCATGTTCCATTCACATCATCAAACCTGCCAGCTTTCATTGGTTGTTCCGTTATGACAGAGCAGAACTCTTTTTTTGCTCACATCAATCGCTCGGACAGATATGTAATGTGCTGTCGGCGCACATGCTTTTTCGATCAAGCTATCTTCATGCACGAAAATTTGCAATGTATATTCAGTTAGATGTGAAGCGACCTTAAGGCTTCATGGAAGTTGCAAAAAGACCCATCTGTACTGCGGGCCTGTGTTAAAGCTGGGGCCAAAAACAATGACCTCTGCTTTTGTTTCTTTAAAAAGTAAAAAGTTAAGGTCCATCCAAGCCTTTATTGTCACTGTGATAAAGGCTCAGTGTTAAAAAGCCATGGAATTTCCTTCACTCTGTATTAGCAACAGATATAGCTGGGTGTCATTTCCATAGCAGAGAAATCTGCGGCAATGTTTCCTTAAAACAAAGCCCAAAGGAAGCGAGAATAAAACAAGAGTAGTAGGCCTAGAATAGAGCCTTGTGAATAGAGCCGTATTGCAGAGGAGACGAAGGGCATCTGCTCTCCTTTAATTTAAAATGAAAGAGACCTGGAAAATGAGTCCAATCTGTATTGTTCTATTCACCTCAAAAACATCAAATATACAGAAAACACAATAATGAAAACACAGTTTTTCTTTAAATAAACAAAGTAGACAATAGCAAGCCATCCGTCACATATTTATCAAGAAAGCTATATTTTCTGCACAAAGATAAAACACTGAGCTAAATGGGTATGATTGTTAGAGAATCTCTTATAAAGATGTTTATCTGCAATTCTCTTTGAAAAAAAAAACCCTTTCAAGCTGAAGGGAAAATCATTCCCTATAGTGTCCACTATCAAAATCTACGACGTCTATGTTTCTGCGCTGCACAGCAGATAAAAGGCACGGTGAATGAGTCTGAATTGAAAAGAGCTGGGATTAGAGAGCTTTGTATCTGAAGTGAGCATTTAATTATTCATTATGTTAGTGAGGGAAGAAAACTTGTTGAATTCTTTTTTTCAACTGCTTTGTGTCAAAGACATAACCATGTTTTAACTTTTTTTCAGAGTCATCCTTTTTTTGAGTTCCTCTGGATTTAATCTCCTCTAAATATTTTTTTTTCTATCATTAGAGCTGTATAGAGTTCGCAAATATTTACGAAGAAACTGCAAACATGGTTGCCAGGATACTGATGAGAACATCTTAAACCAGTTCTCAATTATTTTTAAAATACAATCACTTTTCCAGGTGTTTGAACTGGAATATTATTATTATCATCGTTAATTTTATTGTTTGGCAGTGACAAGAATATTCACCCCTTGCCATGAGACAGGAGAACTGCGTGTCTCTCTTTGCAGCTCTGACAGCAGCTATAAGACCAACCCCTCAGCACAAGAGTAGATTACACACATATAGTTAATAATAAAAATGAACACTGCATTTTACACTCCAGCTGAACTAATTAAATATAAGTAATATAGTAAAAGTGTTGGAAAGTTTTATTATCAACATGCAGAGTTAAAGCAAATCAGCACAATTTGTTTTAACAATTTCTTTTTCTTAATTTCCAAGCACAAAATAATACTAGATAATGCAAACTTTTACATATTGTAGCAACTGCTGGGGCTGCATGATGACATCATACGGACAGTTTTACATGTCATTATTATGTGTTCATTATTTGCTAATCATCGTTGAGGTTGTTTCACTGGATGTGATTCTCCCAGTTTGTATTATTCAGTATGCCTTAGTTAATGTCAATGATTACTGTTGTAAAACGTGACTTACTATTAAAAGCTGTTAAGCAAGCTCATTGCCATTGTCTATGTTAAGACTGCCTCAGCTTTCATAGATCATTACAAAACGTAATAAAAGGAATAAAACACAATAATCTCTTCACTATATTCAGTATTATTTTTTTTTACCTGTTCACTTTATATACACAGATGAACACAGTTAAAGTTTCACAGAATTCAGTAGGAACACAGTTAATATTTAGGAAATAAACCCAGATTGATCATTTGGGTTTTTTGTTCATCACATATTGATTTTTCTAGAGTCAAATTTTGAGAAAATAGTGCTTTCTCGCTGCCTCCAACATTAAGAAAAACAAACACATACATTTGATGGAAAACAAAGTATTGGTATGCTAGGAGACAGATCCAGGTATAATTTCAGCCCTCACACATCTTCAAAGGTCTCACACTCTTCCGGGGAATGTCGCGAGTGTGCCTTCATGCAGCAGTGTGCCCCTGTTACCACAGCAACCGGGCTCAGGCGCTTGATTGTACATTCCCTGCACAGTTTCTGACTCCTCCATTCAAACAAGTCAATCAAACACACTTTCTTCAATTAATCTCCAGCTAAAACGTAAATACTTCCACCAGTGCGCACACAGACTGATAAAAACCCCTTCGAAAAATCCTTCGGCTGCACACTCACCATGACAAATGTCAGGCACATTGTCAGACTCTGTGAGCAAAAGACCGGTTGATGCAAGAGTTTGAAAGAGCGGGTCATCTGAGACATTTAACAACATGTACAAAGCAAATCTGCTGTTTTGTGGCCTGCAGACAGGGGTGGGAGGATGAGGACAGTAGTGGACTGAAGTAGGAACGGCTGGCTAAGCTGAAGATTTGAGGTCCAGTAAGTGGCAGTGGTGCGTGAAAGGATAGTCACTATATAGTTCTCAGAATTAGTGAGACTTTACTTAAACGCTTCACATTGCAACAAGGCAGCTCTGGTGAGAAGGCTCATAATTAAAACATTCTTCTCTACCCTCTGTTGTCAAGCTGAAAACAATCCAATAGAAAAACTGAACTTTAAGGGTAGCTATTATGGCCAGTTTATTTGATGTGAGATCCATCTTATGGGTCTTAGGGACATAGCAAGTTAAGTTTCAGTTCCAAATACAGATAAGATTTCTTATTATAATGTTAAGTCACATTTTCATCTCACTGATATTGGGGCTGTTTCTCAAAATGCACTAGCAATTAATTTTTTTGTATTACAACACAACACAATTAATTCTAGTTTGATTTCTTTTTTAATCATATGCCATACCCTTATAAAAGTATAGTTGTCCAAAATAGTATTACATAAAAAAAAATAATAATAATTGTTTAATTATTTTCATGATTACATAGATATTACTGGTTTTGGTAAACATTCCTTTCGTGAAACTCTGGTCAGGTTTTGATGCTTCTAAAATAAATAAATAGGGATGCACCAATACTGATAAAAAAACTGAATGCTTTTTTGAGGCTTCAGAGACGATGACAGAACAATTCACTTTTAGTCTGATTTTGTTTCTGAGAGCGATTTCAATATTTTAACAAAAACTTATTTTCTATAATATAAACAATACATTTTTGTTAACAGTATAATTTTAAGTGTCACTATAAAGAGTATGTTAAAGAAATGTTAATGGAGGATTCTTTGGGGATTTGGAGCAATTTTTCCATCTGTAGAGCTCAGAAATTGCAGATTTTTTTAAATCGGTTTGCTTTTATTCATAACCATGCAAACCATTCCAACAGCTCGGTCTTATTAAATCATTAGGCAATTTTCAACTCAGATTTCTAAAAAGATTACTCTTTTTTTTTTTTTATTTCAAGTCAGAGTAAGCATAACTTATCAACTATTAAAATTGCATGGAAAAATTTTCCCAAAATAAAGAAAAACACTTCCACATTCATGATAGAGCGTGACCGGTTTTATTTTTACATTCAAGGTCTATGATTACTTTTATATTATGCGTCAAAAAATCATTTTAAAAAATGAAATACAAATTCTACCTAGAGGTGAACCTTTTCAGGGTCTGCTGCTTCAATATTTAACACTTTTCAATTCCTCCCAAATGCTTGAGAAACTAGGAATGCATAGCAAAGATTCAAGGTTGCAAGCAACCCTGCGCTTGCTGTTACATCTGGAACTCTTCTCTATTAATTTTTTACATAGCAATCAACGTCTCACCTTACAACTTTCAGAACTAGGTTTTAGTCGGTACTCTGTAAATATTGTCTTCCTAAACGCCTCCGCAGTCTTCCCTTCCTCACACGTGCATGGAATTGTTTCCTTTTTTATTGTGATTTACTGCATTTTCCAAGCTCAAATTGATGTCTGCTCAGCCATGAGATTGCATCCTTTCTGTCTTCTCCAGAATAATTGGGCTGTAAAATACATCTACCTGCTGTGATAACGACATTTTTTAAACTGAATACATAGTTACAGAGCTTCGTTTAGTGGGGGAATGAGTTGCTAGTTAAGGCTGATGTGTGGAGACGGTTAAATTTGGAGAGCTAAGTGCGAGTTGCATGGTTCACATTAAAGACACTGTGTGCATCCGAATGCTTTGAGATGTGAATGTTTAGACTTTTTCTGATGAGGTTTTTTCACTTTCCGTGTTATTTAATGCAATGTCTGCTTTTGTTTACGCTGTTATTAAAACAAATGTAAAACTTTATCATTAAGTCTTTATTGTGGCATAAAATGGCTTAACATTATAAATATTCTTCTTGTCAAATCTTCTCCATGTGCTTCATGGTACGAACTTCAAACCTGTTTGTACTGCTTATGTACGGTCTTGTCTGACTCAAGATACTATGTGTTTTCTTGATTCTGGGTAATGGCTGAGAACGCAAAGACATTTTTCTATTGACTTGACGTGTAGTAAAACTGTGTCAAGCAATAGCTCAAACTGAGAATCTTGTAGAAACGTCAAACTCACAACCCTTAAGTATCTAATCAGTCTGAGCAACTACACAAATATATAACCCTGTACTTTAGATTGGGTCAAGCTCATGACTTTTAATGACCATGCTACAACCTGTTCAACATAAACAAGCTAGGAACACATGGGTCTGTTTAATTTACTCATAGTGGCAAGGTAGAATTTGTTTTATGTCACCAACCTCTCAATAACAACCAGACTTATAACCCTAGCAACCTTTTATGCAGATCTCTCAGCGTATGAAAATAGTTGATACTTGATAGTTGGGTTATAGTACTTATACTGGGGTAAATTATGTGAAGCCACTGACCCCTGACCATATAAACCAAATTCAATTCAGCAAATCTCTTGCTAATAACAATGGTTTGAGTTTTTGTTAAGTATCAATCGTTTTAAACATTTAAAAGAAATTTCACTCTGCTTCAAACTAAGCTTTAAAAGCTTTGAAATTCTCCAAACTGGTTAAATCTTTAAAATAGCATCTTTCTCAAGCCAACAAAAATGTTGCTTTTCAAACGTTTTCATTTAGTTTGCTGCTGTTAACTAATACAGTCATGTATTTGACAGACACTCTTATCCAAACTTACTGGATGGTTTTGACTGTAGCTTTACATTACATTAGAAACAGCGCACATAAATGTCGTAGTAGGCTCAGCCTACTTCATGGGACTTAAAAGCTTTCATGAGTGACTCGTTTCCTTCCATCTCGATTTTTTTAGTCTCTCCATTCAGACAGACGGTAGCACGGTGACTAGTTAGCCTCTCTTACTGGGCATTCAGACCAAGTGCCAAACACACGGACAGTGTGTGTCTCCCGCGCCTATCTGACTGCTTTTCACTTGCGTGACAACGTCTACAACAAGAACGGCATGAATTAATCACGTTAATTAATTAAAAATGTATAACTTACAAGATTCAGCCAACTCCGCACCCACATGGATAATAATACAAGCCATTCATTCTGACTGGCTATAAACTGTGATATTTGTCTCCTCCATTGTTGTTGCGGATGTTCCAACAATCATGTCACTACAAGAACAAACCCTGATTGGTTGCTGCGCAAAATGAACTTTGTTTGAAGAGACCAGGCTTCAATTCTGGCGATCAGTCCATTTTGCCATATCGTCTCTCGCATCTTGTCACTCTGGACATTCAGATCCCCCGCGTTGCATGGTTCAGACCCTTCGAGCCGCGGGTCCCTATTGTATCTTTTACATAGACTTTACATTTGAAATCAGCCGCTCTTCCCAGATAATTTGCGCTTGGTGTGTATGTAGCATTACAATGCCCCCATGTGTGTATTACTCCTGTTTGGGTATCTCTGATAATTGCAGCTGTTTGCTGCGTTCTACACCCCTGCCTCCGGAGACGTTTCTATCTGAAGAGATTACTAATTTCCATCTCAATTCAATGTCTGAGTATTCATTGTAGCCTCCTGCTTAATCGTATGCCTGTGTTTGAAATCATAAAGCATTCCTAAACATCTCCGGAAGCCACAATGAAGCCAAGTCAAGGTTTTGTTTATAGAATATACTGTATCTGTCCTGAAGATGTTTCTAAAAAATACAAACAAACAAAAAAACACTTCAAAGACTTCCCTTAACAAACAGAAACCGAACAGTACATATAATATGATAACATAACAAAAATACTGTCACCAAACTAAGCATTTGGTTGTTACATAAATGTAAAGTATTGCTAAAAAAGAACTAACATAGCTATCTATACTCAACCCCATACTAAATAATGCACACACATACATGAAAATAAACTTATGGAGGACTTTAGTGTTTTTAAATGCCTTGTCATCACCTTTAAATGTCTTTAACCAAGCTAGACACATCAAATATACGAGAAACACAAATATCATTATAATCCAATATGTCACTTATGGACATGATGTGGACATATTTCTTTACCAAGAAGAACTTTTCACTACATGAAATGCTCACACATTTTAACTGAAAAATATTATTCCCACATGAAAAGCTTGTGAAGTTGACAGTGTGGTCGCGAGGTGTTGCAAATCCACTTCTCACGACAGAGACCCGGTGCGATTTGCTCTTGGGGTACTGACCACAAATACATGATGAACTGTTCCATGCACGACATCCATCCAAGCAATAGTGTGCTATGGATTTATCATGCAACCAATACATCTGACATGCAAACACTTCATCCTTTTATTCTCTTAGGATTGACCTGAAATCTGAACTCTGCATCACACCAACTCTGGACTAAAGATTCTGGGGGTCCATGTTTGAGAGGTTTGGATGTGAAATAGGAGGCAAGAAAATATGAAAGGACACGAAAGAGCCTGGAGTGCTCAGAGGTGAGCTCCCAAATAACTTTCCTCTACAAGCGCTTCCTCCCCACTCATTTTCTCCTTCTGCTTTTCCTGACATCGTCTGCTTGTGTCACCTCTATCAAATACGGGCCAGCGGTTAGCAACACAGGTGGTTAAAGAAAGCGCCAGAGACGGTGTCTTCTAAAATGCTGAGGGATGAACGGGAATTGAGGTTTTTGAAAGATGTTGACCTCTGATTGGAAGCAAGTGGATTATACAAGGTTCCTGTATCAAGGGCTTAAGATAAATCCCAGCCACACTACAGGGTACTGCAACATTGCTGCACAGAAATATATTTTTATGTTAGCTGGCAAAATGCAAACGGTTGTTTCTTAGATTCATCTATGGTATGAATTGTAGGTTACCAGTAGGGCTGCAACTAACAATTATTTAGATAAACAGTTAGGCGATTATTTATTTAATTAATAAGATAAAATTAAAGGTGTTTTCTATTAGATTTTTTACTCATAACTACCTAATACCATAAAAAAGGAAATCATTTATGAATAAAAGTTAACATTAAAAAAGCAAAACAAAAAAAAAATAAATTGACTTTTAATGATCTTTAATTTTCACATTTTAAATCATAGTATTTTTTGAACAACTTTTGTTAAGTTGATTATGGATATTGAACAAATAAATAAATAAATAAATAAATAAAAACACTTTTCTGGTACTTTTACAATTGTACAATTATTGTACTTTTAATATATTCACTTAATCAAATTCACGCACACACACACACACAAGCTTGTCTTGTTTCTGTTCAACCATCAAGAGTTGTTCGACACGTCCCAAAAAGTTTTGATCGTTTTGGTGCTTCAATCTTTAGACTTGTGTTAATTTAAAATAATTATTCATTTGAACAATTTGTTTATATCATTCATATACAAAAAAAATGGAAGCCGTTTCAACAAAGACCCAAAAATATAGCAAAATACAAGGGTATATCAACTCACTCAACTGTGTCTTCTGATTTTTAACAGTACAAATCTGCAAGTACAAAACTCCCCGAAAAGAGGTATTACTAATGAATCACTGTGACGTTCACGAACGATTCATCACTACGCTGAGCGTCATCCAAGGGGTGACTCTGCAGAGAAGCCATCCAAACGACCCTATAAATCTCAATTCGGATAAATGTGTAGAGCATAAAGTTAATTAGTGGGTAGTTGAATAGATATTCACAATTACATCAATACATAGCATATTTTATTTCAGTGTTTAGTTTTTTTTTTTTTTGATACTCTACCCACCTCTGCTACCCAGCATCCACATACTGTAATGGTACTGAGGTTTGAATTCAAGACACAACAGTGGGTACAAGAAAGCATCTGATCTAAGCTGATTTTAAAACCTGAAAGAAGAGCATTCTTGCAGCTGTACTGGACCTGAAAGCATTCTCTCAGCTGGTTAAGAGCAAAAGAAAAACAATTATATACAGACAAACTTGAATGAAAATGTCAGTAATAGAGACGGTAGTGCTGATTATGATGATGAATAGCAGAACTGTAGAACCAGAAAAAAACAGCTGTAATTAAAGCTGGAGTAAAATCATTCATTATCAGAAGCCCAAGCAACCTTCTGATTGGCTGTTTAGGCCAAATAAACCAAGCTCTATAAGTGGCAATTCAAAAAAAGAATGCTTTGAAGGTTAGTTCAAATAAAAGGCTTTGATGGAAAAACATGAAAAACCCTTATCATTGCAATTGTTTGACTGCATTTTCCACGTAGACTTTAACAGGCTAGGTGTAGCAATTGTTAAAGTTCCTTATCAGCTGATCCAGGAGGGAAAATTACTGCTTTTCAGAAGTTCTCCAGCTACGGTCTAATTGACACTCAAGAGTGAAACAAACACTGCGGTGAAGTACTAAGTAAGAGATGCACCTAAATGAGACCAGTCTCATTAGTACTCACTCCTTTCTTTTCTTTTTTAAGCATCCTCATATCTAAGAAGCGCTTCATATGATCTGAATCAGAATTAAACACATTCCTGGATTCACAATTGCTTTAAAAGACAGCCTTGCTGTTTTTAAAGTAAAATGTGTGATTAGAATCGCTTTCATCCAAACAAAAAGCAACAGATGAACGGTAGCTTGTTGACGATTTTGATGCATTTGTTGAATAAAGTAAAATTAAAAATGTTTAAAGTTTTATGGTGGTGTGTGTAGGTTACAGGTTAATTAGCTTACAGCTACAAAGAAAAATCTTTAATTCCTTTGAAAGGTAAAGAATGCAAGAATTTGTTACACCTGCTCTTGATTTCGCTCACGTGTTCCTAGTTTTCTTCATTAGTTCCCTTATTTATTCTCTCTCTCTTTCCCTTTCCCCGTTACTGGTGAATCTTCAGGTAACTTGTCTGTGAGTTTGAGTTTTATGTTCCTGAGCTTTTCTAATCAAAGATGGGGTTGTAGTCATTCAAGTCATTCATAGACCTGGTAGGGTCTCCCAAGGCAAACAGGTCCTAGGTGACGGGTCAGACTAAGAGCGGTTCAGAAGACCCCTTATGATGAGCACAACTGATCCTGTGACGTCGCCAGGATTGGCGTCACCGGGGCCCCACCCTGGAGCTGGGCCTGGGGTTGGGGCTCGAAGACGAGCGTCTGGTGGCCGGGTCTTTTCCCATGGGACCCGGCCGGGCCCAGCCCGAAAAGGCAGCGTGGGATCGCCCTCCAGTGGGCCCACCACCCGCAGGAGGGACCGTAAGGGGCCGATGCTCTGTGATCAGGGCGGCAGCCGAAGGCGGGGACCTTGGCGGCCCAATTCATGGACACAGAAGCTAGCTCTAGGGACATGGAATGTCACCTCGCTAGGAGGGAAGGAGCCTGAACTTGTGCGGGAGGTAGAGCATTACCGGCTCTAAGCTTTTCAGTAAGCTGAAAAAAGAGTCCTATCAGGCCTGGTTGGCTTATGGGACTTTGGACGCAGCTGACCGGTACCGGCAGGCCAAGCGTGCCGCAGCCAATGCTGTGTTAGAGACAAAAACTCGGACCTGGGAGGAGTTCGGGGAGGCCATGGAGGAAGACTATCGGTCGTCCACAAAGAAATTCTGGCAAACTGTCCGGCGCCTCAGGAGGGGGAAGCAGTGCCCCACCAACACTGTTTACAGTGGAGGTGGAGAGCTGTTGACCTCGACCAGGGATGTTGTTGAGTGGTGGAAGGAATACTTTGAGGGTCTCCTCAATCCCACTGTCACGTCCTCTGTTGAGGAGGCAGCTGGGGTACTGGAGGTGGACTCGTCTATCACCCAAGACGAAGTAACTGAGGTGGCTGATAAGCTCCTCAGTGGCAAGGCGCCGGGGGTGGATGAGATCTGCCCTGAGTACCTCAAGTGCCTAGATGCTGTGGGACTGTCCTGGCTGACACGTCTCTGCAGCATCGCGTGGCAGTCAGGGACAGTGCCTCTGGATTGGCAGACCTGGGTGGTGGTTCGTCTTTTCAAGAAGGGGGACCGGAGGATGTGTTCCAACTACCGGGGGATAGCTCTCCTCAGCCTCCCCGGGAAAGTCTATTCCAGGGTACTGGAGAGGAGAGTTCGGCCGATAGTCAAACCTCGGATGCAGGAGGAACAATGCGGGTTTCGACCCGGTCAGTGGAGTGCTCCTGCCTCAGATGGAGGAGTTTAAGTATCTCGGGGTCCTGTTCACGAGTGAGGGGAGGATGGAGTGCGAGATCGACAGACGGATCGGTGCAGCATCTGCAGTGATGCGGTCGTTGTATCGGTCTGTTGTGGTGAAAAGGGAGCTGAGCCAAAAGGCGAAGCTCTCGATTTACGTCCCTACTCTCACCTATGGTCATGAGCTCTGGGTCATGACCGAAAGGACAAGATCCCGGATACAAGCGGCCGAAATGAGCTTCCTCCGCCAGGTGGCTGGGCGCTCCCTTAGAGATAGGGTGAGAAGCTCCGTCACCCGGGGGGAGCTCGGAGTAGAGCCTCTGCTCCTCCACATCGAGAGGAGTCAGCTGAGGTGGCTTGGGCATCTGTTCCGGATGCCTCCATGACGCCTCCCAGGGGAGGTGTTTCGGGCACGTCCCGCTGGGAGGAGGTCCCGAGGACTATGTCTCCCAGCTGGCCTGGGAACGCCTCGGGATCCCTCCCGGGGAGCTGGAAGAAGTGTCTGTGGAGAGGGAAGTCTGGGCATCCCTGCTTAGACTGCTGACCCACGACCCGGCCCCGGATAAGCGGGAGAAGACGAGACGAATACTTACATAATGACATTTTTGTATTGAATTAAAATTTGCATTTAGCACATGAACTGCCCCTTGTGTTTACAGTTTCCTCCCAGGGGTTTCTGATCTCAGTGTCATGAATCAATACCCCTGAATAAAATATCTTATACTTTAAGTTCTTAAATTGTATCTGAGCAACATTTTGGAATTTATTTCATCATACTTTACAAGAATGGCAAAATATTTCACGTTCCCCTTTTTTATTTGAGCATCTGACACTTAAGTCAGTCGATCTTCAAGGGAGACGAAGGGGCAAGTATATTTTATATAAAATATATAAAAAATGTATCCAAAATTCCAAACAAAATAAATCCGCAAAAAAGCAAGGCAAAAGCAAGGTTAGAGAGCACTGTATTTCACTCCTGAAATGTCCTTTCATCTGGCCAAACTTGATCACACCCGTGAATTTAAAAGCCTTCGAGACACAAATGCTTCCAGAGCTGCTTTCACACCCTCAAAGGCAAATGAAGGCAATGAGAATTTCCTCAAATGGAAAATTGGCAGCCGCACTCGGGTGACGTGACCCGTGCCTGTCAGAGCGCTCAAATCTTCTTTAATGTTTCCATCTTGTTGGCTGTTCAGTGGCACGAGGAAAGGGCAGGAAGTGAGACATTCAATAACCCTGACCTTTTCGCCTGCCAGACATGCAGAGCCATTTGCCTGTTAAACAGTGACTTGTCCAGGTCAGAGCAGTAGTCCTGAAACTACAAGCGTTGAGCAGAGGGCTCTCATGGATAGAGTGATTTTAAGATCTTAAACTGAGAGTGTCTCGTCTATTTTGTCCATTTCAAAATGTTTGGTTGGCGCTTATTGAGCTTTGGCAGTTTAATTAATTGCTGTGAGAGCCACGGTGTCAAGAATTTAATCAAGGAGCATTTTACATTTTCATTTGACAAAGTCCCAACTCAGTTCATTACTGTAAACTCTTGCCTGCAAACACATTCAATATTATTTTAAATCAAATAGGTTTAATTTTACTTTGACACGTCAACGAGTGATAAAGAGTGTGGCATGTTGCTTTAAAGTGGTTTGAACTGAAATAAGCCAGTAATTAAACTGATCGTCGCTACTAAATTAAAAAGGCAACTAATAATAAGCTCTAGGGGAAACAGAAACCAATATTTGATTTCACGGGTCTTAACAGACTTTTACACATAGCCAATTGAAATTAAAACAGAGATGATATCATAATTTGCAGCTGAAATCCTGAGTGCTGCATGTTGTTGGCTTGTGAAATGTAATGTTGCACAGGGCCAAATTTTGAGTGTGAAATCAACACTCCTGGTGTTAATAGGTGGACACAAACAAACATTGTCCGACTTTAACTCCAGGAATACCAGGGATCCACCTACAAGACTTGATCAGTATAAAACAATCACAACAAAACAGCATGACCACAGCATCAATAAAGATCTCTCCCAATAATAATCAAGCCTCAATGGGCAATAAAGAAAAAAAAATATGCATTTGATTATCCTGAATCACTCTTAAGCCTTAACTTGTCTAGCTTCTTGTACGTTGACCCAGGGTTCCTACGAGTTTCTTCAAGTTAAATGTAAGACTTTTTAAGACCATGTATTTAAAAACTGTATTCCCATTTCTCAGCCTTCTCCACAGCCCCACAAACACAGAAAACAAAGTTCTTAAATTTCAGAAGAAAAATAAATTAAGCAATCGAAAACACATTAATCGTACAAAGTTCTTAAATTTCAGAAGAAAAATAAATTAAGCAATCGAAAACACATTAATCGTACAAACAAAGTTCTTAAATTTCAGAAGAAAAATAAATTAAGCAATAGAAAACACATTAATCGTACAAACAAAGTTCTTAAATTTCAGAAGAAAAATAAATTAAGCAATCGAAAACACATTAATCGTACAAACAAAGTTCTTAAATTTCAGAAGAAAAATAAATTAAGCAATAGAAAACACATTAATCGTAATAATAAAAAATAAATTATCAATATGTGCCCTATATTAAAAAAAAAAAATCACAAAACTATTACACTGTAAATAATAAATATAAAAAACTATGACTTATATACATCTTACGATTATGATAAATACGAAACTATAACTCTTACAATAAAACAAACAAAATGTGAAAATGAAAGTGAAAGGGACCAGTTGGCCAGATATGGAGTGACCCATACCCAGAATTTATGCTCTGCATGTAACCCATCCCAGTGTACACACACACACACCAGTGAACAAACACACCGTGAGCACTCACCCGGAGCAGTAAGCAGCCATCGCTGCGGCGCCCGGGGAGCAGTCGGGGAACTGGCGCTTTGCTTGAGTGCACCTTAGCTGTTGAAGATGGAGAGTAAGTGTTTCATCACTCACACCTCCTTCAACTTGGTAGAGCAAACTAGCGACCTTCTGATCACAAGTTGATCTCCTTATCCGCTTATTATCTACACAAAACACAAGACTACTATTAAATATCAACTATAAAGCTGGCTAAAACCAGCTGCTTCGGGCACATTAGGAGATGTCTGGTAAGCTGGTGAGAACACGTAGACATTTGATAAACATACGAGGAAAAGAAAAAAAAAAACATCAAGTGTTTCATAGATTTTGCGTGCAAGTCTAACAACTTAAGTCTAACCCATACTTCTGAGAGAAATCTTTTTTTTTGCTTCAAAAACCCATTTGGGCAGGGTAAACACAGTCTTGTGCAGTTCGTCTCTGTTAATGCATAATTACCATAATTCGAATGAATTATTCTTTTGCTAGAATGTGTCCATCTACAAACTGCCACTTTTTAATAATTTTCGGGTGGAGTGATCTATACGTGTCGGTAATTGTTGTGGAGTGAACAAAAAAGGGAATCAGGATGGAATCATGAATGGCTGGTGACCAGCAGTCAAATGTGTGCCACCCAGGTTGAAAGGTAGTTGAAGTTATCTTGTGATGCTGATTGGAGTAAAGTAAAAGTGTTGAAGAGACATATTTCCATAAATAAAAAAAAAATAAATAAAAAATAAAAAAAACATCTTAGATTTCATCCATAGCGGACCAATGTGAAATTTTATAAATAAAGCTTTCTTTCACTTCACAGCGGGTCACGTTTTTGGGTTAAAATGAACTGAATTACGTATGTTTGAACAGTACACTTTTCTTTACTCTAACATTTGATATAAATATTAGAAGTGACAACACAGGCAGTAACACAATCTGCAGCTCTTCAGGGGTACTTATTATGAACTCCGTCACCCAGTATTTCCCCTGTGAGACTCCATCTTTAACAGTCCTGAAATCCAATGAATCAAAGGCTCAGACAAAGTGAGAGAAAATGAGAATGAGAACCAGTCCCATTTTCTTCCACTCGCATACCCCATTCAGTCATCGATTCCCTCCGCAGGTGAGTAGTTATGTGCCAATGACTGTTCCCGAGAAACACTTTTTTTCCTCAAGTAAATTATCGACCAGCACCGTTTACTCTCACTCAAATCTGCACTACGAGAAAAACCTCCGATTAATAATAAGTGTGGATAATGATGCAGGAGCTTGAATAGAGAACTCAAGAAGATTGTGGGACTCGTAAAGGGGTGGGAAAACAGACGAAATAAAAGGGGGGGGGGGGGGGGAAGACCCCCTGCTGCCTTCAGCTGGTTCCTGACCGATCCATCCCAGAGATATCACAGATTATGCCCAAAGATGCAAACGCCTCTCCCTGTAGAAACAGACCTTTAGTCGTTCAGTCACTGAGAGAGAATAATTAATGTGCCCAGCTCCACAACCCCCAGTCTATAATTCAATGCCTTTTGAAGTCTTTTTATTGATGATAAAGACATAACCCAGTTAAAGAGACCATGTGCTTTGACGCTTATGTTCCTCCGGAGTGATTGAAACAGAATTGGCCTTATTGGGTGAATTCATGGAGTCATTGAACAAATTGACAATGATTTTGGGCTAACTATTGATGAAAAAAAGAATATGAAATGGGGCATATTCAAAGAAAATTAAAAACTCTTCTCTTCCGTGAACACTGAAAAAGTCACTATTATGAGTTTTTAAAATGAGCTCTTTGTGTAAACTATCTGAAACATAGCTTTAGGTTTGAGGGCTTCCAGTTTTAAAATACAATGCTGGAGGTTTAAAATTTGGAAGCGCATTGTGTTTCAAATGATTGCATTTCATAAGAAAGAGTGGACCTAGAGTTGCTGAAATGAGTCCTAGTTGAAAGTGAACCTTTAAGTCCGCGAGTTAAAGCTGCATATCATCTTCCACGTCATTCAAATGGAAATGTCAAACTCAAATGGAAAAACACTGAGGTAACAGCTCTTGGATTACATGATGAATGAGGGGAAGCATGGTTATGCAAGCCTTTTACAGAGGTTAACATGCAGGAAGGAAATATTTCTATAATTTACCTGCATCTTATTGCTGGAGAATAAATGTATTTCTTTAAACATCAAAAATGGGCCAGACAAATTGCATTCAGCAGCTCCATGAACTGTTCTATTTGGACAGATTTTTATTACCAATGAGTCACTCATTATGATTCCTGACCAGATCTGGTAAAATTAAAAGCTTATTATAAGAAAGTAAGAGCTTTTTTTGACCATTTGTGTCAACCTGTTGTTGAATACCTCCAAAATCAAATAAGGAACCTTTCAAAATCACAATATGCCACTTTAAAATAGTGACAATGTATCCCTAACAAGGTTGACTGATAAAAAAAAATTTAATAAAAAAGAAATAAATAATACAATTAAATTAAATATAAAAAAAAAATTATATATATATATATATATATATATATATATATATATATATATATATATATATATATATATATATATTCAATATAGCTGTGTTCTTATTCTGCTTTGAGTCTAGAATATTTGTGCCCACCACCTGTTAAGATAAATGCTAGATTTTTTTCTAAATTGTTATGTTGCCATCAGGCAAATTTTCTTATTGCAGATCCTATTTGCGCAGCTTTATGGTCAATGGCAAATCCGACTAAGGAGATAAGTGCTCCTCTCCTCTTTTGTGAATTTCTGAGACCTGCATAATAGCTGAGATGATTAAAAACTCAACATTTTGGAGGGAACTTCTAAACTCTCTAAACTAAATTTAGGAATTACCATGTTCTTTCAGATGAATTCACGCAAGCTCAATGTTCTTTGAAAGCACAATATTTCACTCTTTAACGGATGTTTCAAACTGCATCCTCAAATCAGTTTTAGGGCACAAGACCATCGTGTTGAAATGTTTCTCTGAGCAAATACAAAGACTGAAACCAGTTGAAATTAAAACACATTTCTCCATTCTCCCATCTCTACAGAATTGGCAGGGTGCAGTTCACACCAATCACCAGATGGAGGTGCCATCAAACAATAATTTCTCCCTGAAACAGCACACCTCTTAACTCCCATCCTGCCCTCATCTCTCCTCCAGATCAAGCTTCACTCGCCTTTTATAGACAGATCTTAAAAAACGTGCACTCGCTACATGAAAGTGACCCACAGAGCAGCCACATTAAGTCAGACAATGAGCCACTAAATGAGACTGCATTCTACATCCTCACAAAAACATTTTCAAAGAATAGACCTACTGACTCTGGATCAGTATATAAACTGTGTGTTACAATGGACAAAATCAGAGCAGAGTGAGAAAATTTACAGTTAAGGAAATCCTATTCAACAAAACAGATTTTTCAGAAAAAGCCAAGATTGAGAAACCAACACAATACAGCATTCTCAACATGAACACAACGTGTTGTTTTTCAGTTCATACCTTTATATCTTTAACCCTTAATTAAAACTACTTTTTGGCTTTACAATAGATAACCTGTTTTACGTATGAGACTAGACATTCAGACTCGACTATCAGAACCATCAAAACGTGATTAGAGATAACTAGAAGAGAGAGTATTCTCAATCTTTATGTCTGGAAGAAAATATAGTCTTCTGGAACATGTCAGCCTAACCTGACATACAGAAGGGCACTAGCGGAGGCTGTATGCAAATATGAAATAAAGAAATAATAATAATAAAAAATGACACTCCATCTCAAGGTGCTGTTCATACAATTAAAATATGAAGAAAAAGTAGATTTAATTCAGTTATAGTATACTTCCCTATTCCATGCCAGTGATTTGTCAACTACCGGTTCAGCGCCGGAAGTATTTTTTTTCCATTTGGTCACCATCGAACACTTGCGTCCTTAAAATGAGGAAAAATAGGGATCTAACTAATTATCACACGAGACAAATTATTAAGCAATGGAACACAGCAGTATAGTGACGTCGCACTTTCAGAATGGAGAACTTTCAACTTTTAGAATTAATTACAAAAAAAAATATTTAAGATATAGATCAAAGTTCAAATGTGACAATAAAATGGAAATAAAAATGAACACCTACACATAATCACTTCTTTAAAAAACAAATCCATGATGTCAATGCAACACTATTATCTGAAAGCACAAACCAGAAGCGCATCTAGAACCGAGATTTTAGTGTAATTGAACATATATTGTTTTTTCTTTTTTGCTATTTGCCTATCGAAAGTTTTCCCCTGAAAAGGCCTATCCCATTGGAATAAATGCTTTATTCATCTAAACAATAAATAATATGCATAGTAATATTAGGTATCACTTCAATATGTTTTAATAAACATTGAACCAGTCTGGCCCTCAACTTGTAACAAATTCTCGTTTTTAGCCCTCTATGATATTTGACTTGGACATCCCTGATGTACCACATTCAATTCTTCACTCTTTTTGCCTGAGTTAATGCAGCATGGCATATAGTGTATCAGTCTGTGGTACTACTCGAGTGTAAGGAGAGCTAAGGTTGCTCTGATAGTGGCTCTCAGCTCTTCTGCACTGCTGGGTCTGGGATATTTCGTTTCACATAAATTTCTGGGTTTAAGGTGAGGCAAGATGCTGGTCAATTAAGAACCGGATTACCAGGCTTCATGAACAAGGCACCTCTTGCTTTGGCACTATGTGCAGCTGCCAAGTCCTGTAGAAAAATGAAAGCTGCATCTCCAAACATTTGGTCAGCAGACTTACTGAAAGACTGTCACGTTGACCTTGAACCTCAGAAAATAAAGTAGACTGACACCAACAAAAGACATGGTCCCATAAACCATCAGTGACCAGTGACATTGAAAACTCAAGTACTTTGTGCCTTTCCTCTCTTCCTTCTACCTTGATTTCCAAATTAAATTAAACTTTTGCTTTCATCAGAGAAAAGAACCTTAGAGGTCCAGGCTTTCTTCTCTTTAGCACGGATGAGATACTTCTGATGCTGATTCAAGGCTGGCTCGACACTAGGAAACTCATGTCCCTCATATGTCTGTGTGAGGTGGCTCTTTAAGCACTGACTCCAGCTGCAGGTCACTCTTTGTGGATCTCTCTCACAAATTTGAATGGGTTTGTTTCACAAAGTTCTGTCAAATTGTGTTTATTCTTATTCCATGTACACTTTTTCCTTCCCTTCATCTTTCCATTTCTACATGTAAACACAGAGTTCTGAAAACAGCAAGTCTCTTTTGCAATGGTTTTATGTATCGTATCCTCCTCGTGCAAACGGTCAAAGGTCATCTTTTGAGCGACTTTCAAGCCTAAAGAACTATGCTGAAAGAGCAATACAAGTCTTTGCAGATGTTTTAAATTAATTAGATGAATAAAATGTTCCACCATTTATCTTCAGTATCAAGATATTGTAGATAAATGGTGAATCAAAATATTCAAAAAGTTTTAAGAAAACTGTTATACTGTGTCAAGATTTTGTTTCCACCATCACCCCTATGCCCACTTGGAAGAACCCCATTGCTCAAAAAAAAAAAAAAAAACGATGCTCCATCCAACAGCTACAACCCTCTGATCCTCCACGGTCTTCATGTTCACCTCTGATAATTTTTTTTCCTTTTTTGAGCAGTGGTAACTCTTTCATTTGTTGACCTTTGCCTGCTAACTTGACAGTTTTAGCCCTAACAACTGGTTTGGACATTTATTGCAAGCAGTTGTGTGTATGTTTGAATGTGCATTATATTGTCAATATGTTATTTTCACATTACATGACAAAACTTTATTTCTGGGCTACTTTTGCAGCTTTTATTGATTGGTTATTTGAGTAAAAGGACTCATTTGCTTGTGTAAAAGTGAAACAAAGAAGATGAACGGTTCTTTTCACTGGTTTCATTGTATGGGATCTCTCTCATTCTCCCAGAAAGTGAAATTAGCCCCGCTGTTACCCTAATGGTGTATATTGTTAAGGCATGCTTAAACGTTACCATGGCAACCCGAGAGTTTTTGGAGTTATAGCATAAGTTCATGTTATGTTATTGGAGCAACGTTACAAGAACCCTGCATTAGAAAGAGAGAGAGGGAGGGAAGGAGGGAGAGTGATTGGGATCTCAGGAGGATCTGTAGGAACAGATGTCCTCTCTTTTGCTATTGAAGAGAAAAACTCAAATGTGACCATGTCTGCAGGTGGTCTTGGCTACAAATTGTTAATTCTGTAAACTTCAAACCACATGCATGCAAAAACTATGGATTTTAATCATATACCGGCCTCTGAGAGCTCTCCATTGATGGTGCTAGTGATCCCAGGCTTGCATTGTCGGGTTATTTGCTGGTTAATGCAAAGTTCAATCGGACTTGGGAGGCCCTGGGGAGTCCCATCGCTTCAAACTGACACCAAAGTCAGATTTTCTGCTCGCTTTTTATCCGACTGCTCCACAGCTCTCCCGCTGTTTGCAATCAGGAGCTCACAAAAGCCCAGAGCGTCCTTCAACTGTGTGATGTCTCTCTCTCTCTCCCACCTCTCTCCCTCAGTCTTTCTCATTTCTCTCCTTTATCTCTCCCTCTGTCTCTTTCCTTCTCTCCCTCTTTCTTCTTTCTCTCTCACTGTCATTTCCCTCTACCTCTGTTTATCTCTCGTAGTTTACTTGCTCTTTCCCTCCCCTTTTTTCCTTCTCTACTTCTTTTCTTATTTCTCCCTAACCCTCTCCCTTTCAACTTTCTGTCTCTGTATTTCGATATCTCCCTCTCCTTTCTCTTTCTATGTCTGTCACTTTCCCTCTTCTTTCTCTATCTAGCTCTCCATCTCTTCTTTTTCTTTCTGCCATCTCACTCTTTTTTATTTTAAAGCTAACTGTTGTTTACGCTCAATAAATTAATTTGCTATGACTTTATTTGCTGTTTTATTGAAGTGTATGCATGCACTTTTTACCTTAATTTATTATCTTTTTAGTGTACTGGAATGGGACTTTCAAGATAAAATAGTTTCTATTCTATTCAAATCAAGTCCAACATAGTCACTATGTTTTGATGGGTTTTTTTTTTTGGAGCTTTTAGAGGATCTCTGGAATCTTCAATGATGTTAGAAGATCCAGTTGTCAAACTGGTATTGTCAGCATTAAATTAAAGTATTACAGCCATTTTCTTGTTAATTTTCCATGTCTTTGAAACAATGGCATTGTAATATAGATTCATCTTTTGAGGTATGCCATGCATGTTAATGGACCATCCATGCAATAGCAATACTCAGATTTTATGTTCATATGTTGATCCTTGTTATTTACTGATATGTTCCACCTCAATCGCAGATGTCATGCTTTTAATGTTCTCTTTGTTGAATAAATTCAATTCTCTGACTAGCTGTTGTTTTCCCTCCATACACAAGAATTTTGTTAGACATTTTCCCCTATTCTCTCCCTCTCTCACTCACTCTTTTTTCATATGCAGCAGTTCAAAGTTTAGAGTTTCAAAGCCACTTCCTTTTGAAGGGGAGAGAATCTTTGAATTATGCATTGGCTGTTTAGGGTGAGCTAAAGTAGACTGGCTTCAACCACAGGGAAACTGAAGCTTCAAAAATCAGCCAGTTAATGAAAAGAACCACATTCTCTCTCTCTCTTTCTCTCTGTCCTCATCTCGGAGCTTCACTAGACTGTGGATTGCTGTGTCTTTCTTCTCATCTCTCTCTGGTGGAGCATGACTGTTTTTTTCCCACCTGTACTCAGGCTGTAACAGAAGCTTGTGTGCACGTACAGTAAGGGAAGTGAGTTTAATGTGTATCTTCACCTGGTACTGTGCATAGAGGTAGCAAACATACACCTCTTTGATTAGGGAACCAAAAGCTCTGTATTCAATTGTTACATAAAGTTACATCATGTGTATATTTTTCAAAGGACCCTTGATGTTTCCTATACATATTTTTTTCCAATAGAGTAGACCAGGGGTGTCCAACGTCGGTCCTGGAGAGCCGGAGCCCTGCACATTTTAGTTGCAACCCTGCTGTAGTATGCATACTACTCTACTTCAGCCAATCAGAGGACCATAATTAGTGCCACAGGTGTGTTTCATGATGGTTGAACCAAAAATGTGCAGGGCTCCGGCTCTCCAGGACCGACGTTGGACACCCCTGGAGTAGACAATGCCATTTTAATGTAGTTTGTCTGGTGTTTAATTGTCTCTTGTTGATGAACCCTTAAATAGTGAAAATGGTAACTAAAGTGGAGAGTACCATCTTTCTCGCTTCCCAGCAAAAATGGTCACGACGTGGAACGTGGAGAGGACGGCTAAAGCCGGTTGATGCCGGACAGTCTGCTCGAGGGTTCAAAAGTGGTCCGAACACAATGTGCAGTCAATGTTCAAAAACAGTTCCGGTTGGATGGTACAAATTTAAGTAAGCTACTTAGGAAAACACTTGGCAAATTAAACATTTTGTCATTACAGATCGAGTTTCTAGAAATGGCAATCGAGTTCATTTTGACCGTCTTTATTCTTTTGATAGTCTGATACTCAGAATATAAGTCTCAGTATGAAAATCAAACAATGTGACATGTTTAAGTAATCTGTACACTTATTAAGTTTACGTTTAATTTTAAACAGTGACAGTCGCACTGCCGGGCCACAGATTTTCAACCATTAAAGACACCAACTACTACATTCCTCCTTGGTAAGGCTAGATGTTAACTTTAAAGTGCACATGTTTTTGTGTTTTTTTTTTTTTTAACAATAAACCGACTAATGGTTACATGTGTGAAGCGTTGAATAACTAGGATTAACAGCTAAGATTTATATAAAATACATCATACAGGTGACATTATGTAAAAAAAAAAACTATAAAATTATTATTTGCATTGTATAAAAACGTTTGAGATGTAGAGACCTTGGGGTATTCTACTCTATTAGCTAACATTAGCTTGTATTTTATTGTATAATATTATTGTATATTCTTTTCTTTTTTTATAAGACAATAACCACTTTTATATGTGGTTGAAAATCTGATATAAATCCAGTTGTTCTTCCAACGCTACCTCAGTCAGAACATTTATATTTACATTTGCATTTAAGCATTTGGCAGACTCGTTTTCCAAAGCAACTTACAGTTGGGGAGAGATGATATGAAATTTGTTACACAGTCCGAGTCTATCTCAGCTTGTTCATAATAGAAGTTATATCAACTGATCAATAAACAATAGCAAAAAGAAAATAAAGAGATATTGCTTTTTTGGTAAGTATTCTTGGAATGAAGAGTTTTTAGTTGCTTTTTGAAAGGTGTTAGTGTTGCTGCTTTCCTGGCTGGATCAGGAGTTTGTTCCACCATCCAGGGACAGTGAGAGAGAAGGTTCTGCTGAGAGATCTTCTGCCTTTTTGGGATGGAAACACGAGTCGCTGTTCCTTCTCTGAGCGCAGGCTTCTGGAGGGCAAGTAGGAGTGTAAGAGCTTGTGGAAGTAAACAGTTTGTACACCAGTATCAGTGATTTGAATTTAACACGAGCTGCGATGGGGAGCCTTTGAAGGACAGCTGTTCATCCAAAATCACTCAGAGATTCCTAACTAAATGAGAAGGGGTGATTCCAACTGAATGGTAATAAACTTTTTAAACTTTGAACTTGACTGTACCATCAAATTAAATGTGCATTCTCACAGATTTTAGCTGGTGGAGTAAGACGGGACATGTACATGCTATTATTTGCACTATCTTGGTGGTAATATCCTGCGTGTTTAGCTGTCACTGCAGGAGAGCAACACGAGCTTGAAGCGTGAAGAGGAAGAGGAAAGAAAAAAATGCTCAGTGTTAGCTTGGCTTTAACTGGCTTTAATAGGATTTCTGAGTGATGAGCTGCATGTTTTGCAGTGTTTGTATAGATGTTTAAAAAAAAAATACAAAGATAAAATTGAGTTCTGAATCCGGAGAAAACTTTCGATTCCAATCGAGTCTGTAGTCATGTGATTGAGTCTAATTTCCAAGCATGTGATCAGATAAGGATAACTTTTTTTGTTGCACGCATGTAACAGAAATAGTCCCAAACTCCAGGCGCTTCTTTGGGGTAAACAGAGAGCTACTCTTAATCCAACTGCACCATCATAAATTCAACCATAATTAATATTGAATTTGGTTAATCACAGCTTAAAACAATGCATCTCATAAAAAGGCTAACCTCTAGAAGGCTAGCTCCCCTTTGAGCATTCGGATTCCTGTGCAGCAAGCTACGACAGGCTAAATCCAAGAAATTACTCTCTCTCCTCAAAAATTTATTAGGCTTTTCAACAGTCTGCTTTCGAACGCATCCCTTCTTTCTAACATTTCAGCTGGACTCCCAAAAGGCTCCCAGGAATGATTAAAAGTTACCTGCAGTCTCTGATTACCGGTGGCTGCCCTGACTTGTGCCGCAAAATCCACATGGCCTTTTACTTAGCAGCTCCTTAATTAAAAATCCAGTCGAATGAGATTTCTACGCAATTCCAGATGATAATAGGTCACTAGACGGATAGTTGCAGTTGTCCCTCCTCATTAAAACTCTCAGGGCACCATTTATCTAATGAAAGACTCAATCTATTCATCTCTGCAGGGGAAGAAAGGGAGAGAATTAGTGTGAACGGCAAAATAACCGCACCAACGTTAAACACAACGCTGCTTTTTTCAAGAAGAGACATTTTCTTATTGCATGTGGAGATCGATGCGATTCCTCCTTGGCCATTGATTTGAGTCTAACTCATTGTTTGGTTAAATGGCACTTAGCCGTAACACAATATAGACCACACTAATTGTTACAATTTATATAATTGTTCTAGTGGCGATGGGGAGATGGTTAAATGTCACCAGAGAGAGTCTGGGTTTATAGCTGTAAGGAAGTTCACATTGCTCTTGAAGGCCACAATTAGAATGTTAATTTCAGGTGCGACCAGAGGCTAAAACTTAACACTTTGGTTTGGGTTTTTTTCCCCCAATGTTTTGTGACTGACAAAATTATATTTGAATGCTATGTGTCTGAGCATGGGCATGTGCATGAGTGTGTAAACAACAGTCAGTATTACTGTATAGTGATATTCAGTAACAAAATATCAGGGATAAAAAAAATTTCATCTAACTCTGGATTGTTGCTCATTTATTATGTTCAGGGACAGGGTTGCCAGATCTGAGCGAAAGTTTCCAGTCTAAACTCAATCTAATCCCGTCCACCTCTATAAAAACCAGCCCAGAACCCCACGTGGCAAAAGACCTGCAGTACGTTGTACTTAAAAGTAGAGATGTAACCTGATAAAGAGCATGACATTGTAAATAATTGTATAAAATAAACACTGAAAATGACAACCAAGCTCCCTTCCCATAAGGAGGAAACATAAATTATAAAAATATAAACCATATATACAAATGAGTTCATTACTCTTTTCTTGAACTGAATAATGTTGGACAATAATAACTATGTACGGGCCATGAAAATGCTTAGAATATACTTAAAACAGGAGACCAACAAAATTTCACTGTGATGTTTGGTTAACGAATGTCTGTCGCTGATTGATGAAGTAATGTCATATTTCACAGATTCTCTAAATTAACCAACTGTCCATGCTGTCACCATGCTTAGTTATTATAAAATGGTATAAAAAATAAATAAATAATAATAAATAAATACAAAATATATACACACACACTCACAATAAAGGCCCGTTGTACTCAATAACACATAAAAACAAGAAAAAAAAATATAGATATATAATTCTGTTGTATTTTTAATTATAATAAAGATTTATAATTGTATATAATTTTGACAAAACATAAAGAAAAAAAAAGGAAAAATATATTTTTGGGTGTTTTGCTGTTCTGCTGAAATAAATCCAACATTGAAAGTATAGAAGTTCTTTGTCTATGGGTGCACATTCAAATAATTTCCCTTAATAAGATGACCATGGACCCCAACATGCCAAAATGCGTAAAAAAAATCCCTTTAGTTTAAGTTCCAAAGTTACTCCTCCAGAAATGTTTCTTAGCCTCACCTGATGATTCCTTCAGAAGATATTTATTTAAAAAAGACTCAAGGTCTTAGCAATGGATTTTCACCAACATTTCTATAAGAAATACAATCGATAAACCCACCTGAAGCCCAAACTGAAGCATTTTTCTATCATTTTTCTAACACTAAACAACTTCTTTTGATTGTAGTTTTCAATGCAAAACTAAACTCAATGACTGCTGAAATTCAATAAAGAGAGATCTATAATGCAGAACCTTGAACCTGGTTTCTCTTTCTCCTTAATGCTTGCAGAGTTTTCTGTGCTACATGAAGAAAAGATAAACACCTGTGAAAGCCTGGTCAAGGCAACGGCCACCGCAAACTATTATATTCATCTCAAACTTTCAAGGATGCTCTGCTGAATTCAAGTGTCACAAAGTACATTCAGAAAGTAATTTCTTAATGAACTCGCAATGAAGAAGCTTAAAAGTTTGTCTTATGTAAAAAGCTCTTTGGTGAAAAGAAATGCAGCAAAAATGTAAAATATGCAGTTTATTTAATAAATATGACTTTTAAGGGGTAAAAAATTTAACCTTATTCATTATTTTAATAACTGGCAGGGCTTCCAACATACAGCATGTGTCATCAGCCAATCCCTGGTGCAGAAAAGTTTGTAGTTACATCACAAGATCATCACCTAATCAAGACAAGAACAAGAAAATAGTAAGATATTAAGGGAGTTCATTTTTCCATGCGCTCACAAAGACTTTAGCTCTAATGTACAGCTCGGTGATATGACCCAAAATATCTAGATAGTTTTTACCTGCATAGCGATTTCAATACAGATATTTTTTTCTTTTAAAGTTAGGCAAACATTTACAATTTTTTTCTCCTCAACTGTAGGTAAAAAGCTAACTTGGAGAAGTATATTTTTCAACCGAGTCAAAAATAGCAAAAGATCGAAATTACCCAACTTTGCTAAAAAGAGGAGCATACAAATCTCATACTTTTTACGTTGTGGATGTTGTGACACACATACATTTTGAAATCACCAGAAACAGTTTTCATAAGTGCTGTCTGAACAGATGTAGACCGGTACAGCTTCTCCTCCGGTTAGATTGGTGTGATCTCGTCATCTCAAACACAGCTACCTAAGATCAGGTGCACAATCACACAATGCACGAGCAGTTTGTATATAACGAAAAACTTTTGGATTGTGGAAGGAAACTAGAGACTCTTGACAAAACGCACATAGGGAGGCGTTTAGAAAGGAACATTCCCATTACAAACCACAAATTCTGTTTCAAACACATTAAAATGAAAACAGCTCCCTGAATGGCGCCTTCTCAGCATTTTAGGCGCAAGCTCAACACAAAGTGAGTGGTAATTGATTACAGAAGCTCTTTGGCACTGATGAAAGGTATCAGCACATCCCCGAATCTATCTGCGAGAGTTTACCTGCTCCCAATGCATCAAAGAGCTTCATTGTCCCTCTGAATAGTTTGCTTTCTCCCAGACCTCATTACCATAGTACAGCTGACTTGTGGGAACACTTTAGTCCCCAGATACCACTTTTATTCTAACCCGAGCCCTCTGTATTTCACCCTCATTAAGAAGAAATCTCATTACGCAGACTTTCATTTGATAGACCCTGCCATTGGTTTCCTGGTGGGTTCGAATATCATTACATCAAAGGCTCCTTCACTATTAAGAGGCTTATTGATATAGTCTTGGGGGATTTGCTTAATAAAATCCATAAGATTGTGTATACAATGGGACTGCTGTTTATTTTCTTTCATATCATGGTAGTAGAGGTCTCAATAAAAGGCTAAACAGTGTTTGATTAACGGGGAAAAAAAAGAAAATGATGAAAAGCTTGGCGTAATAAGGCAGCTCATCGAATCGACTATCTGAAGAATTGCATTCATTTAGTGATCTAGAATGTGCCGCTCTGCCAATAACCTCCCTCTCACTAAAGCTAGTGTCCCTGACTGTCTCACCATCCCTTCCTTCCTGTGGTTAAGTGCGTAAGAAAACCTTGGATATTTATTTGACTCACGGAGTCTCATGACAAACGTAACGAGGAAAGCAAACCAAGCTTAATTGGCTATCAACGTAAAGCTTCTATCTATGCGGGCTCCGGGCCCTTTGTGTTATTAGCGCTTGTTTATTAGCTTCATTGATTGAACAGGGCATTAAATCTGAGGAAAATTGAAAGCAAGATGCCAATGAATCATCAGAGAAAGGAACGAGGAGAGAAGCTGCTTTAGTTCTGTTTCAGACGCATCAATGAAATGGAAATGTTTCACAATTAACTCGCTTTTGAAATTCACCATCTGCTGTCGGCTTCTTTTTTCAAATATGTGCAAACAAACACGCAAGCGTAGTGTAATCATAAGAAACAGGCCTCTTTTCTTGTCTATGCGGAGTATACCAGGAAAGTAATTAAAGAGAAGAAAGGCACGAATCTGGAGAATAACCTGGTTCAAAGAATACGAAGAACGAGGCCATCTACAAAGTAGCTTTTATGGATCTGTAACTAAGGGTTCCGTACTTTCTGTAAACTCACCAACCTGCTTGGCAGGAAATTTTAACTTGGCGATAGACCCCTATAATGTCTTAGCTTGTTAAATAGATCTACCATTGGTAATTCCAAACAGGGTAAATACTCCTTTAGTTACCATGCGGCCCAAAGATGACATAAGCTTCCAGAGATCAAGGGTGCTAACAATTTAGTCACATTTAAATACAGGCTAAAGATAAATCTGTTTAGTTGTGCTTTTGTCGAGCATCTCATTATCTTTATCTAGATCTTACTTTTTATGTAGTTTTTAATAGTAGTGTTTTTTTATGCTTGATTTTATTAAATGTACTTTCTTTTTATTCTTTGTTTCCAATGTAAAGCACTTTGAATTACCTTGTGTACGAAATGTGATACACAAATAAATTTGCCTTGCCTGTCTTGTATTAAAGTCTGTTGCATCTGGAGGACGGTTGCTAATGTTAAATTGTTCCCTATTGTGATTTTAGAAGGTTCATAGCTTTGGGAGTCTCTAGCAACACATGAACGCATTCATAAGAACAAAGAACACCAGACTTAAAATATGGATTTATATATGTAGTTGCTTTCCCAAAGACTACCACACGATTCATGCAGCTATTCTCTGTGTTCAAAACCCCTCCTTTACATGATGCTCCTGACAGAGATTAGGAGTTAGCCCAAGTCTGTTGTGTCTGGATGGATAGGAAGAGGCAAAGAGATCCAAAAGAGAACATGGCAGCGCTCTTTTATCTTTTCAAATATAAATTTTACCACTTTAAATCCATATATAAATACCACTTATTCAAATATCTGCATGAATTTTCAATTAAAAGTCCATCATCTTTTTATTTTTGGCTAGTAAAGATGCATTAATGTTCAGCAACCAATGACCATTGACAAAAGCTTAAACATGCACCATTTATTGTGGTGCATTTAGAGTATAATAAGGGCCCGTTGTACTCAATAACAAGAAAGAAAAAACAAACAAACATATACATATATCTCAATATTTTTTCCCATAATCAAACTGCTTTAACCATGGGAGGCCCAAAGAACCAATACCAAACAAAAACAGAACAGTTAATTGATATCATAACTGGGATGAAGACCAATCTAAATTTAACAGACCACCCTGTAATCAAATATAACACACAAACCCAGCCAAAAACTCTGCTTTCAAAAAAGTAAACATTTAGAGACGACGGCTTCACAATAAACACTTTCAATCCTAGGACAATGTAGCATTATCTGTAAACAAGTGACTTCAATAGGACGTCCTGCTGTTACACATTAGACACAGCATTAGAGCAGACGTCCCACTCTAATCCCACAGCGCACAAGCACACGACACACAAACACAACACGCAGGCATTCCATCTTCACTGGAACTCACTGAAGCGATTTAATGCATGCACACAGATTCACACACAGTTGATGTTGTGTGTTCAAGATGAACTCTGTGTCTCAGACGGTGGGTGAACGGTGTGTGTGAGACGTGGCCAAGTCTTCCTCTCACCCCGTCTCTGGTCTTTCTGTTCAGTGTTGCAGCTAATTGTAACCCTCTGCAATTTAGACAAACACTACTTTCTGAGGTTATGAAACCTAAAACAAGTGTCCTTGAACCTAACCACAATATTGAACTAAAGTCCATAAACTGAAAATAGAATTCTCTATTTTTATTGCATAGTACAGACTATGTTTAGGATGCAGCCTCAAGTGACCCAAATGTATGTTTTTTTTGCCCATATGTGACCTGTATCTCATATGTTCAGGACAGTGTTATGACCCCTTGTTGTCATTTCGTATGTGTGTTTTTGTTAGTGTGTTCAGAAATATGGGTTAATGTTCCAGCCACACCCACTTGTCACCTTTGACAACATCCTACGGGTTCCTGGCTAATCAAGACCACGCTTACTTATTAACTAGTTACACTTCCCCTGAAAATATCTGTTCAGTCACTTATTCGTCAGCTTTTTGCTTCCTCGTGTTGTTGACAACTTCTGTGTGTGTGCGTGCCTGCGTGTGCATAAATCCCCTTTTCATTGAGAACTTATTGTTCCCTTTAAAATTCTTTTATATTACTCCTCACCCTAGATCGGGATATAACAACATTTTGAACAGCTCAATACTGATTTCATCAAATACGGCCCAGGTTTCATATGTGGTCCTGAGAGACACAGAGGAGGAATCTGAGAGCTTCCCATTTGGTGCTGGAGTTCGAAGATCGGCTCTGAACCTAGCATACTTTAGAATGTTTGTGGGACAGTTTGAGGAGCTTTTGGAGCTGCTGGCACCCACTACTGGCTGAAACAGACGAGCTTCGGAGACCCGATTAATTCAGAACACATCTGAGTCTGAGTTTTCGTTCATAACAACAAAGCGCTTTACGTTTACTCACCCTCATTATTAATCATGTAAATGCTTGCCTATATCATGAAAAAAATGTTCCCATGTCAAAAAAATTCCTTCTCAGTCACCGCTGTTCTATCGCTCCACATGTTAAATGATTTGAGTCACATGGAATCAAGCTGCAATGTGATTGCTCAGATGTGATTCAGTTGATACAACCAGCAAGAACAATCATCATTGGAGCAAAAAAAATAAACACATTTATCACATCAATTGCAATTAGTTTGGATTCATTTTTGGAGGGCCATGCGATTCATTCATGTGTTTTTTTACTTGATCGACAGCATTAGTTAGAATGCATTCGATTGCTTACTATATCATCTTAAATCAAAGTGACCACATGGCCAGTGGAGTGACCCATTCTACAGCATTTAACCCATCCCAGTGTACACACATTCGTTAACACCCAGAACAGGACAGCAAAGGCTGCAGCATCAAGGAAACAGTGGGGAAATGGTGCCTTGCTCAAGGGTTTTTCAGTTGTACTATAATTGTTGTTGCTGTAGATGGGAGAGCAACTTTTAACTAGCAATAAATCTTTTGACCTCTATGCACTTTCCTTATATACCAGGACATATCTACTTTTACAAGCAATCACTATATGCAATACAGCAGTGTTATAGTCAGTGATATAGGAAAAAAAATGGTGGGTTTAAATTGTGCCTTATTCTTTATTTTAAGCATGTGCCTTTCCCTTTACATGTTCTTTCAGCATTATTGAAGTATGTGCCCTCCATTTCCCTTTTAACACTTGTCATCTGTGTAAGCGAGTTTGAAAGAGGAAGGAGAGGGCTACCTGATTTTCATCAAAAGCGATTGAGTCTAATAAATGTATGGTGTGGTACCACCACTCGGTGTCCGACTGGGTCTTGCCACGACTTATACAAATTAATCCAGAATAGAAACAACAACAACTCAAAAGTACACCAGCACACCAGATTCAACAATCCAATGTAATGTACACACAAGTTTGATATGTTGCCTTTTGCATAATTGAAATTTTTTTAACCTTTTTTTCTTTTGTCATATTAGACAGCAATGCCAGAAGGTGCCTCCTCATATCACAGACTCCTCCGTTTGCCATGGTTAGAATGAAACATGATAAGCTCTAACCTTCTAACGTTAGGCTCGTTTATTGGATATGTACGGAAGGGAGGTGCTAATTGATTGGATATTTGCTTGCAGAAAGTCATTTCTCTGTCCTGTGCATGTTCACATCCATAAACAAAAATCCATTTTGTCAGGCTTGTTGAAATGATATACATATGGGAGTTATTCAAATGAAGAACCCCCCCCCCCCCATAAAAAAACCCCACAACCCAGGTTGAACAAAGGATGACGTACTAAACGATTCAGTAAATACAGAGTATTGTGTCATCACTAGTAAATCACTGAAGACAAACTTCAGCTCAAGCAATGAAGGGAAAGTAGTAGACACATTCATGTTTTTTGTTCTGAACAGAACTTAAGAGATGCAATACATACACACACTTACACATGGCCCACAACGCGACAGAAGCATCCTTGCGACGGCATGGATTCTGTCCTTTCCACTTGCATGGAATAAGTCTCATTGCCTCATGTTAATTTTTAATATGTGTGGCACAACTTATGAAATTGTACTTATGTTGTTTGTATTGTACTTATGTTGTTTGCACTGACTGCTCCATTGTACCACAGAAAAATCCTTGTGTGTGCGCACGCACACACTTGGCTATAAAGCTGGTTCTGATTGCATGTGATCAGAAAAAAAACTATAGTAGGCATCCAAAGACATCCTACATTATGTCTAATATGAGCATGTTTAAAGTATCAGGAGCTTATTTTCTACAGCTCAAAATGTAAAAACAACACCCTTCAGTGACAGTCTTTAACTTAAAATCGTACCACAAGTTCCTAATTAGTCACTATGTGATAAATCAATTTAGAAACTGTACTGCCTTCCATTACAGCATCATATCATACCTCACCGCATGTCTGTGAGGAGAGAGCAAAAAAAAAAGAAAATTTCCCAGGGGAACCCTCCATCGGTTTGGCAAACCTTTACATTCCCTGGGAAAAATCAAACAGTTTGATGAGAGCAAGAGTGAGCCCTAGTCACTGCGTGGGTAAATGAGTAAATATGTAATTAGAGAACCCTAGTTATCGCCTAATTAGGACCCCCTCGGAGAAGCGTTAATTAGCTCAATTAGCAGCGAGGGCTCAGACCTGCTCTACTCTATGTTCTATCCACAATGGCCATTCCTCCAGGGACCAGCTCAAAACTCCACAAACTGTCTGGAAACTCACTGATGGTGCTGAGATGGGACCTGAGGCAATGGGGAGGGCTGCATGCTAACAGATGGCACCATCAGATCAGGATTTTTACAATGACCCTATATGGAAAAAAAATGTAGTGTAGAGTCCCAGGTGTGCATCTAAACAGAATTTCTGTAAAAATACAGAGTGAGAGCTAGTAAAAACTACGTACACAATCTCATTTGAACTGTGCGCATAAATGAAAAAAAAATAACCTTCTGAGTGAAAAGCTGAAATTGTACCATCATAAACTGCATATTTGGAGATGAAACGGTCATATTTTTAATAGTTTAAAGTGGCAAAATCAACTTGTTTACAATGACAGCATTGTTCCCTCATAAAAGTTATGCCTGGTGATGTATTTACAGTCGATCGTGCATGTTTTTGTAATTCTAAACAATTTTTTTGTGGAGCTCAAAAAAAAAAAACAAAAAAAAAAAACAACTGTCATTGATTCTTCTTCAAACACATATGCCTCCATCCTTTCCACTTCTTCCTGCACACATCTTCTGATAAATAAACTAAATAATCAGCTTAGCTTTAGTTAGCATCGAATCATTTCCGTTACTTTTACAACCCTTAGTTTAAATCTATTGTATATAAGCACCTGTATAACAACAAAAAAAAAGTATACTGAATACTGAAATTGTGTTAAAACATTTATGTAATAATCTGCCACAGGTCAAAATTATCTTCAATAAAAAAGGTTAATCAAAGCAGCATTTCAGTCAATGGATGGCGGTTTAACAACCAAACTTTAAAAATGGCATCAAATCCATGTCCTTAATTACACACTTGATGAGATTTATAGTTCCATGCTCTTTATTCACACAATATCTGCAGGGCGTCCCATTTGACATTTTGGGTTTGGGAATGCCATCACGAAGCGCAGTCAGATCCCTTTTTAAGCCCTGCATGGGGCGAAATCAAGAGCTCTAAAGATCAGGGTTCAATTTGGTACAAGGCCTTAGTAAAAAAGAATTCAGGAATGCTAATAAACACCCTTCAAACAACAATACAAATACGTAAAGTAAATTTACCTACAGTTTTAATACTATACCTTAAAGTTTTAACTATAATTCATTAAAACCCCCCATCCAAAATAAAATCCAAATAACTCATATGATATTGTACATTTTAGAGTGTTATCCCTCTTAATCATGTTTATTAGCAGAAAACCAAAAATCTCAAATAAAATTATAATTGATCTAATTAATACCGCTCTGGGTATCTTGAAAGCTGGTTACCATATAAATTCGGTCAGCAAGATTTGAAATCAACAGAACAAAGTAGTTTGCAAGCTGAACTAGTCATCAAATTACAACTTAAATCAAATGTGAGCGTATTCCTTATTTATACAGTGAGAATCAGTGAGAATTTCAGATTGAGCAATAGTAAAATGAAGCAGATGTTTTCTGATGATGTCAGTGGGGCTGCATTTGTAATTTTAACAGTCTCTAAAGTTTCTTCATGAGTTTCATATGCCTCACAGCAAATATATACAATGCAGGCTAGATAGAAGATAGAAGAGTCATTATAAAAACAAACCTAAAAAAAGCATCTACAAATCTTTAAGCATGCAATTATCCAACACATCAACAAAGAATCTTGAAAAAATAATATCACTTACCTGGAAATGGATGAAGTGTCACGGTGGCGCAGTGGGTAGCATGGTCGTCTCATAGCAAGAAGGTCGCTGGTTCGAGCCTCGGCTGGGTCGGTTGGCATTTCTGTGTGGACTTCTCATGTTCTCCTCGTGATCGCGTGGGTTTACTCCGGGTGCTCCGGTTTCCCCACAAGTCCAAAGACATGCGGAATAAGTGAATTGAGAAAGAACGATTGTCCATAGTGTTAAAGTGTGAATGAGTGAGTGTGAATGTTTCCCAGCGATGGGTTGCAGATGGAAGGGGATCCGCCGCATAAAACATGTGCCAGAGGAGTTGGCGGTTCATTACACTGTGGCGACATGAAAATGGATGGATTTAAATGGATGTTGCAAAACTCACATTTTGAAACTGCACCGAGATCTCGAAGCTCAGTTGATTTGAAACATTGATCCGAAGCTTCATTAAAAACTAGACAGTCACAGGATTTTGGTCTAATGAAATATCAAACACTTTGAAACATTTGTAATCTGTCTTTTACCAGGTATTTGTCATGGCACTGCTTTTAATTGATCAGAAACACAGGATCTGAGCATCAGAACCTGTTTTATGGAGTCAATAGTCTGAACCCAGCTTCCAAAACCTTTCAAATGTTTTTCACTTGCGAAGATAATGCATTACTACCCCGTATAATTGTTTTTCCCTGAAACTTATTTTGATTTAAGTTGTTATAATTAGATAATAAAATATATTTATATGTATTGACACTGAATTCTGAATTCTACTGAAATTGAACACATCACTTAGTGAGGAGTTTTTGTTCTTTTCACTTTATAAAGTCAAGGCTTTTTTCTACCAAGCTGGAAAAAAAATATGTATCTAAATCATAATATGAGCATATAACCAGTGATTTAAAAACACTGGTTGTTTTTAAAAACCGTTCTTCACAATTAATTCAAGTGAGAAATCTAATTTGATTAGCTTCTTTAGATGATTATGCCACATAATGTGAGAGACTTTGGTGTTGTTTCTGAGGCCTCTACATGTCACTGTTGGGCCAGGTGTCAGATTGTTTCAAAGCCTAGAACCAATACTAATTTGATTCATCTGCTTCAGCCCTTCACAAAGCTTTTTTTTTTTTTTTTGCAGATCACTACTCTCACTACAGACTAAGACACTTAGTCATCAAAGACAATATATTTATCTTAGCACCATGCTGCTTGACCTCCATTTTGACAAACACCTTCTTCTTCTACAGCACAGATCCCCATATACAGTTTCTTCATATATTGCCTCTGGTGGTAGAACGTACAACTAAAAAAAGAAACATGTTGACAGGTCTCTGTAAATTAAAGGACCTTTTGAAACACAGACATATTTGAAAATAATACCAAAAATTATATTTCCTGATTTAATTATTGCAATTTCTAAACCTTCTTTCACACTTCTTAACACTCTGTCAACCAATACAAAAGCACTCTTTCCAAACCCCAGAGTGCATAAAGAGCAGCCTTAAAAAAATGCTATGGTGTTTGACAGAGCCCGAGCAAGGTCACTATCAGATTCTCCCTAATTGAAAGTTTAATTAAAAGTCTTGAATGTGTTTTTCCACTGGTTGCAGGAAATTGCATCAAACGCTTGCAATGAGGACAAAACCTGCCTGTTCTCCTCCAGTCAGCACTTCTCTTTATGACAGGAAAGACTCACTGTATCTGAGCTCTCTGGCTTTACAGCTGTTTCATTACGGACCACAGATATCCAATTACCGCAAAACGCAGAGCGCTGCTCTGGGACACGACATGCAGATCTGATTTTGATGGCGGAGGCAGATTGTACACTATTGCTCTTGTTATTCCATCAGTGCGGTGTGGAAAGATAGTAACAGGTACAACCAACATATTCAGGTCAATTCAGTAAGGAAGCGCAGGCCTCCTTCTCCAGTGAATAAATCTGAGTCATACCAGAAACCATTGATTTAAAAAGCAATACAACAGAAGCTCAACAAACCCCAGAAGTGCATAACTGATATAGTCTGTCCAGTATTGAGCTCACTCAACTCCTGTGGTGGAAAGTGTAACAATCTACACTCTGTAAAGAAATCTGAAAACTAGGTTTAAAAAGCGTATTTAAAAAAGTTGAACTTTAAAGTTTGGAATATACATTATCCACATTAAGCTGTAAGCCTTAGCAACAATTCGGGCCAAGTTAGAGAGTTCATCTGGACTAGAAATCCCGAAACAAATCATAAAGAAAAGAAAAACGATTTGGCTTAAAATATTCTTGCAAATATGGGCTAATGATTGGTTTAGGCAGAATTTTGGAAAATAGTAGCTTTCCGTCCTGAAAGCCATCTTACTTGAAGTAAAACCATTTTCTAAATAAGAGAAACTGTTTTCACCATTTAACCATAAATAGCTAATATTCTGTACAACCTGCTTGGTGTTTTAATTATGAAAAGCATGGTCATATAGTCACAACACCATCCATCTATTGTCGGCTTTGTCCCTTTAATTTTTTCAGGCATCACCACAGTGGAATGAACCGCTAACTCATCTGTAACATAACAGTAGATGCCCTTCCAGCTCCAACCATTCATTTATCTTCATGTTGGCTTTTTCCCTTTCAGGGTCGCCACAGCAGAATGAACCGCCAACTCTCTGGCATATGTTTTACGCAGCGGATGCCCTTTCAGCCGCAACCCATTGCTGGGAAACATTCACACACACTCATTCACACTTTTTAACACTATGGACAATCGTTCTTACTCAATTCACTTATATCGCATGTCTTTGTTCTTGTGGGGGAAACCGGAGCACCCGGAGTAAACCCACACGATCACGAGGAGAACATGAGAACTCCACACAGAAATACCAACCGACCCAGCCAAGGCTCGAACCAGCGACCTTCTTGCTGTGAGACGACCGTGCTACCCACTGCGCCACCATGACGCCCCAAATGCAACCAATCACCAGGAAACATCCACACTCACACACTATGGACAATTGTATTTATCCAATTCACTTGTCTTTGGACTTTGTGGGGGAAACCAGAGCACCCGGAATAAAACCCACGGATGTTCTCATGGGGAGAACATGCAAACTCCACACAGAAATGCCAACTGACCTAGCCAAGGCTCGAACCAGCGACCTTCTTGCTGTGAGATGTGCTGCCCAATGCGTCAACTGGGGGTTGGTCAACTGGGGGTGAGATGTAAAGGAGGGGGACTTGCTTTAAAAGAGGACAGTGCATACACAGTTCATTTGTTCAGGAAAAGAGAGTGAACAACTGCCTGTGTGAGGTTTGTGTAACATGCAAATACAATCTACAGTGTTGTATTTCATAACATTTGCGAGTAACAATGTTCGAACCACACAGGGTTGCCATTTGACTGTTGGTACAGGTACACTCCCATCTTGTGCATATGCTTAGATAACTTACAACTTTACTCTTGGATGTTAACATACCTGGTGATGTCAGCCTGTTACCAAACACTGACGAGAAAGCTGCAACATAGATATGGACATCTTTTTTTTTTTTTTTTTTTCAAACCGAGTGAATACGATAGGAAATATTATGCCTTTTTCTTGTTCAGAAAATAAATTGCTCAGGTTACAGTCTTCAGAAGATTGAAAGCAATCCATGTATATTAATATTGTTTAAAAATTATTGAAGGTTTCTGTGGTGCTTTAAAGTTACGGATACAAATTTAAGAAAACACTTTCAGAAAGAAGGCCATGACAGTCTCTTCCAGAACCAAAGCAAACCTGGATCCAATTAAATTCACGACTAGGTGCGGCAAAAAACACATTTAATATCTTTAAAAATTTTAACAAATCCATTTATATTTACAAATATACTTATACTTCAAGCCTACTTACTTGCTTCATTTATTTGTTTAACCAACCCGCGGTGATGGAAAAGTTGATCGGAAAAATTGTAGCGAATATATAGCAAAATCTGTTTGTTCATGAACCTAAAAATCCTAGACATTTGTAAAGGAGACAGTATGAAGCTGAATCATTTCTTCCAACTGTTACTTTGGGCTCTAAAATCCATCCCTTTACAGAATCTAGTTCAGAAACATTGAGAAGATCTTTGTGGTTGTCTACACCTTCTTAAACACCTCAAATACCACCAGCGACAAGCTCCATGGTTTTGAATCAAAGGAAAATAGGCAGCATAGGGCAATTAAACGAGGACTGTGCTTCAAGGAGATTCCTTCAGGAGCAGAATACTGAGTAGAATATATTTTTTAATAATGAGTCTCTTTAGCATCTGCTTAATCAACCGAGACTGCTAAAGTAAAGGAGGTGCATGCAGAACAATACTAGCAGGACATGAATCCTAGCAAAAATGTTGTTGACTTGCATTCATCACATGTTTAAACATGTATAACAATGATTAAAAGAAGCATGTATAACACCCCTTTTTGACTACCTAAAAGTCTGCACTGCATCACTGCTATGTGCTCATCAAAAATAAACCTGAAAGTCTGTCTCTTTAAAAGATAGCTACGTCTAAGTTTAGAATTTAACTCTTAATTCACCACCGATCATCTACTATGTCATAGTGTTTATATACATACAAATGTTTTATGGTGCGAAACCGGAAGTTCCAGCCTATGCGGTTGCACAAGATGGAGAGCATGTGTTTACTGAAATCTTGTTTTGAAGCTAGATTTTTGTTGGGCAGGCACATGAAGTGAATTATTTTATTTTTAGTTTCATGAATAATCTCTTTTTGAGCAGGATCCCTTTATAACTTTTTTACATTTAACATTTTATCATGTGTTTCTATTACAAATTTCTAGAAATTAACACCTGATATAAAGATTGGAGCAAATCGAGTGGTGTAACGAGTTTACATAACCTTTTCAAAACATTTTTAAAACAAGCTTCCAAAATGTTAATTTAACATTGTGTTTAATAAAACACAAATAAATAAAAGCTTTCCACTGTGTTCGCCAAACTACATTACTCTGTATACAAAAGACCACAATGGAGATCACAAGGGATCGTGTGCAAACAATTAACCGCAAAAACTCTCAACGAACTCTACTGATACCAAACTCAGCTGAGCAAAATCAGTTTACCTGATTGCACTACGAAAAATGTAGGGTTACAACAAACAATTATTCCCGTTATTGATTTTTTTATTAGTCGACGCACTGAATTGTTTGTGCAGTGAAAACATTTTAAATTGCATTATTGCAATTTAAATTGTTCTACATGAAACTGTATTATAATGCATTATTATGTGCATGGACATGAAATTTGCTAGTATAACATTTTTGTATTTATTTATTTTTTATGTGGAAGTTAAGCACACTCAAGCAAACTATACTTACTTGTAAAATCCAGCATTAATGTGATTGGCTCGTGGTATTGTCTAAGCAAAACCACTCCTGAATTGAGAAAACTGCTTGATAGCTCTTCAAATATTTATATTAGAGCCATCAATGTTAATAAAGAATCTAAATTAAGAGCAGTTACAAGGTAGTGCCTTTCCCTTACATACCTTTAAATTGGTGCTGTGACTGGAACATTGAAGTTTATCAGATGTTCTCTCAATCGTGCTCATCACAGACATGGGCAGAAACCAGACTCACTTTCTTTTCATTAGTGACCGGATATTTGATCAATGCGATTGGCTTTCTTCATTACCCTCTGTATTTACCCCCTTGTCTCTCTCTCTCTCTCTCTGGTAGTGTTCACTTGCCCACAGTGGCTTACTTATGTTTGAGAAGTCTTTCAGAGCACCCCATTTCTGTGACTAAATTGCAATAGAACAGTTCAGAAATAATGTCAATTTGTAGGTCGAGCCGGAAGGCTAATTCAGCAGGATTTCCAATGAGAATTCCTCTTTTTTTCCCCTTAATAAAAAGTCATTTTTAAATTAGTTGAGAAGGCATTTTGTTCATAAAGTAGACAAGGTCAAAACTTAAACAGGGATCCTTCTGAAGACTCAAGAGACTAAACAGTCAGACATCAAAACCTCTGAATAAACTTTTATATTTAAATAAAGCATGAAGATTAACATTTTGATCTAAAAATTATAAAGTAATAACTTTATTAGTATAAACTCAATGCATAGTTTTGGAATACTCTTACTTTAAATAAATGTTCTTACTTTTTCATTAAAAAAAGTATAAAACGGAGAAAGCCCAGCAAATGATGTAGCAGTCAGTCTTGCCCTTAAAAGATCTTAAAAGTCCACGCATTGAGGGGCTCTGTCTCTTCCTGTCCTATTCCCTCCGCACTTGCAGCTTAAAGCCTGTATTCAACACCCACTGTCTGTGGTTGCCTTCATCTTTGGAAAGCAATAATTCATTGAAGTTTAAATCAATAGGTGAGTAAACAGAAAAGGTGTAATATCGTTACACAAACTTGAGATGGATAAAAGAGAGAGATAGGAATCCTGTGGGATACTTGGAATACTTTATCCATGTTTCTTCAAATGGGCTGATTGCTATGATTCATGAATAGGAACTCATAAGTGTTCGTAGAATGGGAGGATATGGATTCTTTGGGAATATTATCATTCCATATGTAGCCATGTGTTAGAGTTTCTCCTCTGTTTAGGGAACAAAGTAGGTCCTCTGATTCTAAAAGCCTGATGTTAGATGATGTTTACACATTGAGAGGCAGAGAGGCAATTAGGAAAAGCTCCGCCTCGAATTATGGTCCTGGCAAAAACGGACATGCTGGACCAGGAAGTGCACCATCTTCTTAACCATAGAAGCCAAGGAAAACAGGGCAAGTGATGACCACCACATAAATATGCAGAATTCTATATAATGCATTATGTATAGCTCTTGTCTGTCGTTTCTATAACAACTTTGTATTCATAGACCATCAGAACCTCGCTTCCCTAGCTCATCTACAACTGGTTCAGAATGCAACAGCATGGCTTTTAGTTGAAGCAAGCAAGTTATAACACCGATCTTGTTATCTCTCCTTTGGATAACTTAGCATTTTACCTTTTTTTTTTTACACACTATATGGTGCACTTAAAGTCCTTTCATTATTTCCAAAAAGCACAAGTGCAAATTATAATCCAGTGCGTCTTATGTATGAATGCTGGTCTATCAAAATGCAAAATCAGAATCTTTTATTACAACTTTTGGAGGCCTTACAGCTGAATGGATTTTAGTAGCATCACTGCTGCCGTAGTCTGGCACCTTGCTGAGAAAAACATAATGCACTTAGAGATGCACCAAGTACTGTGCATACATACTGTGCCCCGGCATGCAGTGCAACAGTTAGCTTTATCCTAAAATGCCACCTGCAAAGAGGCACGCTTAGGTGCTATATATCAGTCAAGGTTTGTCCGAGCTTTCACGCATATGAAGGCTGGAATCATCACCAAACATTTAAGTACCGGTGACAGCAATAAGACCGACAATCACAAGAGGGAATGGGGTGATCAATTCCGATTATTTGAATTTAATGACTGTATCAAAGAGGTATTAATTAGATATGTGTTTATTGTTTTGTTTTTAAGTGTACCATTATGTATGGAAAAATACATGTTCATTGGTACTTATTTTTTAAATGTCCTGGCCCTCCGAATCTTAGCTGCTCTCTCAGTTGGTTCCCTCTCATGAGCTTAGGTCTGCAGAGCAGCTACTCCATCAGGTCTTTTGGGACCAAGCCTAGAGGAGATGGGGCCCTTGTGGTCTCTGCTTCTGGTGAGAACAAGCCCCTGACAGCATTTTTAAAACCAAGCTTAAACCTTCAAAAGAATATTGCTTTAAAATTATACTCTCTATCTTGTGATCTTAAGTTTTAAATTTTTGTATCATTGTTTTCCGTGTATGCTACATATTTAATGTTTTTTATTCTTTCAATGCTGGTTTCTGTCTCTTTTGTTGCGTGCACAACTTTTTGTTTTGCAGAGTTGTGTTCAAGTTCAAGTGCTATACTGTAAAATATTAGTGAAATAATAGTGTAAAATATTGTCAGAATTTTACAGTGGCATGTACCCTGAAAAATCAATAGTCTGTATTGCATTGTTGTTGTTGTTGCTTCAAACAACAACCTAGCTAGTAGAACTTTACACAGCATGCGAGTGTGATCATCAGTAAGCATGAGCAGAGAAAACCATTCCAGTCAGCTGTACTTCAGGATATCACCTCCGCTCATCAAATCTGTTGCTGACTCAGCATGAGCGTAACAGATGACTTCTCAGACAGGAAGCAAGAACAGAAGCCCAAGGGCGGACGAGCAGCATGTCGTGCTGAGAGCTACGGTAATAGCTCTTCAGCAATTAGCCTGAGCTCGAGCCGCGTCATAAATTACATGAGGGCCGAGCTGAGATCACATCCACAGCAGAAAAATGAGGATCACACTGATCAAGGTCTTGTAGAAATAACTACGGTCAGATGAGCGATTAAGATTGATTATAGATATAAATAGTGAATGATTGATATCACAAATACGGACTTGACCGTGTAAAATATAGATCTATGATGGATGAAGCATTTGATTTATTAGAGGACGACGGCCACGTGAGACTGCAGAGAGGACTCTCAAGAACCAGAAAGAAAGTCTTGATGTAAAACTTTTTGCTGACAACAAAAAATGAAAACAAATCGGAAAATGTATCTGACAATTTCCAATTTTAATTTATTTTATGATCTGATGTCCTAAAACGGGGGGGATTAAAAACTTTTAAAAACTGAAAATGGGAAAATTAAATTATGAGTTAATTTAGCAACACAACCTTCTTTTAAAGTCACTTATTGGAAAGATAGTGGAAAAACTAAAAGTTGCGTTCATTTGATTTTTGAATCTAAATTGAAAATCAAAAATTAAATAGATAAGCCTCATTTCAGTTTAATTTTTAAATGAAAGTAAAGTGACAAAATGCAATAAATATGTATAATTCCAACATACCTAGCTTGCTGTTTTTTGTAACTTTAATATATAGTTTTTCAAGTTGTGATGACGAACGATCCTAAGAGAAGTGCTCTAAATTACAAGTACAGCTCTCTACCCGATCGACACTATATTAATAATCGAAATAAGCCTTGATTTGTCCCAAATTATAATCAAATCTTAAACTCATTCAGAATTTGTATCATTTCTGGTGTGCAGATGGACGCTCAAACAGCTTACGTTTCTTGAGCAGATCACAGTTACACTTTTTATACAGTACGAGAACAACCAGGAGAACCCTGGTTTACTTGTTGTGGATTGTTGCAAAACATTTGAATTAATAAAAAACGTGCAGAAAAGGTTAAAATATGGTTTTTTTTTTCACAGGAATAGATGGCCAAGTTACTTCTGGATCACAAAGGCAAATGGAAAAATAGCGAACTTTACTACATTTTAAGTTGAGTTATTATGATATTTAGATTTCTACATCTATTATGATTAAATAAAGAGGAAAACAAAAAAATTGCAACAAAAAAATAAGTTTAGAATGCATTTAGATCTGAAATGCAGATCATTTTCAGGTTCGTTGCACTCAGTGACAGAAAACCAAAAATAGAGCTGATTTTTTAATCCCACCTTGATTGAACTGAATGAAATCCTACACACAATGATATCATACACATACATTGAAAATTTGATGTTTTTATATATTTTATTAAAGGCATTTATTTGTGGGGGGAAAAAACTCATTTACAGTCACTGGGTTCTATAGAATTGCTGATTTGCATAGGAGTATAATCTGATTTGGGAAGCTAATTTTAGGACTGACTCCCACCCCCCAAAACCTAGGGGAAACACTGAAAGTTAAGTAAAATAAAATCTGAAATCAAATTTGACATTGTCTCAATCCATGCCAAAGATCAGGGTTAGGGGAATAAATGACAGTTTACTTCACAATAGCCCTAAATCTGTCAAATTGAAGTCAATGTTTAACACTTTTCAAAATAGCTAAATTGTAGACAATTTAACGTTCTTTAACCATATACCTTCAACTGGAAAAAAAATTAATGAACACCAGAGAACTGCAGAGCTTCGTTTAGATTTATGCTGAATCAAAAAAGGAGGACATGAGGCGGTCTTACACCTCCATAACCCTGATAACACTCGCACGCATGAGACTTGTTTGAGCATTAGGAAGGGCCTCGAGAGGAACGTATCTGTCGATATGGTGTAAAAGAGGGCTGTCAGGAACATGCTGTCAGATGTAAAGCTAATGGGACTACACATGTGTTTTCCATCCTGAGAAATATCAGCAGATTAAATGTCTGTGGATTAAAAAAAGCTTTAGATGTATGCAATGAAAAAGGCTTGCTCATGGAACATTTGTTTTCTCATCCTTTACAATTAAGCTCTTGAATCATGTGCTGACTGTCTTGACTGAGACATTTGTAGAACAAAACTTTATTTTTACATAATAAATAGTATACTTTAAATACACTGTTCGAAACCCTGACTATCACTTTTATGTTTTTGAGCATTTGCATAGGCTTTCTCAAAATCAAAAATTTAGATTGGATTCCTGGACTCCAGGAACACTGGATTCCTATTCATTCTTGCTCTTCTGATTAAAGGCACTTCTGCTGTTCATGCTCTACACGATTGAGGACTAAATATGCTTCACACAGAAAAAAAATCTAAACACAAACAGTAGACTATATCATTTTCCGTCACAAGTGGTTGCTTCAAAACCAGTGGTGTAGTCAGGGTTATACGCACGTATAGTCCGTATGCCTACTATTTCCCTCGGCTGTTAGGGTTTTAGGACTTCTGATGATCAATAATTGTGTATACCCTCTTTATATTCACTTGTTTTGCTGATTAGACTTCCCCAATTTACGTGTATTTGCGTACCCTTTAACTGTCCAGCCAATGCTTTTTTTTAACCTACAGCTTAATTTGCTGCAATTGGTACATTTTTATTTGAATTTCACCATTCCTGCCACCGACAACCTTATTACGTATCCCCATCGCGTTCCCTTTAACTGTATAGCAGGTTAGTCCCTTTGGGCCTAAAAATAGAACTTTTACATGTTAGACTATTCAAGATCTCACAGAAATCCTCCCTAAGTTTCCCAAAAAGTCAATGTATAGGTACACTGAGAATGCATTAATGAGGATCTTGCAAGTGTGTCCCTTTAGGCCTAAAATTAGAACTTTTAAATGTTCGCCTATTCAAGATCCCACCGAAATCCTCCCTAAGTTTCCAAAAAAGTCAACGTATAGACACACTGAGAAATGCTTTCTAAAGGATTTCAAAATACTGCTGGCCTTACTACACTGAACAGATACTATCAGCTGTTTATAAACTCACAGTGTGCTCAGAGAGAAGTTGACAGAATCACTCGTCAAACAGTAAATGGAGCAGAAAATGTGCTTCTCTCCCTGGAGATGTCCAAACAAACGCTACATGTAATGACAGAATTTGCTAAGAGACAAAGCAAAACCCCACAATGGAATTAAGCTGTTAATGATGAGAGTCTAAACAACACAAAGGCAAAATCTTAAACCACACAAGCACAGCTTAGACCCCTTGATTTCAGCTTTTCATGGACAACACCAGTTAAAATGATGACAATGAACTTTAAAAATAGAATATGTGGAAGCACATAACACATTTAACAATTTGTTTAATAACTGACGCTTCAAACCTCAACAATAAGCTGTGAATGGTTCTGACGCGCTCACCTGGAAGAGTAACAAAGGTTTTTTTACAATAACCGTTTGAGCCTCAGTGAAATGAGGAAGATGAGAGTGAAACATTTGTTGGTAAAGACTGGTAAGATAATTTTTGCTTAAAAAACTCCCAACATTCTTCAAATCTTTGCGTGAGCAGAATTTTTTAGCCCATAAGAAGCACCGAGGAGCCTCTGAGCTTAGAGAAGATTTCCAATTGGTCAAAATATCTTTATGGTCAAGGAGTCTGCTGCCCTGTACTGGGTAGACTTCCTCTTTTCAACGCATTAGATCATTTTAGTGTGGAAAGTTTTTTTTTGTCTATTTAGTGCTTGTATGGACGCAATTATTTTGTAAGCGGGGTAAGAAAAACTACATTTTATAAAATAACTAGGTACGTGACGACATGGCCTTATGTTCTCACCCCATGTCTTGAAACAATATTTTTATTTGTGATTTATATAAAGTAGGTTCTCCGGTGGCTAAGAGAACATACACCAATGGCACCCGAAAGATCAAGAAGCAAGACAACCACATCCTCTAGAGACCCTGGAGATCCTCAAAACTTTCCTCTGCCAGAGTCATCTGTGCGAAGATTCAAGAAAGATAATATCTGGAGTATTGTTGGTAAAATGTCACCCACACAGCAAGATAAAAGAAGATAAGCTGCTTTTGAGCCAGACCAGTATAAATATTCTAGCGTTGAGTGTAGAAGTTTCTTTTTAACTCTGAGTCGTGGAGGTTAAACACAGCCCACAAGAACAAAGAAGTGAGACGGAGAATAATTAGCAAAATCAATAGTTCTGTAACAGCTTCTGCTCCAGCTCCATTGATGCCTCATTGTTGGGAGTTTTTGCCTCTATCAATTATGCATTGAGAGAAAATCCTATTAGAGCTAAAGCAGAAAGTACAGCATTGATCAGATTTAATTGCATATAAATGACGGACAAAGAATGATGGCAACTCCAGCTGTGAGAAACAAACAAAAAACTAAACACAAGTTATCTTGACGGTAGTTCTGGGTTAAATGCCTTCTTCATATTAACAAAAATCAAAATAAGCGAAGCATATTATGATTAAAGTTTCAACTATAAACCACGATTGAACTGTAAAACCTTAGTTGCATGCAAAACACAAGATTGGAGAAAAAAAAGACACCAGAATAAATTCAGGGAATTCAGCAGATCTTGCTTGTTTTTCTCTAATTTGATCAAATAAGAGTAACTACTTGAGCTTATTTATATCCGTGCATATGTGATTACCACATCTGTTATATTCAGTTCATTATATTTAGTGCAGTAGGTCCCGTGGTGATAATTACTTTGAATCAGATGAATCTTAACAACCCCATTACCAGTTATAGAGTTATAAAACAAATGTATTCAACTGTTATTGCCATTCCATAGTAAATTAAAACTGATGATGCAAGTTAGTCATATAAAGAAACTTATTATTGTTTAATAGTATTATTATGCCTGTGAGCATTTTATTTTATTTGTGCATTTTAATTGTGCTTTTTGCATTATGTTGTACTGAAGTGTGTTTATTAATATATCTCATGAGCATGTGTGGACCACACTGCGCAGTCTCCAATCCTGGCGTGATTGCAGTTTAGCAGGTGAGCTTAAACGACCCAGTTGGAGGAGCTACGGTCAAGTGTGCATCAAGACTCCAGTAGCACAGTTGTATATCGCTACGTTGTTGAAGTGAAGCTGTTGTACTTGTCTCCTGCCTCAGCTTGAGCTAGAGCAATGGTTGGTGGACTGCTAAAATGCATACTCTACTGTTTTGCAAGTCGTAAGTCAATGGCCTATTTTTATTTTATTTTCCATTTTCTGCATTTTTTTTTTTGGTGATTTTAAAATGTAAAAGGAGGTAGGTTTTGGTCTTTGAGTTGGGACCGGGGAGTAGTTTTTTTTTTACAATATAAATACTATTTAATTTATTATTTCCTACAAAAAATAAAAGGTAAAATAATTGCAGCTCAGCCAAAACCTAGACTTTTTAAAGGAAATAGTATCTGTGGAATCTGTGCACAACTGGTTTCAAACAGTGTTGCTTTCGTCAACTATGACGATAACAAAATTATTTTGTTGACCCACCTTTTTCCGCATGACGATAATGAGACGTTGAGTTTATTATGTCTCAGTCATGACAAAAACACTTGCGAGTTTTCATTGACAATGGATAAAAATGTTGTTCGAGGAGAGTTACATGTTCAAAATGCACAACGTTTCTGCTTTTCATGATTTGTGGCTGCAATCTAAAACAAAGTATCCAACGCCACAACATTAATATCTGGTCACGCACTCCACCTGACACGCTGCACATTATTTGATGATGAAATACTGTTGTTCTATTCTTGAAGTTTCACATTATGTCTCTTCTTTTTTTTTCAATGGCTAATCAGCGTATTGGTCATTTGTTGTGGTGACATTTCATTCCCAGCAAAATGACTGGGCGTCCTGGGCGGGTCATAGCCAAGAAAGCCTCCAAACACACTAGCCATTGACTGAAGTGGTGGTGTGTGGTTTTTAGCATCAAAAATCAACACCTCATCCCTCCCCATACCTGCATACTTGGGGGAAACACTGCAAGGATTTTTAAATCACTACAATACAATATCTTCTTTTTTTTGACTTGGCACATTCAGGAGTCATGAGTGATTTTCCTCACCATAACATGTACAACATTTTAGACTTTTTTTTAAACTCCAACTGCATCTGTCGCTGCTTTGCCAAGATACTGTGAATCGCTATAACAATAGAGGTAACGTCATACAGAAATCCATCAGGTTTGATCATCTATGTCTGGTATAACTGTAGCGTAGGGGGTTTCTACAATGAGTCATCTCTCATGAGTGCCCCCCCCCCTTCCTCCCCAAAAGAAAAGTGTCTGAAACCCTTGAAATAATTTCCATGAAGACAACACCGACTAAATCACTCCAGATGGAGCAACACGAGGGCCGAATGTTCAACAGCAAATAACACTGAATCTGAGATTATTTCTGAGAAAAGCCTGGAATCTGTGGACACAACAAACCAAACATTAGAAATTCTCTAGTGTTATTAAAATTGGATAGATAAAAAGAGTGATGCATTGTGTAATGAGGTCAAAATTGAGGTCAGGGTTGGTAGGCAAAGAACCATTGCCTTTCAATAAATTTACACACCGGTTAAGCGTGCATTATTCAGTTTTAAACTCACGACATGAAAGCGAAAAACCACTGAAGCCGGTGGTTGCCTTACATTAGGTACTCTTGTTCTCAGTCATCTGTCTTTCTGCAGGTGGCTGACTTGATCAAACATTACTCACACCTAGTTCACAAATAAAGGTTGGTGTAAAAAAAAATTGATTGTATAACTTAAATAAATTGGTCTCTAAAGCAATCCAAGTTGAATCAATCGGTGAACTGTGGTCCAGTGCTGGTATTTAGTTATCGGCTAATATTTGTTACTAGCGCAATGATATTTAGAGTGAACAAACCGACTTGGATCACCTGTGTGGTTATTTAGAATTAAATCAACATCTGCCAGCCAATCAGAACTCAGTATTCAGACAGACCATGGCATTATAATTCTTAAAAGTGGATTATGAAATCTCTGGAAGCCAGTGTCAAAATTTGAATCACCAAAACAAACACTCTCCTTTACCAAAACCAATGCATGCTTATTTTGGCAGTCTCGTCTTATGAATAAGCTGCTTTGGTGGCCACTTTATGACAGATAATAAGGCTTTAATTGACAATTGTGTCTATCACAGTTTTCAAACTGTACAATGTCGAATGTGTCTTTCATGAAAACCAGTAATTTTTTTAATTAATTTATTTTTTTACACTTCAGTTTTTACAATGAAACATAATATTGAGACATGCCATTCTGTGGGACACATTTTAGAAGAAAACATGTGTTTTACTAGCCATATGAAAAACAACTGCTCCCACCAAATGTAATTTCATATAGAGGGTCTGGAACTGAGTCATTGAGCCGATTCTCTTCTGCTGCATGATTTTAACCAGGTTAACTTTATCCCTAAGGCACAAGACTAAATAGCTTCAGTTTTTTGTTTTACTGTAAGCTTGCGTTCCTTGTCAAACACCCAACTCACAAACAATCAAATAAAACCAATATACAGTCTCATTAATGCAGAATCATATGTGTATGGTTTGCTCTTTAATTACACATATTAGGAAACCATTTGGTTGACTTTTTGTTATGTGTTTTCCTTCATGTGAAAATCATAGAAAATGTAATGGGTAGAAAAATGAATAATACATAAAAAAAACTCTTGTATGTGTTAAAATAGCTGTTTTAAAACTTGCATTGCATGCAAGTATTTATTTCTTAATTAATACTTTTAGGGAGTATGCCCCATTATTCAGGAAATACCAAGGTATTCTATCAAATATTCACCAAGTTCTAAGAGCTAGTGTAATACTTGCATTGCAATAAATTAAAAATAAAGAAAATACATTAAGCATAACCTCCAAAGCCCATCTCCTCAGTAGCTTCCGACAAGTGAATAATCTCTGTACTAAATGGCAACATACCAACTTTAAGTTTGCAAGAGTAATTTCCCTTAATTCTTTAAGTTTTGGAATAGGGCAACATTTCACAGTTCAACCAGACAAAGTAGTATCACAGAGAAATAAGGCAGCCAAAGAGCAGCATCCATACAATAAATCTTCCCAAACCTTAAAGTATCCCTCTGAACTCCTCCATTTCCCCCAAGTTTACAGAACCTTAAACTGCTCTAAAGGTGACGCGTCTCCTGAAATTGATAAATTGGTTTCCTATTGTCCTCCCTGATGGCTCACTTTAGTGGAGCCAGTTCTTTAGTCTGGGTCTATGAGCTCTTCGAGGAGTGAGTGGTGAAGTTTCTGAAGTCTAGCCGGAGCAGATGATGGCCATGCGTGAAGCTCTAATGGTCAGCCCTTGAGTGCATCTGTGGGGCTGACGGGTTCTTGCATCCCTGTGGAATGGTTCTGGTCTGACACCTCATCCATCTCTGTCCCTGAGGGAGCTTGTGCTTCTAGCTTTAATGACAGCTGAACAGTCTGTATATTTTGTGTGCGTATCGGAGTGTGCAGGGGGAAATCACGGCTGTAGCGCCACAGGCTCTGTCAGAGGACAATTACCTCCCATGAGCCTCTCTGCTTAGGGTGAAGGCAGAGATCAGGGTTAATCTCAAGTCATGCCGTGGCTCTCTGCATGTTGTTAGTTCGAGATGATGTCTGGAATACAACATCACTTGATCTCCTATTGACACTATGCAAACACATGCATGAAACATATTGCTGCATCCAGTTAAAACCAAACCATAAAAAAACTTCTCCAACGTGGCCTGATATATATGATTACTGCACACACATAAGGAAACTTGAATTTAATCTTCCCTCAAATCCTAAACATGTACTACACTACAAGATTCAACAATCATGTGGAACGCACACTACTATGGTGTTTTACAGTTAGTTTTACACACTATCGTGCATGACTTACGTGTCAAAAAAAACAGATCTTCTATTGGCATTTTCACAAGTACAACTACAACAAAAAAATAAATTCATAAAACAGTACACAGACATTAATAATAATACAGTGTTAGAGTAATAAGCATGTTTGATTTACCTTGTAAACACGTAACGTTAGCTGAGAAGCCTTTTTCCTGTGGTTTGACTCTGGGTCACACTAATAAGGTGCTATTACATCATGAAGAGCCGTTGTCTGTCGATTATGTTTTAAGACAGTAACACCTTCCTAAATCTCAAACCGGACTAACATGAGAGCGCTGGTCAGTAGGGGTGTGAGGGACCGGTGTAAACACCACATTTTGGCAGACCAAAAATATGAGGTGATTCAAAGATGTTTTTTGAATTTTGAAAGTTATTAACAGTGCAGCGCTAGTATAGAGGGCTCAAACATTGATATAAATAGTGGTATAACAAAGGCATAACATAGGACCTTTAAACAATAGAATAACTGAACAGTAATTTGTTTTATCGATCTATTGAAAACACAGGTTTTATGTAGTTAGATACTAAAGTGATTACCAAACTGCTTATTAAACAAACAGCTTGCTTGCTGGCACCAGGGCACTGCGTTCTTACGTGGCAAAGTTGCTACCATGATAATGCAGGTTGATTTTAGCCTTGACTAATTCTCTTTGTAGCTGCTTAAATCCCAGATGATATGTAATAAAGGATCTTAGACAAATGTTATTAAATCAGAATCATGTTTAAAATGTGACATAACGTGATGCTGATTAGTTAGATAAATCATCAGCTGTTTGGTGAAGCTGTGCGGCAAAGCAAAATACAATAGTTTTTCTTTGAAGAACATGCTTGAAGATATCAAACAATCTGGTGATAAACATGTTTTTCATTATATTTGAGCTCCTCTCAACATAAGTGATGTCCAGTATTGTTTACGAGACTGGAGCTGTGTAGCTTGGGTTCAGACATTGACGTTGGTCATTGTTTTCATATGCAAGTTAGCGTAACAGTTACAAAAATCTACCTGGGTGTGGGCCATGAGTTTTACACACTTCTTGCTAGGTTAGAACGTTCAATAAATCTTCTCAATCTGAAAGCTAGCAACACATTTCTCAATAAGTTCAGGTTAGCTTCTCTGCGAAATAATCAGCAGTAAGACTAAAACCATATTTGAATAAAAAAAAATGAAAGTTTACAGATGTGAAGAATTCAATCTCTGGAATCCTTTCTACAACTCTGTGACTTCTTTTTAACATATATAATCTTAGCATGAAGAGTCTAAAATAGAACTCATAATGATAACCGTCTAATTATCACCCATTTGAGGTGAGAATCGTGTTGCTTTGGTAACATGGCTTTAGAGGCGGAGTTTGTTGGGGGACGGCTCCCATACATATTTACTTTACCATATTTGTGAACGAGTATATACTACACGAGGAGGCAGGGGAGTCTGCTAACATGCAGTGATGGCTCATTAAAAACATCTTTTACTCAGCCGACGCTGGACACTTCATGAGTGCGCTGAATGTAAACAAGCCTAATTAGTCGCAAATCTCTGGAGTTTTCAAAGCTCAGCGTAAAAAAAAAAAAAAAAAAAGCACATTCCTGCTCACAACATGAAAAAAACCCCACCAAGCTCTCCAGGCGAACACTAGGCTTTAATAAACATTATTCAAATCTTTCAGATCTAATATGAGTAATTTGATAAAGAATCAGTTTCTCTTATAACCAAAGTCTCTTCGTGTCAGCTGTGAATCTTGGAAATATCACACATACATCACAGAAGTGGCACTAAATATGTCTAAACAGGGTGAAGTGAGCTGTCAATCATTTTGATTAATGACCAACATGATTCAGAACGTGTGCGACTCAAACTGTGTAGTCAGCAGGTCATGATACAGAGCTGCAGCTTTCTCATTGTGGTTGAGACTACGGGGTGTATTAAATGAGAACATTTCCTGTGGCCCTGCTGACAAATACACTCAACTGGGACTCCTGTGTATAGCGTACACTTGTTTGACATTTCACTTCTTGATCATTTCTGATGCTGCAGGATGTGAATTAAGGGCTTTGCAGATGAGAAATACACTTTCCCAGGTGTTTAAATAGACAGTGTGGCTCATTAACGAGGGCAAGTGTGCTGGCAGCTTTATTTCTGCACAAAAGTGGTTTTATAATAAATGAAAGATTTCTGGTCAGTTTAATTCAGCACTTTCCTCATACTTGTAAACTTTATAACCCCATAGAATCATCTTATAAGAATTCCCATCTCAAGCAACTGCTAAAAAAAAGAGCTATTTGTTTGACTCCTCAACTTCAGTATGATTATCAAGTTCCAACATCATTCCAAAAGAGTAGTGCAGTTTATGGGGATTGAGTAAGGATTGTTTTATGCTTCTTTTTGAAAAACATGATAAATATATGGTTTTGGACAATGTTTTTCAAAGTAATTTCAAAATAACCCCTTGCACTGCAATATTACTCTCTTGAACATTTATTTTAAAAAATGAATAAACATGTAATAAGTTACATGGCTTTATTGGAATTTTGAGTTCGATGAACAAATCAACACAGTAATGTTAATCATTTTCCATGCAATAATAGCAGTAATGGTGTAGCACAATGACTGTAGTGATATAATCTAGTTGTAACTAAACATAACGTTTAATATTGTAATAAAGCATTAAAATAAATGACATCCATAATATTATTTGTTTCAAGACTCAATGCTGAGAAGTTGGTTTTACTTATAAATCGTAATGCAATAAATTTTCCTTGAATTCAAGAGGTTCAAATAAAATTAAATAATGAGTAAATGAGCAAATGCTTTGGTTGCCAGATTGGCAACCGAATGGTAGCACATCATTGGATATGTCAACAACAAAGAATACAAAATATTTAACAAACTACTTGCTATAATATAAAATGCAAAGTAAACCCCAAATAAAACCTAATTAAAAAAAACACATTAAAATTCAGCAGAACTAAAAAAAAAAAGAAAAAAAAAAGAAGAAGAAATAATCACCAGAAATCACCAACGAAAAGTCAGAAGATTCAAGCTGTCCCTAATCATAAGCCAAGCTTTGGCACAGTGACTAGTAACTCAACTCTCACTATGTCCTCTATGGGCTTGGTTCAATGTAAACCAAGAAATATATACATGACAAACCAACATTGCCTTGAAGAAATAGTTTTCAAAAACAAAACTCTGCTAACTTGAAAACGCTGCTCCATTCATGGATGCATGCAAAATGCTCCCTTCAAAAAAACTTTGAATGGTGGACAGGACGTTATTATAAAGTCTTTGCATACAGTATAATGTGGCTCTTCTTAAGGAATATGTGCTTTCACAGGTAAAAGCGGTGATCAAAAAAATAAAAACTTCTCATGTAACTGCTCTGCTGACGTTTGTGAACACGGCAACCTTTTCTAGCACAAACCAATACCACTGAACCTGATAGTCTCTCTAAAGAGCTTTTCAGAGGCAATCATCAGTCGCATCACGAACCAAGGACAGGCATGTAAGGCGTCCATGGCTTCTGACTCACTAAACCATGTCCTCCTCACTCTCCGCTCATCTCATTGTCAGCCTCTTTCTTCCCCCTCCTCGACAGACTCGGCAGTGTACCGAGTCCATCTGTCAGAGCTATAGCTGCAGCCTGAGGCGCATCTCTTTAGACCAGTGAGCATCTCGCTGTGGAGACTGAAGCCTTCTGACCAGGACACACAACTACAGGCAAGCAAAAAGCACAAAAGGTAATTTGGTCATACACAGATGAATGAAAAACACACAAAAAACAAATCAACACCTTTATATATATATATATATATATATATATATATATATATATATATATATATATATATATATATATATATATATATATATATATATATATATATATATATATATATATATATATATATATAGTGTGTGTTTGATACACCCATAAAAAAATTAAAAACAAAATGTTTTAATTCTTTACTTTAAGAACATTAAAAAAAGTCACTGCATGATGTCCTTGAAAGTGGCGTGCTGTAAAATATTCCTCACTGTATCCTCCAAAAAACTAAGCTTGAAAATAGATGAGACAGTTTTGGTGAATATAAATCAGAAGGTGAAAGACAGGAGGCAGAAGCAGGGCAGAGGGAAAAACACAAACAATAAGGCTTCGATATTTGCCCTTCATCCTTATCAGTGAAGCTGTTTGCTTCTGATCCCATTTGCCATGCTCCTGAGCCGAGACAGTAGCTCCGGCGACTGAAAGAGCGAGCGAGAGGGAGAGAGTGCAGTGAAATCACACCCAAAAAGCCCCCATTGAGGCATCAAGTAACAGGCTTTGTTGAGACAATGCTAGCCAGGGGCTGCTGGTGAAAGGATGGGTGCATTTCAGCCAGCCAATAAACACTAGGCTCCCCGAGGGTAGAGAGACATCCAAACGGAGTCTGAAATCTGGAACTTATTCTCTCACTCTTGACTGTGACTTTAAACCTCAGTTCATTAGCATATGAATGGGAGCACGCTCGCCCACAGAGCCACTGAGCTACACCTATGCACCGTGTACTAGGCTTAAGAAGGCATTCTCCATCAAGCCTGCCTTCCTGCTACGCTGGATTAGTCCGATTTGCAGAGATTAAGAAGTTTAGGTTTTTCTTTTAAGGGTTTAACGCTCGAGACGAGGGAGGGGTGGGGGTGAAGGGTTTAAATGGATCATCTAGTTTTGTTGATGAAGCTCATTAGCTCTGTAAAGGGAGCTACCCGACTCACACGTACTCATCAGACGTGTACAAATGAGAATCAATTAAGCTTATCATTTCTCTATCTTGTTTTGGTGCTTTAAAAAAAGCCTTTGAAAACTTGACATTTAACATGAACTAAGATTCTGATAGGAACTGGAATGTGTTAAAGATAGGAGAGAGTGAAATCTGGCATGGCTCTCTTGGAAGACAGTGAGCTTTAAATAAATGCTGGAGGGATATGGGACCTGTGAATGAATTCAATACAGAAAACGGTGGAGAAAAAAGTATAAGTTAATGCTATGCAAATGTGTAACTTTGGTTTTAAAAGTGTGTGTGTGTGTGTGTGTGTGTGTGTGTGCGTGTGTGTGCGCGTGTGTGTGTGCGCGTGCATGCATATGTTACATATAATCTTATAGAGTATGGTGATCCATGTTATTCTTACTATTCCAAGACTCAATAAAAATAAAATTAATATTTAGGCTGCTGTTTAGTGATAAATAGACTGAATACTTGAATACTATTAGAGTTGACTGTTCCTAGGCCCTTGATTGTAGGACTTGTTTAAAGGTAAATTGTATACATTTTTAAATACATAAAATAATGTTAGTAATAAAGCAGCACTTTGTGTGTTTACAAGGTTTTGTGTTACTTTTATTAAGTAACTACCCCTCTCCCTCAGGGTGAACACTGGTTATGATGGGTCAACATTTGTGTTTTTCTTTACTAAGAAAAAAAAAACTGATATTGACTGGTAGCAGACTGAGAGGAAATGAGTGAAAAGGCAACGAATCGTCACATTTCAGGCAGTTGAAGCTATGGTTTGCATTTGAAATACATTGGAGTGTTTTCCATGACTTAAAAAAATTTCTGGAAAGTCATCATTTTATTTAAATTGATGATTTAAAAAAGGTTGTTGATCTATAAGAACTTGTCCTAGACTGGGGTGACTAAAACAAATAGATTTTATTTTCAAGATAAAATTCAATATAAATTCTGAATAAAATTCAATCAAATAACTAAATTGAATACTAAGGTCGCACATCTTTCAGGGATACAAGATTTGATTTGCATCAGATTACGATGCGATACAAAAACAATATAATTTTGCTATAGACCGATTCAATTAAAAACGACTGATTGACTTAATATTCATCTGATATTTTACAAAATCATCCTATACTATGACCATTTAAAATTTTGTTTTTGCATGTGAAAGACCTCAGTCGCAAACAGAAGCTTTTGGCTAAATAAATAAGAACAGAACATTTAATAAACTTAAGAGTGGCAGGACAAAATCACTATCTGATACTATCTGACAAGTTTTTAGAAGATAAAATATTTATGTAAAACAGAAACTAAATTGCTGCTTTATAAGCTTTGTTACTGGACCACAGTAACTTATAGGTTTACTGTGCTGCCAGTGTACCTCCTGTGTACCATTTACAGACCTTCCCTTCCTTTTTGCAAAACCCCAAAACAGTCTGTATTCAAGTCTCATCATACACAATGAATGACTTCACAACCGGTTCATCAAAAAATGTATGGATAATTCATTTCAATTGAAAGGGTTGTTGCATGTTCAACTGGTTACGTGGTTGCATCGATTTATCATTTACAACACTACTAAATACTGCGGATTAGTGTCAACATTATTAGCTTCCGGACTCCAATAACTCTCATTTTCATTGCCGTATCTGGATGGTTCACTGACACAACGACAATGAAACAGGTTCGTGGATCTGACTGGCAAGACCGTGAGATGCTGTGTAGTTGAGTTGAAACTTGAGCAGAACACTCGATTGAAACCTCTTTTTGAGTGGCGGTAAATGAGGTGCCCCACAATCATCTGCCATCTAGCTCAAATGCAATTTTGAGTGAGCTAAATGTCAATAGCAGCTGAAGAACCAATCAGCAAAAACATGAATTTAACATTGGAAACACGGGTGATAGTTATGTTCAACTACATACGTAATTCAGGCATCACTGGCAGACCCCCAGACTGCAGTGATGGTTGAGGTTTTACCTTAGAAAGTGGGAGGGTACATTAGTGTCAGCCTCAGATCTCAAGCGCATGGAGCATTGGCTAAAGGTCTGATGAGTTTGGTGCTTTTTTATGGAAAACACTTCAAGAATCCTAAAGTTGTATTAGCATTGGTTTATTTTTTTCAGATTTCTGAGAGAAAGGAGTGGTGCATTTGTTTTCGCTCCCCTCGGAAACTAAGCATAATCTAGAAAAGATGATTTTACTCTTATGTCGATAAAGAAAGATTTAATGATTTTTTTTTAGCCCAGCTGCGTTGTTTTCCTTAAAAGAAAGCAACGTCGTCCTCTTTGTAGCAAGCAATTAATCATTAACATCATTTTTAGAAGCAGGCACAAGATGTCATTAAGACCTCCTCCTGCACTAAAAGAGCAAACACATTAGAAAGATGGACACACCATGAGCCACGACAGGGCCAGACTCTCGTGACGCATGGCTCCGGTGTCTTCTACAGTAATTTACTCACAAACTAGATCACTTCAAGCTGGAGAGGGCCAGCAATTTTTTTGGGGACACAGCACTTACTCCTTTTGAATCATTTTTTTTCCACCTTTTTTAAAGTCTTGTTTGAGCGTTGTTGAATTGTAGACTCATTAAGACTAAAGATTCTGAACATATCGTGCTAATAGCAAAAGCAAGTTTGAACATACATTTGGTTGCATTCTTTCTGATGCAAGATAATTACTTTATTGGAAGATACATTTGGAAGTGTGACATTTGTCAAACTTCACTGTAATTTCTATGTTGTGTTCAGGATCCAAGGTTATTGCTGCGCCAGACATCTGATAACACAAAACGCTGAAATCTAAAGAACTTTTCATCTCTGCCCTGTTCAGCTGGTGAATGTAAGGGCAAACGGAGGACATGGTTCTTTGATGAAGTTTCATTGTCTCTTTGAACTCTTTTCAAAAAGGTAGAAATACTTTTTTCAAGATATTTCCAGGTGTACTCTGTGACTGACTGATGTGTGTTTGACTCTGACTGTTTCTATATGAAGTAAAAAAAATATATATTTTTGGAGGCACGAAACTTTGGAGAACCTTAGTTTGAACAAAGTGCTAAGACTAAAAACTGGAGTAAGTAAATAGAAATAAAAGGTAAATTAATCAACACAAATTCAACAAAAAAAAAGCTTTTTATTAAAAAAATTATTATAAAACACTCCAAAACTATCAAACATCTACAAAGCATCAATAAAACAAATTAAAATAAATACCTAAACGTATGTTGTTAAAGCCCTATGGGTAGATGTGGGGGTATATGGACTAAGCATATTGTTCAATTGTTTAAACAAATATAATCATATACTGATTTTATTATTAACTCAAAACTTCGTGTTCTCTGGTGTTCTTCGAGGCTTGTAGTCTATGTTGTATTACTAGTTTTAATATTGATGTACACTTACCATAACAAGTTTTCTTCAAATTCTAATTATTATAATTACCATGTTACTATTCTATTCCTAAACTTTGTTGTTCACTGTTACATAAAAATGTCTTGTTCTTATAGTTCTTATAGAGTTTTGTTTGTTGTATGCATGTGCTTGTTCTATTCATTTTCAAATCTCGCCAGCGATCCAGGCTCTCTGTCATTCGTCGAGCAGGATGTCAGTCACAATTACACCCAATGACCACCCTATCAGGAAGCTCCAAAATTGGCTCATTTGGATAAAAGTCTCCACACACCACCGTTGACTAGTTCTGATCAAGACCCTACCATGTTGTGCGCTGAATGAGTTGATTTGAGTACTGTTGTAAGTTGTGAGTGTGGTCATGTAGCCAGTTGTGTTTAGTATTCTGGTTATCCAGAAACTTTGGCTCAGTTTGTCTTTCTAAACCACTGAAGGGAGAGAAAGATAGACATCACGTGACTTACACTCTGGGACATGACACTTAGATAACCCTTTATTAGTACACTAGCTAGGTGATGAGCGCATTTGTAACTAAGAATAGAGTAGATTAGAGGTTATGCAGTAATTCACTTATATTTACATTTATTCTTTTTGCTAGTTTAGAGATATTATTTTCCTGGGAGTATTGCAGGGAACCGGCGCCATCAAAGGGATTTTGATCCCGGCGCCTCTCTTCAGGTTGGTTGGGCTTTTGTTTTATCTCTTCTTGTTTGTCTGTTCAATAGTTTTCTTGCATGTAAATAGTCTGTAAATAAATCACTCTGTTTAGCAATTTCATTGTGCTGTTTTCTCTTTTGGTTTCTCCACTCCTTTAAACGGTTTTAATTTTCTTTGCAAAACAAATGTTATGGCCAGAATCAATTGTCAACTTAAGAAACGTAACATCCACCTTCTTTTTTGTTTAGCACTTTGAGCAACATAAGTGATTTGTATGAGCTTTATAAATAAATGGCTGTTACCATTAGATTTTTTATGACCCTAAATAAGTTACATTTTAAAATTCAAGGATGCAGTGAGCACATAGGCATTCTTGTCTTGTAGCAAAGTGAACAAGTTGTGCCGATTTTTTTGTATATATCTAATGTGGTGTATTTAACTTTCATTGACAATTCAGCATTTTATTTAATATTGGAGAGGAAAAAAAAGTTTTCTGGAAAAAAATCTAGACACCACGCTACTTTTTTACATTGGTGATTTATCTGAGACTAATGGAGACAAATGTCTAGTCTTGCTTTTCAGATGTGAAACTTTACACAACTGACTTTATATGTGTTGTATTTGTTTAGATGTCATCATCGCATGTTTAAAATCACACTTGGTTGACGAGTGTGCACTTATGTGTGCTGCTTTTCATTTCATGTTCTTGGTATAGTTGTAAATAAAAAAAACGATAGAGAATAAAACTGGCTCAAAACATCAATATCCAAGTTTTCAACTGTTTAAATTTGGCTTTAACCATGTTTAATCAATTAACTCTTCGTGTGTGTTTGTTTTTCCTTTGAAAAAAAAAAGCATACCACAATGTTATTTCTTCATCATTCAAATCAACATTTGTATTTATGCCATTGGCAGACAATTTTGTCTAAAGGAACATAAATTAGAAGACTGACAATATGCAGTTTGGTACAAAGCCAAAGTCTAACTCGAGTACTTAGAATATAAGTTTCAGCTGATCAATCAACCATGGAAGGAAGGAAAAAAAAGGAACTGCTTTGTTTTGTTTTTTTTTTTGTTTTTAGACAATCAGGCCGCAGACAGAACGGTTGTGTTAAAATGGTAACCTAGGATTCAAAACTTATAATAAAACAGGATTCTGTTCAGAGATACAACTCTATCAATTCATAACTCAAGGTTACTGCTACACCATGCATCTGATGACACAAAAACTCAAAAAACTAAAGGACTCTACATATCTGCCCTGTTCAGCTGGTGAACGTAAAGGCAGGTAAAGTTTCATCTTCTCTTTAAATCCATTCAAAGGTGGAACGTTGTTGTTTATTTCATAACGTTCCAGGGTTAACCAATGCTTGAGCGATGTGTGTGACTCCTGCTGTGCCTGGATGAAGTTTAAATGCTAGCTCAGTGGGTGCAAGCATTCTCTCTTTCTGTCTTTGAAGGCATCCATCCACCCCCGGTCTGGAGGGTGAAAATAGAAACAAATCTAACACAAACGACTACTGAGGGTAAAGGGAGGCGGATTTGAACGGTTATTTGTAACACTCACTTTAATGTGCTTTACAAATCCTTCATGATCTCAATTAATAATCGGATGGTTGCTTCTTGGGGGTTCACTATAAAGCAAAGTAAGTTTAAGTGGAAAGAGCTTAGCTGGGAAGAAACGGATCAACTCTGAAAGAGAGAATTAACATGGTGCCAAGTAGACAGGAGAAGGTGGAAATAGCATCCTTTACACACATCTGGAATAAGGAGAGTGTGGTCAACTGACATGCTTTTGGATTCTTAACTGCTCAAAAATAGAAGAATAGCTCTGTTAATTAAATCACAAGTTGAGAATCTTTCTTTCTATGTGTCTTTACAATGCACCAAATTATTGTTTCTACCGCAGATCAAACAAAGAGCAGACATCCAGTGCATCAAAAACAGCATTGAACTCCAAACTCTGTAAAAGCTACATAATGATAGACAGAACAAGTGACTGAAGAGACAGTGTAAAAAGCTTTGTGTCTACTATAAATTAATTTAATGACTTCAGACTACATGCTAAGTACCTTGAAAAAGTACAAATATTTAGTTTGTTAAGACAAATATTTAGTCTGCTTTGATTCTGAAACCTGTTTCATTAATTTAACAGAAATATATTTTCTTATTATAAAGAATTCTGTGATATACTGATGTGCTAAAATACAACCATTAATAACCTAGTCATAGATTTCAAAAGAAGTAAACATTGATTTTATGATTGTTATTTCTCCCTATCCAGTTGCATGTCATGTCTAAACATTGCACAAACCCATATAAAATACTTGTAATAAATCATGATTAATCGGACAATGTGACTCATTTTTTTTTCATAACTGATAATAACTTAAATAAGTGAGTGTTTATCCATGGCCTAAATAGGATAATCAATATTTAAGCGCGTATTATACAGTTTTAAAAGCTCTGCACATTGAGCGATTCTGTGATTCTTTGCTTCAAAATTGTGTGTTTAAAACAATATAATGCAGCCTTAACCCTTTTAACACAATCTAAATAAAAAAGTAAGGCTGATGTCTCTGCAGTAAAAACAGAGCATTCTCTTTATTATAGCATTCTCCTTTAACTGAAGCATTTGAAGTTACTACAATTAAGGAATAGTGTCAAATTGTCCTCACACATTAAAATAAACATTTAACATTATTTTGATCCAGGTAACAGTGAGCTCACTCAAGCTTCAGAAAATGTTCTTTTTAAACAGAATCTTGTGAAGGAGTTACTGTAAATACCGGATTTCATTGAACTCTTGTCAACGGAAATCAATCTGAACATAATAATCTTTTCTCCCACTTTCAGCAAAATGAGTTTCTTTCTCCAGTCCTCCATTACCTGGCTTGAAAGCAACCATCAAACACTCACACCTTTTCAATCAGTTCTCTGAATCCTGCTCTAATGTTACAGCTGGCGACACTGCTCGCATGCAGCCTTCATAGAAACCTTTCATCACTACATAGGAGTATAATGTCCAGAAAGGTGGTATTTACAGTCTGGAAAGTTAAAAGATTGAGGTTGAGGTGGAGTGGGTGGGTAGAGATGAAAGAAGAAATTATGTTACAGACCAAATAAAAATGGGCTTTGACAATGAATGCAAAAAGTACATCATCCAGAATGACAGTTCAATGCTTTCTTATGCAATGTATAGAAAGTGCTTTTTGGTTTGATTTAATGCACTTCAATCATGTTGTTATAGAAGTGATGCTTAGTAGAGACACGGTTAAGACTGCACATAAAAAAATACAAAAGTTGCTTCAAGCCAATCATCTCCAAGCCTATTTTGGGTAAATAAAAAAATAAAAAAACAATTACTGATTCTTAAGGTCACAGTTTGTCAGCTCAAATCTGTGATTTAACAGACTGTTGCGTTCTGAAAACAATATGTACTTTGTGTGCTGTTCTAAAATGTCATTTTTTTATATATATCATTGAGGTTTTTAAGGTTGGTGACCTCTGCTGGTAAATTATGTGTTAAGTGTGAGCACTATAATGTTCTGATGGAAGACATCTGTCCCAACACCTAAAAATGAGCTTTCTGATCTCCTGGAGTTCTCTTTTTGGACGCTGTTGGGAGAGGGAGATTCTCCTTTTTTATGATTTGTAGGTGTTTATTACACCTTGTTTATATGGTTTTCTACAATTTTACTTTCACCTGTTTGAGGAAATAAATGCAATAAACCTAAAACATGCAAGAATCCTAATCTGCAGATATTTTTCTTCAACCTTATACCTAACAAGCAACATCATGCTTTCACGTTTTATATTCAGATGCACGTTTCAATGTGAATTTATGTCAAATAAAACCATGATTATCAATCTCGGATTACTCATAATATAACAATCGAAGTGAAATGTTTTGAACACATGAATAATCTTAGACTACTAAAAAGATTATGTAACCCATGTGTTTGCCAGCTAATCAAATGGATATTTTCTATGTGTCTGTTTCCATCAATCTCTTTTTTCAAGCCCACCCTCAATATCCTTTCCTTTTCATCAGCACTGATGTGCTTGCGGCAATGTGACTCTGTCTATTTTACATCCAAAGATCGCCATTGCAACACTATTGCCAAAAGCCAACTAGCCAAATGTGATCCAAACTAAATATGAAATGTACAGATGAATAAAAAAAAATACTTTAAAAGGGAGCTTTTCTTTTTTTGAACCAATGGCAGCACAACAGAACAAAGCCAATCTGCAGTAGGAGACCAGACTGGAGAATTAAACTCACACACAAAAGGTTAGCTATGTGAATTCTACAAGTATGTGTACTCAGTCCAATGCAACTCTCATAGGAGGGTTCTCACAAACGCACAAGCACCCACCTGACCATGCTTCACCTATCACCATTCCCATGCAGGTGCATTAATGACTGGACCATGGGCAACCCTGGAGGCTCTTGGTACTGCTGCTCTACCTTTATTGACTGTTCTGACATGTGGAGGTCTCACGAGGGCTTCAGCAAGAGCACCGAGTCACACAGCTGCAGGGCCAACGTGACAGGCCTGACAGACACTCACAGGGAAAAAAGCAGGCATTCCATCTAGCAGATTCAATGGCCCACGGTTGCATTCTGCCACCAGGTCTTTGTAAATTCATGCAATAATCTAAAAGAAAAGGGATGTGTCGCATACAAACAATGTTGAGTTAAAGGCTACGTTTGTGCGATCTCAGTCAGTAATGGGGCTTTGGTGTTAAAAGATGATTGTTGTCCATTTAAGTTCCAAAGAAGTTATAAATGTGTTATGTTTGAAAATTTAAAATTTAATTTCAATATAAAAAAGATGGCAGAAACAAAAGCAAAGTTATAGTCAATCAGCAAAAAAACATGACTAAAGATCACATAGCAGACTGGTAATGTACAACTAGAAGAAGCTAGGTATGATAGGAAATAGCATGCAGTAGACTAACTATGATGATTACAGTACTAGACCCACTCTGTTCCCTACTCTCAGCAATTATACGAGAAGCAGCTGTTCAGTTCTCAGAAGCATACATCTACAAATGGCTTTTGCAATTATAAATAAAAACATCAAGCAAACCTTTATTTCAGATGTTAAAATTTAAATAACTGTAATTTTAAGTGTGTTTAAACAAGTTAAGCGAAAGTCAAATTTGAAGTGACCCACACTATGAATTCTGTGCTTTGCACAGATCCATTAAAGTGCTCACACAGCTCTGAATAAATATACAGTGATTCCTCTCCAAGTCCAGGGAGCAGTTCAATATATCTAAATTGTGAAATTGGTGTGTCTATCCAAAATACTAAAAATGTCCAAAAGAGGGACATTTAGGTAGTGTGTGTTCATTTCTTTCACACCAAACCTGATTTTACATCAAAATTACATTTTAATAAATGAGAAAATAAATTTGAAAAAAGAAAATCTAACAATTAGTAAAATAAAACAATACTATTTCAGCAATTATAGTAGTTGATAAACTTAGTCATAAAAGACTAAACTGGCTTATGCACAAATTTCACTTGTGTTGGATCATTATGGTAATTCTTTTTATGGAGTCATTTTGGCTTTGTATAGAAACTACATTGTTGGTGAGAAAGGAGGACAAGGCCAAAAGGCAAACATTTTAGAAACTTGTGCCGTTATGGCTAACTGTTCTGCGATTACTAATAGGAAAGATACTGACTCCAGAGATGAGCATTGTATTCATTAACCACTTTGACAAACATATATAGAGGATATGTTTATATCCCTGCCTTCCTGCCTTCAGTAGGTTCTTTGATGCAGATTGCTGACTTAACCTTCATGAGAACTCAGATATATTAACATTTAAAGGATTTATCAACATTTACAATTTTTTCCCAATAGAGTGTGGGCCTACTCAAGAATGAGCTACTAAGCTCTGAGCTTTCATTTTTATCATTTTTGATTCAACGAATGATGCCTTTTGCCCATTTTCAGTGGGAACACTGGGAAGGAAGTGGCTGATTTTCCCAAAAGTCATGTTGTTTTCTCCAAAACTTGCAGGTAATTTTTCACTTAGTAATCCATCAAACATCTATCTAACCAAACAATGAATAAATCCATACATCCATATATACAACCAACAAATCAGTCAGTTAATCAATTAATCAATCAATCAATCAATTCAACCAACAAATCAGCCAGCCAGCCAGCCAGCCAACCAACCAACCTTCCATTCAACCAACCATTCATCCATTTAATCTAACCTCAATCCATCCAGTAAACCACCAAATCGATTCATCCAACAAACAAAAGTATCTATCCAACAAACCAACCTTCCATTCCTCCATTCAACACTAATGACTCAAGTTGGAACCCCACACAACCAAACCTCTGAACCAGCTCTCACATTATTCACTGACCATCAAACAGCAGCTACATTTCTACACACTTACCAAGACACTGTCTCTATGCGAGTGTGAACTATTTGTGATTTTCTGCAGAAGTGTAAACACTCGAATCCAACTGAGGCCATGTCCACTTCAACAGTTTTTTCACAAAAAACCAAAGCGCAGGTAGAAAAAAAAACTGCATCCATAAGTAACTGGGTAAAGTGATCTGAAACTATTTAAAGAGTGAGTCTACCTAAGTAGAGGGCAACTACTGAAGTAAAAAAAAATACTAATAATTAGAAGCTTATTTCAGCTCCAAGCCGATGCTTTCTTTAAAAACAAGAAGTGGTGAGTATGTCCTGTGATTAAACACATTATTAAATATGCTGTGTGCTTCTGTACATTTCAGAAGATATGCTATTACACAGAGAGCTGGAATGCAATGCCTCGCTCTTTCTCCATTAATCGTGGAGCTCTGTTATCACATGCTGCTGCACCATAACTACATTATAACTGCTCCAAACTTCAACAAAACAAGAATTGGTGTGGTTATGTTTTCCACATGGAAATGACTCAGTAGCTTTCCAAAAAAATATGTGTGGAAGGACAGTGTAACAGCGTTAAAACTGCCGTTACAAAGTAACCGGGTACGTGTGGACAAGGCATGAAATTGTCAAGTAGGTAAAGTTGAATAGAGTGCTAGAGTGGGACACATGTTTAAACTGGTCAGGTGTCTAAGCAGGTATACAAGCAGAGGTATACAATAGTTTCACAGGAGCTAAAGGAGTTTTTACAGGGTCCTTGTCTTAGCATGTATTTGCTTTTTACATTTTAATAGAACGGATATTGCTTTTAGCAAAAATAATTTAAGAATCGTGAAGTTGTTGCAATATGACAATCTCAGATGCTGAGCACCTTGAGGAAAGAAAGATGATCATGGCGCATGTTTTTATCCTTTAGAATGACATGGACCAATGAACTGTAAACCTACATGAATGTCCCCAAAAAAATAAGCTCAAGCTTATGTCTACTTTTTCATGCGTCTGAATCAACACTCGTACTCCTCACGAACTCCACCTTAATGGAGTGCAATTAGCTGATCAGCCCAATGAGTTTTGTACACAATTTCGCCGGCGGGCTTCCCAGGGGCCTCTAACTGTCGACTTCATTTAGCCTGTTTGGGTTCCCACGCTGGGAGAAACGTGCAGTCTCGGGTCTACTGAAGCGGAATAGAACCCCAAGATACTAACTTCAGGAGGCTGATTTACCTGGGGCCGTTACCATGGCAGCACACCCCAGGGAAGCCTCAGAAACTAGAGTGCGGATACTAAAAACCCATCCCTTGCATTTGATTCAAGGAAAAAGATGGAATTTCATGCAATAAACACAGGAGATGGTGTTTTTCTAGCATGTGGAGGAGCCATGGAGACAGACTCTGGATTGTTTTTCCATTCTGGTTCTCATCTGCAAACGTTTCCAGGAAAGCTCATCTTTTCTCCGCTATAGTTGAACACAAGTGTCATGAAAAGGCAGGATCCACAGTAATAACTACTAGACTGACAAGAGCTAGATTTATACAGGCTGGCATAAAGTGCAACATCATTTATTTAATACATTTACAGCATAAGACAAAAGTAGAATGTGAGAGTGCTGCGTATTTGAGTCACATTCAGTGACTCATGTCTGTTACCCAACCAAACCAATAACACTACTACATAATGTGCCCACATGCTTCATAGTAGCATAATTTTGGACAATTTGATGTTGGTAGTTTCTGTCTTTCACAGACAGTTTTTGCCCATTTGGTAGCAGAAGAGAATAAATATTTAGCACTGGCATTTATCAGTGAGTCTGGGAAGAAAGTTTTTCAATCGTTTGATTAGTCAATGAATCTGGTTTAAAAACTAAAATTGAATTAATTAAAAAAAAAAAAAACTCAAAAAGTTACTCTGAGCTGTTGCATATTAACCATTCAGTCTAATGCATTTTGGCCACAATATGTCATTTTGTCTGTTTTGTCACATGTTTCATTTTTTTTTTTTTCAGTACAACTTCAGCTGAGTAACTACATATTTGTGTTGACTGTTAGAAGCTTATTTTAAACTCTGCAATAAAAAATTCTGAATAAAAATAAAAGAATAGAAAATTGTTTCTTGTATTTTTCACTGTAAATCTGAAAAGAAAATGGTAGCAAATTAGTTCCCCGATTACAAGAACGTATTATTTTAGTAATATTTGAAATTTTGATTGTTTTAAACAATTAGTCTTTAGAAATATCACCTTACAATTATTTATTTTGTTTTAAAGTTCACTGATCTAACTTGATCAAATGTCCATTTTTCTTCATTGCTCTACATTAATGAAAGATGACAGAGAAAAAGAAAATTTTGTTTACAGGATGAAGCTGTCATTTTTGCTATTTATTACGCAATATTGTCTTTGGTAACTATAACTAAATAATGTAAAATGTAAAGTGGAAATCCAGGAATCAGTGATGTCACACTGGAGAAAAGCTCAGGCTGGGAATTGGCTTCGGAGGGAATACTGTGCATATGCAATACTGCGCATGTGCAAGAATGAAGTACATAATACGAACAATACAAATTTATTCTCAATTATAAAGTTTTATGACTGTTAGGCCCAAAATCAATATTTTTTTCAAACTTCAACTATTTGCACAGCCCTACTTTCAACCTCTGGAGTTTGCATGCCAAACCACATATAAAAATGTAGACTTTCAAAACTATGGTTGTACGTACAGAGGGCCCAAGTTGTGAGAACATTCTCTCTCAGCTTCTAAACCCTAAACACTTAGCAAACCAGAAATAAAGAGGGTGAACTGATGCAACAAGTGATGCAACTGATGAAACAACAAATTAAAGTTTTGTTTTATTCAACTTTCTAAATTGTTTTAGAACACACAGACACACACTCACACGTTAGTCTGTGAATTTTTGCTCTTGAAATAAAATGCTATTTACCACAAGTAGACAAAAATAAAAATAAAACAACACATTTCACACATTTAAAATGATGCTGTTAAAACCAGCAAAAGCCAGATAAGCAGAAACTCAGCCTGCTACTGTATTTTGTTTCATTTTCCTTTACTAATGAGAGCGCACTCATTAATGAAACTCCCCATTAGTTCGAGCTATACCGTTTTCAGTGGCACTAATAGTCATCGCCGAGCAAAAGTTCATCTATAATCTCACCGTTTCAACTCGGAAAGAGCAGCAACCTGTGTGCATCACAGCATCGGGGCAGATAATAGCCTGATAACAAGGCAGGCTGTGTGGCTTGCGCACCCCATCTGTATGTCTAGCAGCCCACCTGCCTTGTCCTTCTGTCCATCTGTGCAAACGCTCCCACGCTGGCCCAGGCTGCCAGGGACAACATGCGATGATGAATAAACACAAACACAAGCATGCCAAGATGTGATGAGGACAATGGACATTGTAAGAAGTGAAATTAGAATGTTAAATAGGAGCTTAACAGAGAGCATCAAATCGCTATATATCTGTTATTCTATGAGGAGAGTCTTCATTAGAAATAATCACAATGCTTACATCTAATTTCTACATTTATTTATTGGATTAAAGAAGCTAGTCATGCTTGGGCTGAGCAGGTGAATTAACAGGACATAACCAGTCACCTAATAAAGAAAGCACAGCCAGCAACATCAATCGAAAAGAGTACATATAAATTCAAAAGAGAGGTGTAGTGAGAAGTTATTTTATATGGAACAAAAAGGGTATGTAGCAGCTGCAGGTGCCAATGTGTCATATCCAGCAGCCCGAGAGTGCCTCAATAGCTACCGCACTTGTTAGGCATGACTGTTAGGCTGTTAGGCTTTTTTTTTTTAACAGCATTGTCCAGTACATTGAAGAATATTAAGGGATATCTTGGCAATTACATGATCTAACATGTTTCAATTATGTATTGATATTTCAACACGACTTAAGAATATTCCCATTTCAAAAGTTATTAACATTTGTACAGATCAGAATGACTATGCAGAAAATGGGACATACTGTACATGGCTTTACCATTAAATGTGGATATTGCATGTTGAATTTACACCCATCACATGTTTTATAACACTGATATCAGCAGAATATATATCTTCAACTTTTTATTACCATGGTGCGAGCAGAATTGGTCCGGCACTGTAGTGTCACATTGCGGTTTTTCTTCAAATGCTCTTCAAAAATACACCTGAAAAGTCTGTTAAAGTCCACTTGTCATCTTGTCTCTTTTAATATGATAGCTACGTCTAAATCTACTTCTCATAAATCACCAACAACATCAGCTAGCTAATGTTTTACATAAAGGACTATATTCAGACAGCAGGCCAAAATGATTTATTTGCCCATATGTTTCCTGTATTTGGTATTTTTAATGACAGGCTAGACGGCTCATTTAAAAAAAAATTCCAACCCAGGTCGCTTTCATGCATGGTCCTGAATCTCAGCATTTCTTGCAATGCAGCCTCAGATGCCGGAGACTGAAACTGAAACTGTTCTAATTCAAAACACAGTGTTTTAAATCCTGAAAGGGCAGTCTACGGATCCACCAGCATCCACCTGGACTCCAGCACAATTATCACACGACACTAATGGTGAACAGGAGACATGAGCCAATTAGAATACAGGGATTCTTAGGAAAGGCACATTTTGCAAGGAATATATAGGTTAAACTATTTTTGATGCAATATACTATAATTTTTAATAACCACAGAGAGTCAGGACCTCAGTTTAACGTCTCTGAACTTTGCTGTCACTAAACTAGGGCACTAGCAACCAACTGAGACCATAGGGTGAGCACACCCTGCTGGACTCACCATCACCACTTCCTAAAGTAACCTAGTTTCCCCTGAGGTCTCCCTTCCTAGGTACTAACAGGGCTCAGACCTGCTGCAGTTCAGTGTAAAACCAGTCTTTGAGTTACAGAGCATGGCCAGGGTACATCGTTACTGGAGATGTCTTTAAAGGCAATCCGAGCACGCCTAACTCTGCCTTTATCAGTATTCCATAATATTTGCTCTAGTCTCAATCTTTTTTATGATACTAGTAGTGCTGAAAGTTTGGATCCGATCAGATCTTTACGTCATCAAAGCCGCATGTGTGACAGAGAGTAATCACCTAAATGTATATACAGTGCATTCTTGGTGACTGTTTCCTTTTCTGCACATACAAATCTCATCAAAGCTGCATTTTGTTCACACAGAAGATAGAAAGCAGCCACATATTCTTTGTAAAGTGAGCAAACACATTGAAGAATCCTATTTCCCCAGCAACTCAGAAATGCAAGGAACCCTAACCCTAGCTTAAGATCTTTTGGTGGGCATCTATTTTTTTTTTTTTTTTGATACTTGTTTAGGTTCCACACGGCAAAATTCTAAAGGAAAAATTAAGAAGTTTGGCCCTTCTCTGGATAGAGTAAAAAAAAACACTCATATTGATAAAACAATTTAAACAGTCCAGTTTTCACTGAAACCTTTGGAATAAACATTTTAGTATTCAAAACTCAAAATAGTTTTTAGTTTCCAATTGTTTCTTTGTCAATCCAAAAAAGTAACAATACTTTTTAATATTATTAATAATAATAATAATAAGTTAACTACATATAGGGAACAACAACAGACTTCGAAAAGAGTAAATTAACTATCTAGACTGTACTGTGTACTAACACAACAAATAAATATAATACATACAAAAACAGCTACAGACTTCTTGATTTCAAATGTATCTGAAGCATGCAAGATATTAGCTTTTAATTAAATGACTGTAACGATTAACTTAAACCATCTATCAATGACTCATATTTAAGTAAAGAACATATAGTTTTCCCATCTTTTGTAAACAGACAGTCTTCTCAGGCTAAAATATCAATGCACTCGATACAATCTTCAGAGTAGAAAAACTACAGAATATATCTACAGCAAAGGTGACCTAAACTGTTTGAAAATAAAACATTTCCTAATGGCATCTTTTCAAACGCAAGATCAGATTTCACATCTTTAGAGCGTTCTCAGCATTCTTGCCGTGCCAGCGTATTTGGAGTTTTCCCCTCTGCCTCAATTTTTCTTTAACATGGGATGAAAAAATCAAGCGTGCTGCTTTGTGGATAATTCTCAGATTGAGGCACTCGCTGTAACTTCCTGAAACTCAGATATGTTACCTTAAATGCTTTTTGGCACCTCAACGTACTGTTTAAAGATAAATAAATAAAATCTGATGAAAAAAAAAAACACATTTATTTGAAAACAAAGAATTTTATCTCAAATCCAAATGGAAATGACACACACACAAACACACACACAGTCAATGTGCGTGTGCCAAGAACACACTCGATCAAAACAAACAAAGGCTTTTCCATTGAAGGTTTAGCCTTTTAAACGCATGGGGAATTTAAGATTTAGTGTGGGAGGTAATGTTGGGTAATTGTATGGCTGGATTTCGAAAGTCAAAGGTGAAAATACATGAGGACAAAGAGGTGCACTTTTAAGAGAGAAAATTAAGTCTTTTGAGAAAAGAGCTCATTTATTAAAACTGTTAAAAAAGAGCTGATAATTAAAGAGAAAAAAACATTAGCACTGGTGCCTTTAAAGTAAAAAAAAAAAAAACTCAAATGCCTTCCTTCAAAGTAAAACCTAACCAAATTAGCGTTGGACCATTCAGGATGATTACAATAGTGCTGTGTTAACAATTCCCAAGTTCCTGGCAGTCACTCTCTTGACATTATTTTTTATCTCAAAAGTTAACATTATGACACACACATGAATGTTTTCCAACATACAAGACTATAATGATCTCACCAGAATCACTTCCAAGCAAAACACAAGCAGCCAACTTTGAGCACAATGAACAAAGATGCCAGTGTTTGCTTCAGACTGATTTTTGCCAAGAACTGCACTAATAAAGAGACTCAATGGTTTGCTTTTTAAACTCAGCTACATGTCTCAATCCTATCTTCCTGTGGTTAATCATTTCCAACACCGACAAGTTTTCTTTGTTCATAAAGCGTGCAAGGTAAAAGGCGCTCTATAGGACGACAGAAGAGTATGCATTTATCATGGGTGCTCTCTGTATCTATCTCTGCTCTCCCCTCACAATGCAAGCTCTCTAAGGACTCACCAGCGTGAAAAATGGATGAATAAATGCATGAATAAACAGGAAACATATTCATGAGATAAAACATTTATTTTGCATCCTCAACAAAGTGGGTATTGCAGCTTTCCTTGCAGTAAATATTAAATAAAGGACACACTGATCGAGATGAATTAAATAAATATATTGTTTTTGTCACTTCTGATCTCACTTGAGTTCAATTAGAATCAATGTCCTCCATTAACACACAATAGAACATAAACTAAACAAGTTCCCATTTGCAGAAGGGTCCTCGAATGAAAATAAAAACAACCAAAATATAAAAACACTCAATTATTAAAACAGCTTCTTTAAGTATGCATTACTAGAAACTTCTGATGGGGACGCACCGAACATAAGCTCTCGCTGCTTGAAATGAGAAAACAAATAATGTTTAATAACTCAATATTTAAGGTATGCACATAATCACATTGGAATGGAGTAAGCAAGCCGCTCATTAACAATTCCATGCTGCACTCTCAAGTCTCACAGAAACATCCCTGCAACCTCTAAACATAGTGAAATAACCTAAAATGTGCGACAATTACATGACAACAGGATTTCACCAACTGCTCTGGTGTTTTTTCCTCATTAACGTGCTAAACCTTAATTAATAACATCAAATATTCTATTTGTAAAAAGTTGCAAACCATGCTGATTTCAGTATGTAACAATTTGTCCAATAATGTACGCAATCTAAAATCTCAGACAAGATTGAATTTTATTCAAACAACAGGTTCAGCAGCAATAAAACCTACATTTTTGGCTCATCCAGACATAGTTCAAGGCTTCCAATTGCCGAGATGTCTTAGGTTGGGATTACATCTTTACCTTCTTGGCTAGGATAGGATGCACTTCCATTCAATGATAATGTGATATCTCATGATTAAGCAGAGCTTAAAAAAAAAAAAAAAAAAAAAAAACGGGTATAATGACAGACTTATTTCCGTTTAGAACTAGTTTCAGAAAGTTTCACTAGCTACAAAAAAGAGAGACCAAATTTAACCATCAGCTTTTAAGAGTTAGTCAATATCAGACACTTTACATCCAGATGCTTGCAAGAAGAAACATTTTCTGAGCACAAATTATCATACGACTGTTCAAATACCAAATCAAATCTTTCCCCTTCGGGTCCCTTGACTGGATTCATTAATGCAGGAGTAGGTTTATCTCTGAGCAGCCCTGATAACTAAGAGTCCAAGAGCTCTTCAGGGACGAGAAGATCCTTGTGAGGCCACCACTCGCCACGAGGGACCATCCAAAGTTTCTTTTGTGGAGTAAAAGCAAAGTCGCTTTTAATGATTCTCAAATCTAAAGACCTTCAGTTTTTCTCAAGAGGAAAAATGTCTTAATATCACTGAAGGCTGCCAAACTAAATTGCTGAGCCAAAAAAAGCCTTTCTGAGGGAACTGCAACAATTTATAGGACAGATCTAAAAAGTTATTAACCCTCGTGTTCCGCCCCTTACTTTAGTAAATTGACCAGTCCATTTTAACTGCTCTTGAATTGGTACATACTTTATACCAGCAAATGTGTATTCAACATTGTTTAGCTGTAAAGAATGTCTCAAAGAAGGGTTTAACAAAAATTTATTGAATTACAAAAAATACAAATAGTCATAACTTACTCCTGCTGAAATCAACAGATCTAAGTAGGCTTTGAGGTGTACCGGATCAATTTCACTCCAAGTGTCCCCTAAAATACCCTTTCCTCCAGGTTTGTCATATCCACTATAAATTCCTCAATGTACTCTGGTTCTGGCAAAAAAAAAACAAAGGTTGTAGAGTAAGAAGCTGTATTTTACACAAGATGTCACATACCATGTTTGAACTGGTATCATCTTTAGGATGTTTTTCACTCTCGCTCTACTTCTTCTGCACTGGGAGGACGAAGAGCAGGGCAAGTGTCTTGAGGGTGGGTAAGTGGGTGAGTAAATGCTTTCTGCCTGGTGAATTAATTTAATCTGGATACCCATTCGTTTTGTATGGCACTTTTAATTGAACAACACAGGTGTAAAAATGGTTGATTAAAACACTCAAAAACACAAAAAAGTAGATCATCACTTCTTTATGCTCAAGTGCATATTGCGGAGATTATCATAAGGCCTTGAGGTACTCCGATGTAAAACAATTTTTATTTTTCAAGTTGTAAAATGGTCAGATTTGACTCAGACACGACAGGAGGGTCGTGGTATTGAGTAGGAGTTGTCTTTGTTCAGTGATGTTTCCACATCAAATAAACACACATGAAGTTCTACCTTACTCAGACCCATCCCTCCCCCTCCCCATAAGGAACATTAACACCCCAACTAAACACAGACATTCCCTATGCAGAGCAAAGTTTATTACAGATTGTTACGTTCCTGAGTTATCTCGTTTTGTTTTGGTTCATGTAATATCATTGTTTCGTTTTTCCACGTGTGTTTGTTGTTCTTCGTGCTTCCTCGTGTGTTCAACCAGGTCCGATGACGAGGCACCGCCCACTCTCAACCGACCCAATCGCATGTCCGCGACGGGATGACGTCATCAGCGCATCGCCAAATCAACGCTTGACAAATCGCGTCTTTCTGCATATAAGCCGACTGCAGAGTTGGCTCGAGAGCTTGTGGTTCTGACTGGTTGTGTGAAGAAACGGTTCTGTTCCTGAGTTGCTAATTGCTTGTTTTGCCTATGTTGCTGTGCTTGTGAGTCATATCAGTTTATTGTTTGATTACCCACCCTGTCTTTGTGTGTCACAGAGTCGTGCTGGCTACTTCCGTTTCCACACCCAGGAGCAGAGGACAGTTTAGCACGTCACGTGACTTACATTGGGGTTTGTGAGTTAGGTGGTTACCTCTGTCTAATACATTAGTTTAGAAGGGTGCCACATGTTGTATTAGATTGCAGCTAGGTTAGTTACAGAATTACGCTTCGATCCGGAAATCTTCTTACAGTAAATCACTGTACTTCACTAGCTGTTTATCTGAGTAAGTTAGATCACACAGGGAGACTTTGGCATCCCTTGTTTTCTCTCTGTGTTCTGGGTGTTGTTGTTGTTGTTGTTGTTTTTGTATATGTTGTAAATAGTTACCTTGTTGTTTCGTGTATATAGAGTTATTTGCATTCTGGTGACGGTGTTGTCACTGAAATAAATGTGATTCACGGTGTACATTGGTTGTGTTTTACTCATTCTTATTGCTTCCTCATTCATTTCAACTTTCACGTCTTTAAATGTTTCATCTCCAGACATTGTCCATCTTAAAACGTAACACAGATGACTAAAATTATTTTGTTGACCTTTTTCTTGTGACTATAACGAAATGCTGACAAGCAAAATACCCGTCTATGTTGACTAATACCTGACAGGACGCACACATTTTTGTTGAGAAAAATGTGTATATATTTTTATTAGAGGGACTTTTAAATGTTGAAAATTCATGACATTTCTGCTTTTCTGTCGGGTTATTGTCAATGTCTATCTTGATTGCTCTCTAGTATTCCCCCTGTTCTGGTGTGTCTCTATGATTACTCATTATCGTCAGGTGTTTCGTGTTATGCCCTCCCTTCTCCTCGTTCTGAACTCAATTAGTGCAGGCCTTTTTAAGGCTCACTCTGCCTGTGCTCAGTGAGAGTTATTGTTTGTGCATGTTGACAGTCTCTCTTCCGATCGCTTGTCTCGTGTCCAGTTCTGTCTGTACTCGCTATCCTGTACAATAAAGTCAGCTGAGAAACTCACCTCGCATATGGGTCCAATCCTTCATCCCGAACCTGATATTTTCATGATTTGTGACTTCTAAGGGCCCTGGCCATTTCTGTAGCAATGTGCTTCTGTTTTCATGTTTTTGACCCCTACTCTGAACTAGCGTCCAGAGCACTCCTACTTTCACACGTGACACTAGCTGTTGGTGTTCTAAATACATGCATAACTCAACTCAAAACACACAGATGTTCTGTTTCCTACACATTGGTGTCGATGCCTGTTATGCAACGCATTCTCAATAAAATACTACAAGCCTTAGCAGATCCCATCTGCACTAACGTAAGCATTAGTATACAGCATCATCCAAACACCAACATGATCATCTTTGTCCAAGCAGGAGAGAGGCCTAAGCCTTCCAAAAAGCCTGGGAGGCCTACTTGCAACAGCAAAGGACTGGCAACTCCTGGCTGACCTAGACAGAGAGCTAAGATGTTTTGACTCCATCGCAGTCACTCCACTTTGGCCGGACATGGTGTTAATGTCCATGATCAGCAAGCAGGTTCTGTTACTAGAGCTTACGAGGAAGCCATGGAAAGAAAGAGGGCCAAATATGAAGATCTGTTAGCTGAGTGCTAATGGATTTCTCTTCTTGTCCATTCCAAGGATGATTCTGCGTACCAATCTCAACACTATACACTGCATCCTTAAAGTAGATACTCATTTTCATTAAAAAAAAAAGTACATACTGTTTAGTGTGTGAGACAAGAGTGTGTACAATCTGGGACACACTAAAACATTGCTTGATGGAAGTAGTTTTGCCACGTCATTACGAGCGACATGTGCAAGAACTTAACTCCTTTTCCATTCCTTCATAAAAAAAATTCCTATAATAGATATAACACCCTGTATGTTGATAATTATGTGCATCTTTTTTTTAAATAAGTCGTATTTCAGAGTGGTCATGAGTGTGGGCGTTAGAGAAAGCTATTTCCGCCCTAGCACAGTGAATTGTGGGTAATATCAACCAGTTAAAGGTTCATGGACCTACACTTCAGAATCTAACTGGAAAAAGTAAATATCCGGGCACCGCACTTTTTTTTGTGTACACTAGGGTTTGGGACACTCTAATTCTCCTTTCGCACCCATAAAAGTGTGGATTGTTGGACGTTGCCTGAGTCTTTGTGGCGTTAAAACCCCCGACCTTATCTGAAAAATAGCAGATTGCAGCCTAATCCACTTTAACATTTAGGCAAGACCATCAACACAATGCCCACCCATGCTGTGAACCACCATCCAAAACACAACATATGCGGGTCACCACTAAAGCTGCTCCATTGAGAGTAGAAAATGCACATCTGCTTCAGGAAAAGACTAAAGCTCTGACTACAGGGGGTTTCTACAATGTCCTTTCTTATGCCTTTTCTACAGATATGTTATTTTTTGCTCCAATAAAGAAAGACTTAAGAGGCCTAGCAGAGCTAAATGGCAAGCAACTTTAAGAGTCTCTGCATAACACATGCTGCAACACCTCCATCTCTTATTAGGCAGCCAGCTGCCCTTGAAGCCCAACAGACCAAACATGATGAGCAGGACAGCTGTAGCAGCAAACTAGCCATTTAACACCTAGAGTTAGCACCAAGCTACACCGTACTGCCTTTTAAGCTTTTCGCCAACCGGAGGAGGGAGCAGTTTTCAGGGTTCAGTTCAGAAAACCTGTTGGGAATTGTAAAACACGACACACCACGCACATAATAAGCACTGCTTGTTTAACTCTAAACATTTCGCTGGCTCATGGGATGAGAAAGCTGCAGGGGAGTTTTCCTTTTGACCTTTACAAATAGAGCTGTGTCTGAGCCAAAACTGGCCTACCTCTCACTTGGCCGTGTCTTTGCAGCAAGCTCCTTTTATTTCTATTTCATGTCACACCAGTTCCTACTCCATACAGTCGCCCACGGCCTTGTATTGTGCTTTAATGAGAATTAGCAGCGAGTGCTAGCAGACGGGAAGAATTATGTAGTGGGCTGAGGCTTTTATTTGGACATCCTTGGCAGCAATTTCATTACGGTCTCAAAAGCAGACTAAAAACAAGGTCATGAACAAAAAACAGGTGAGAAAAACATAAATGCGTCTTTGTGATGATCAACGGGACAAGTTTACTTTTTCTACAAATTAAATTTTATTGATTGAATGCAAAATTATATGTTGGGCATTACAACAAAAGTTGACCCAAAAGTCAGTGTTTAAATTAATGTACTACAGCTGTCAGAGGGCTGTCCTTTTTATGTTCGCCTTTGTTCTAGTTATTGTATTCAAATGTACCCCATACTATTAATCCTTGTGTTACTGTTGTTGTTACTCCCATGTGTTCACTGACTGTCATGGTATCCATGTCCAGTTGTTTCCACTCCACATCGGTTATTAATTACCTTGTTCCACTGTTACCTTGTTTCACTGTTAACCTACCAGTCTGACATCTGTTTTCTTGTTCATTATCTTCCATGGTGATTTTTTGAGTTCATGCTCTAAGTTTGCTTCCTTGTGTTTCAACCGTTGTAATCCATAATAATGTTAACTATTTAAATCACAACCCTATTTGTTAAAAAGAAGGAGGAGAAAGAGAGAGAAAGGCAGATGAAGAGAGAGAGAGAGAGAGATCAATAAAATTTGTAAAGGAAGAGAATGAGAAAGAGGAAGAGAGAGACAGGGTGAGAAAAAAAGAAAGATGGAGAAACAGAAAAAGTGTGAGGTATGAAGTGAAGAGAGAAAGGATAAGAGAGAAAAATAGACAGAAATAGAGATATAGAAAGGAAGACAAAGAGAGAGAGAGAGAGAGAAATAAAAAGATAGATAGAGAGAGTAAGAGAGAGAGACATAAAATTTGTAAAGGAAGAGAATGAGAAAGAGGAAGAGAGAGACAGGGTGAGAAAAAAAGAAAGAGGGAGAGAGAAAAAGTGTGAGGTATGAAGTGAAGAGAGAAAGGATAAGAGAGAGAAAAAGAGACAGAAATAGAGATATAGAAAGGAAGACAAAGAGAGAGAAAGAGCAATAAAAAGATAGATAGAGAGAGTAAGAGAGAGAGAGAGAGAGAGAGAGAGAGAGAGAGAGAGAGAGAGAGAGAGAGACATAAAAAGACATCATACACATTTAAGAGGTCACCAGGACAGTTTTTTGGTGATCACAAAAAGACTGCAAACCTTTATCGAAACAATAACCCTAAACGTACCTGTCAATAAGCCTAAATGTACAATGCCAAGTCCCCCAAACATCACAGCCACAAGTGTAGGTTACCAGTGTGCAAATGTATTAGTGTGCAATTACGTTCAACAGTAATGTTTGGCTCTCAATGCACACTCATCACAAAAAGCCATTCCAAAGTCCTTAGCACTTTGTTTAATGGTCATCTAAGACAAACATATAGAGCCAATAGCATTACAGCATTATAATCCATTTCACTGCATGTACCTGCAAGCACATAAGCACTCTCTGAATGTAAACACACTCTTACTCTCATGAGCAGGCCCTTATTAAGATCTCCAGTACCTGCAGATAAACACCCTTTGTACGTCAGACTCAATGGAAGTAGTTGCTCACTCTCTCTTCTTCTAAAACACACACACCGAGTTGGTAGGCTCAGCGGGAGAACCACATGCTGTGTGCTAAGGGACACGGGTGTTGCATTATACCAGAGGTGACAAATGAAAGCTGGCATACTAAGAGAAATGGCAGCTAATTTGGTATGCTAATGTGTGAGGGAGAAGGAAAACACAGGGGGCTGGCTTGAGCCCACACAAGAAAGATCAATTCTCTCCAACTGGCACCCGCCATCCTTTGGTTTCTCTAGACTCTCCCACTGGGAGGACGCTACAAACCACCTGGGACCCAGCACCTATTCTTCAATTTGATTGTTGCTTGGGAAAAGATGTGCAATGCAAAGCAACATTTGCAAAAGTGTAAGCTAGCAGCTAGCTATGTTGGGCAACAGTCTTACAACCTTTCAAAGTTGTAAGAACACTTACACTTTCAGGTTAAATAAATACGTAAAGAAATATGAAAAATCTGCCAAAAGACTACTATTTTAATTAAGTCAAGCCTTGTCTCTTGACAAAAAAATGTCCTCTAACTTGAAGCACACCGAAATACATCAATAGGAAAGTCTTAGGAGAGAGCAATAGACTTGAAGATAAACAATGTGAACTTTTTGTGAACAGTTTATTGCTGCATCAGCTATTGAGAGCTCCAAAACTGAAACTGGTTTCGCTATTTGTAAAATAAATAAATACATATTTTATTGAAGCCAGCCACAAGGACCTAATGTAAGAGCTCGTGTAACAGTTAACTGGAGAAAACTTTTTTGTAAATTTCAGCTAATGTAGCAAATAGCTACTTTATCAAAATGAACTTGCATAGACACTGTGTAACAGTGTTTACTGGAAAAAAAATATGATTGGTAGTTTTCTTTAAAAGAAAGTCAAGAATTGCAATACAATCATGTTTTCAGTATAAATTAAAAAACTAAAAAGCTATTTAAAAACAATGTGCACATGTAACCTGCGTGGTAGTCCTCGTGAGATTAGTGACAACAATGGCAACAAACCCAAAGTGACTGTGTGTGAACTGTTACAACAGGTAGCTTATCCACAGGAGATGATGGAGCATGGCGCCAGGTCAAGACAGGATCAGAGCTAATAGAGACTAGAGCAGAGGAACTCAGCAGATAACTTGTGCTCAAGACAGCAGTTGACCAGACAGAGAAGGAAGAGGAAATATAGTGACCAGTATGTATGACTTGTGACAAAAATTCTGGTGATTGACTACAAGGAAATTGCCCAGTGACTGATTCTGATGTTGTCCGACTGCAGTTGAAAAACAAAATATATTTAAAATATTAAAACATTTGCTTTTCCCCTTTGCATCAATGTTTATAGCTCTTCAATAATGAAACAATCTGTTTAATCAATTCAGTTTCATTTCAATCCAACGTTACCAGAACAAACTACTGACATGTAGGATGCAAACAAGAAAGCAAATTAAATGAAGACACATGTTCGATGCATAAAACCATCTGGCTTTTATTTGTTTTATTTCTGGTGTACTGTTAGGCAATGATTCAACCCATATTTTTGCTACGCTAAACTTCTCTTAGAGCACCGGATCAAACGCCTCCTCAACCCGACTAAGCATCTCTCTAAACGACAACCAATCACATTAAAGCCTATCGGACATGCATTAGTTACTCGATCACTCACACACACCTATACTCCATGTGTCTTAAGAAGGGCTGCAACACACACCTGAGGCGAGAGTGTTGGGGCTAACAGCGAGATCCACACAATGACAGAGTGTCAATACAAAGCAATTTAAGGGCGCATGAGAAATCGACCCCCCAGATAACAGGCAATTTCTCTGCTCCGATGACTCCTGTGGACAGCCAAATAAGCACAAAAACGAGACGAGAAAAAGGGAGTCTACTGCTGCGAAGCTGTGATTTGGATCACGATGCACTGGTTACTATTACACGTTCACTAGTGGATTCACTTTCTCTGTGTCAAGTTCTCTTTTATTATCTGTCCTTCTTGGTCTTAAACATGCACACACTTATATTCAACCCACCATTCCACTTACACCTTCATATGAAAACGTCTGGGAAGATTGAAAGGTGTAAAACGTATATTGAGGATTGAGATTGTGTAGAAAGGGTGCCATTCCTACAAATACAAATTACAATTTTGAGATCAGCAATGACACATTAAGAAAGTAAAAATTTAAATATTTTATTCTCTATTTTTATATTCTACCAAAATAATATCAATTGCCTAAAAGCTTCTGATTTGCTGAAATAGCTGCAGTGTTGAAGAGTCTACTGACACCCAATGGATAGTCAATTCAGCCTTTTTTTTCCTCAATACTTTTTTAACAATAATTAGAGAGATCAATAGAGAGAGAGAGAGAGAGAGAGAGAGAGAGAGATAAAAAGATGCATTGCACATTCAAGAGATCACCAGGAAAGGAGTTTTGTGGTGATCACAAAAAGAGATTTTTTTTTTCTATCAAACCTTTATCAAAAAATAAGCCATTCTGGGAATAAGCTACTCCCCAAGTTAACTACTCAACATCATCATATTAAATACTCCATCTTAACATGCATGCAGAAGAGTAATTTAACTCTCCCATTATGTTTTTCCATTAAAAAAAAACACTTTTATTACAACAAGCTGAGAGCTATCCTTCAAGAATAGTTTTTGCTAGTGCTCCCAGAGACCTGCCTGCTAACAGGGAGTATAGCTTAAAGTCTGACACTTCCTTCAGGCAGTGTTTGGTAATAGGGAAGGTTGTCAATCACAAGCTGCTTCCCAAAGAAGACAGGCAGGCTATATATATATTCCCTGTGTTTTGGAATTAGGATAATATTTTTGTAATTGTATAGATTTGAGAAAACCAACACATTAATTTATAAGAATTGCATGGAACTGTGTTGGAGAAATAGTCTTTCAATACATAACAACCTATCAAAGCAGTCACTGGTTTGTTAAAATGTCACATTTTTTGTGTTATTATAATGTTGACGGACCTATTTTCTTATATGATCATAAAAAATGTAATTTGGCTAGAGACCTCCAGATTTATTCAAACCTTAAAGTCTCATTACATTAAGATCACATAACCAGCCTACTAAGCCCTTAAAGGAGCCCTTTTCTGCTGTTTAGTGCATTAAGTAAAAAGTGATAAATGGACAATTAGTGCCTTTAAAGTGTGTTTAAATAATCATAAAAAAATTTCCCAATTTGACTTAATGAACATCATGTTTTTTGAGGAAAGAAATAAGAAGACAAGACATAATCCAGAATCCACCGCTAATGGAGGTAAATATTGACAAGAATTTTTTTCTACGAGCCCTTGACATAATGTCTTGATATTACCCCTATTGTAATTTTGAAAGGTTCTTTTTTTTATTTTGGAGGTCTTAAACAACAGGTTGACACCAATGCACAACCGAAAAAAGCTTCTTTTTTAAGTATGTATTTAATTTTATCAAATTTGGCCACATTTCCCAGATTATTTGTTTCTTGACTCGTACGTACTAAAGCCCTCTTTTAAATGATGCAACTGGATCTGTTTATTTAATTGAGCTTTATCGGTCCCAGTTTTGATCATGTTTTATTATAGGAGACATGACTACCAATACAAAAAGTACAATATATGCAACATAAAGCAACAAAACCTAAAAAAAGTCTAAAAGTCTAAAAAGAATAAAAAGTCTGAGACGAGCTCACCTGAGAAGTTCGAGTCTCGTCAGTTAATTCAGCATTCAGGGTCCTGAGTGAAAATATGGTACTCTACAAAAAATAAATTCAGTCTGCTGCAGACGCATATAAACTATAACATTTTCCCATCTTGCATGCTCTATGTAGGCTCACATAATCCGGTTTACCTGATTCAACTACAATCTGCAATGGAGAGCCATTACATTGATTTTTGGGGGAGGAGTTTAGTTTGCTGCAAGGAACGATTTCTTGATTTCTCTTTCGATGCATAATAAGATGTGTCTGAACTGCAGTTCCTCAAGTGTCCACGTGAGGTTCTCATTCACTTCAATGTTAAAACTGACCAAAGTTTGTACTGACAAAAAAAAAAACAACTCTGACTCTATTATGATAGAGATTGCTAGTTTTGACCTTCATGAACACCCTGCGGGAGGTGACTTTTATAATTGATATTATAATTTGTTTGACTGAAGGTTTAAATTTTAACACATCTTAAAAAAAATCAGACATCTTCACTATGGCCATGTCCCACCTCTGTAGATGGTGTCAATTACTGGCTACCCCCACTACAGCCATTTTTAACTTTGCAAGAAGCATATGGGTGACGTCACAGACACTCTGTCCATGTTATATACGGTCAATGGCATAGTATGGATGTATGTCAAAGAATCACTTAAAAAAAATTTGATTTCATCGACTCTTTCTTAATAAAGACAGTAACTGGATACAGAAGCACTTTCAGATTCACAGCTTAAATTGGGTGTTCCGCAAACATAAACTTGCTTCCCACCATATAATATTCAAGAATCAATACTTGAATAATTGTTCTTTTAAAAAAAAGAATGAGATGAAACATAGCAAGATTTACAACTGTGACAACAATACTGATTTCATGCAACCTTTAGAAATGTCTCTGAGCAATACCAATATCCATTAAAAAAAGACTCCAGCAACTCATGTTGTATCTGCGATAAACCATGTTTTAGTAAAGCTTGATGACGTAACAACCAGAAAATTAACCATGCACATTCAGACCGAGGTCAAATTGCAAAATATGGTTAATAGATCAGATTCAGGACCACATTTGTAGGCTGTCTCAATCAGATTTTTTTTAAATATCAATGAGTAGTTCAGATGGTCATGAATATATCGGATAGAGGTCTCCAAGAAATCTGATTATTGGGGTTCTGAACATAGCCATGGAAGACAGACAAGGGGTGCTTTTACAGTAGGAAAAAAATAAATAATTTGAAATAAGCATTTATTTTAAATAGCATTTACATTAACTGCACTCCCACGTTAAAATGTAAATAATTAAAGCTAAGTCATCAATGCATTGTTATATTTAAACCTTCATGGCACTGCAACACCTCAACACTCCTGACTTTTGTGCTGGCAATTTATACGGTGAAATAATGTCTTTCTTAGTTTGAGAAGCATCACATTAAAAACCTGTTATCACACATTTTTGTTTTAGATAACGGAATAAATCATGAGAACGAATAAACGGATAGGAATGCAGTATCATTACTCTTCTAACAAGGTTAAGGCTGATCATCTATGGTCTTGCTCAAGGTGTTGAAGTGTTTCACTAAATTTCAAGGTTCCAGAGAGCAAAATAAAAGAGACTCCAATGAAAGATAAAATCAAAGAAGGCTTTTGAACACATCATGTGGGTAAGAAGGGCCAAGATGAGAGTGGACTTCCTTTGAGAGATAGTTCATAAAGCAGTCTCTGACATTTCACATCCTCCAAAGAATATCAAACACAGGGCTCCAAGCTCCATTGCTTGCACTAAAATTCTCCAAAATCCAGACAGATCTGTCATTTTGATCCTCATCCTCGCAGCGTGTCAATCTATAGGGCATTAGATATAAAAGTTTGCCATTAATCTTTCTGGCTAATGTGAGATCACACAAGAGGGTGTGAAAAAAAAAACTCCTCTTTGGCAAAGGCTGTGTCACATCCAACAGATCATAATCATGTGAAAATCACAAGTGAAAAGGTGTTGGATCACAGCAAGGTAACCATAGTAACACAGGTGATTTGTACCTTCACCCTCTTCATTGCATTCAAAGAAAAGATCTTTTCAGAGCATGAAAAAAATGTTTGTCATTAGCGTCAGGTAAACACAAGATATGAGATATTAAGATGCAAAATAAATGAGATCTCGATTTTGTTGTACAATCCTTATGCAGCTGTTATTGTGACATTTTTTGCTATAGTTCATGTTCTCGTTGACTGTCCACTGGAAAACCTGGATCAATCACTGTAGGTGCCATCAGGTAAAGGAGGTGCAAACGCTACAGGCTGCATGAAATATTTAAGAATTATTAGCAACGCATTTGAAAAAAAAAATGTTATAAACAATTTTCATTGTCTTTTAGGATATATTTAAGCTTAGCTATCTTAAGACATATTATACCCTTCTTAAGTATTTAGAATAAATGTGTGACTCATCTATGCTATCACTGCGCCCTTAACTTTCAAAAAGCCGTCTTTACTAGGGCTGTGTATTAGCAAGAATTTAGTAATATGTTACACATCACGATACAGTTGTCACACACACACACACACACACACACATATATATATATATATATATATATATATATATATATATATATATATATATATATATATATATATATATATATATATATATATATATAGTTTGAAGGAAAGTCTCAAAAAAACTTATGCAGGAGTTGAAGCAGTGTATTCTGGGCTTTTATTCAGCAATTTGTCTTCCTGGAGGATTAGCAAGGACCCCCGTATAGCTAACACACTGAGAAAATCACGAGGCTTCTCTGTGAAGCCCTTTAAGGGAAGGATGATCATTGTGTTTATTAAGTGTGTTTATTTGGTCATGTTTATATTTATGAATTTACTTTTGTGTTTTAATTTGAACCTAAATGTGTATATATAAATATTTTCAGCCTTTGGGTTTTTTTAATGACGTGGGAGGAAAAGGGGAAGAAGGGAGGAGATAAAAGAGGAAATGGGAAGAGTGATGGGAGATCGCGGGAAAGACAGAGAGAGCGAGGTTGGTTCCCAGACCGAGAACCAAAAAGTCTACCTCGGGTAGCTATCTGAGTTTGCGGAGGCTAGTTTGCTGGAAAGCTGGTGTGCACAACACCGTCTAGGGGAGCGTACTTGTACGGGATGTACTTGTATTAGTAATTCTCATTTTGGTACTTGGTATCGGCAACAACTCAGATCTAAGTAATTGTACTTGTACTCTTACCTGTATTGAAAAAAATTTGGTATCTGTGCATCCCTGCTATTTACCAGTCAGAACATTAGCATTTCATCTCACAGAACATGGTGTCTCTTTCATGAACAAAAAGTTCCAAGTCCTTTCTACTAACCACTCAAATACTAAATAGTACTAACTCTTACCATTTGAAACATCAACAAAGCAGTCTGCAAGTCATTCAAAATAAGGTCTAAAAGTAATGAACACACCAAATCCACTAGTTCAATAAAATATTTCAGCACTTTAAAAAGTATTTGCCTTAAAAAAAAAACTAGTTTACAGCTGGTTTGTCTTAAAGTTCTCATTTTTCATGTGAAGGTTCTAATGGAGGAGCTGGCACTTATGTGTAGCTTTTAGGACACTTCTTTGTACAGGGACAATGTCTCCTGCATTGGATGAAACTCTCAGCAGAACAGTGCTCATTTAGCCTCTTTCATTTCTTCGCACAGTCTCTTTAAAGTCTATTTTCCCATCTTTGCATTTTTGCACAAGTTGAACTTGGTGGAAATTTGATGGAATGGTTCAGTATGTTTTGAATGTAATTTTTTTGGGTGCTCAAATGACATCAAAAACATAACTTTTAGGCATGAGAAATCGGAAGAGTGACAGAATAATCAAAAGGTTTTTTTCTCTCTGTAGAGGCACATTTCCACTAAAACAGCTTTATAACTTATTGACTGTGTTACAGAGATTAAAAAAGAGCTTTAATTTGTTTATTTAGAAATTTAATCTTGAAGTGTTGTTTCAAGAAATAATATTTTTTGCATTTGCAAATCTTACTGAAACCAGTTGTAAAGCATTTTTTCTGAAAGTAAATTGTCGAAGGCTAAAAAAAAATATGTTTGGCTATAGCACCAAATGCATAGGCTACTCTTACACTTCCAGGTCAGACAGCGTATTTGTTCTGCATCTAGATGAACTGCTTCCTCTGATTGCTCAGTAGTAGGCGCTATAACAATAAATGGTACTATAATCTTCAAGTCTTTTTGAACTTCCACACAATAAAGGTAAGATTACACAACCATGCACGTTCAACTTTCAATATAACTTGAGGAATGTTTTTCATGAGGCAACAACACTATAAAATGCTAGAAATGTCACAAAAAAACAAGTTAACATAATATGGCACCTACCTTTAAAAACAAAGGTCAGCCCCAACGGATCCTTTTACCAAACTACAAAAAAAATTGTATAAGGAATAGTAAACATTTAGCCCCTGAAAGACTTACACATGTACTAGACACAGCATAGACATCTCCAAATGGATGCATATTGTTACTTCTCATTTCCTAATGATGCGAAAACTGTAGTGCAGAAGCTTTATTTGAGTCTTCCTCACAGAAAGTTTGAGCAAAACTGCCCAAGTGAACTGCCTGAGGATATGTGTAATTGGAAAGCTCAAACCGCAAAACGTCTCTGTAGAATAGAGTAAAAGTAGTAAAGCTTGTGAAATACTCAATTAGCTGACACAGTATTAGACTAAAGTATTTACAGAATTATTAAATATTTAGCGTTCTTTCAGCTGCGGGAACAGGACATGTTTATTTAAAGACACAAGTAGTCTATCGCCAAATCCCTTTAGCATAGAATACTGGCTTTCTTGTTTTAACTGTCAGATTTCACCTCGAAATCTCAGGGAGTTTGGAGCTGTTTAATGTGTTCGCTTTACAGAAAAGGGAATCCACTGTTCAATGGAAAGATCGACTCGAATACAGGTGAAGGCAGTTTTGAAGCAGTGGAATTTAGAAAAAAATTTGGCAGAATGTACAAATGCAAATTTGGCAAGTTGTTGCTTTCCCTGACAATCAATTGCACAACAATTACAGTGATTAGATCCAGACTTTAAGCAAAACTTTTTTTAATAAATAAATTTACTTTAAGTTTCAGAGACACTCTTTCTTGTGATTAAAATAAAACCCTTGGAAGGAATTTTTTTTATTGTGTTTGGGGGATTTACACAAACATCAATGAGCCACATTTCTGTCCAAACAGCTGGGAAATTTAGATTTTCATCTGAGGTCTCCTTTAAGGGACATGTTATAAATGTTTCCAGCTGTAGGGTTTTTTAATAGGCCAAAACACAAAACAAAGATTATTTCAGGGTTGTAAACTTTCTAACTGTGAAAACTCTGGCTGAACTACTTTCATTCATTTCAGTGATGAACGTTAACAGGATTTCTTAACGACTCTTGATGCATCAGAGCCACTATTTCTTTGCATGTGTTAGAAATGAATTCAGGTTGTTTATAAATTAGTACGATGGCCGATAACCAGTGGCAGCTCAGACCAATTGTCAATTATAGGATGCCCCTTCGGAAAAAAAATTCCACAAGATTTCACTATCCAAAATGACATAAATAATAAAAAATAATAATAATAATACAAAAGCCTGCTATGAAGGAAATGTCATACGCCAAGTGTAATCAACAGGACTGAGTTTAAAACTAGAGTAATAATTACATTAATATCTCAGTTTTGTATTAAGTTTTGTCTAGTTTAAGTTTGCATATCATTGTAACTCTCCACAAAAATAGCACTAATAATTTCCAGTACTTTTAAATCTTCTAAAAGCACCATAATTATAATAGGCTGTGCGTGCAGTCAAACGCAACATGCATAATAACAAAAAAGTAAACATACACCAGTTATCAAGAGTCTGACCTACAGAATCTCTTGAAATTTGATTCTGCCACTTGTTCTCAATTCATTTTCATTGCTTATTTATAAGCAGAAGATGAGATTCATAAGGTGACTCAGACCTATGGGATGGTGTGTTGAGAAGAAATATCAATAAAATAGCACTCTGCTTCATTTCATTGAACTAGGGTAGCCCAAGGGGAATCTAGGTAGTTTGCCAATAACTAAATCATTGATCTCCTAAGGTTACAGTGAACTTAGAGGAGAATTGCCTTGTTCATATAAAAGCAGCCGCATGCTTGAACCAAATAAAACCCACTCAAATAATATAATGAGATTTACGGGTATTTAGGAAATGAAACGTAATTGTCTTGTAAAGCTTTCATTTTGGCATGTGCTTTAGTGGTAATTTTGATTTACTGGGAAGTGAATCGAATGCTGACCTTTTCTTACATTAATGTACATTTAGATCATGTATGATATTCATCAAACAGGGAGACACTCTCTGTGACATTGTCCACAAAGAATGAGGGGACAAAGTCCCCTTTACCACTCACATATAATCAAATCTAAACATAAAATCAAGTAGCATTGCTGATGCTTTTGTGCATGCTTAGCAGAGTGCAGAAATTTATTCCACATGTGCAATAACTAATTTGTTGTCAACTAATTACCTATTCACAAACTAATTATGAGGTTTCAACATTAAACTTTTCAGAGACATGCACATGTAAACTAAAGCATAAAATAAAACTATACAAACTAATTTAATTAAAACATTTATCAAATAAAAAAATAAAAATAACTTCTGTAAAATGGAAATGAACATTTATGATTCAGATTAGAAAAGTAATACCATAATACATAAAGTGGGTTCTAGGGTAAATGAACAGATTATGCAACACTTTTTATGCATTTTGATTCTTTCATTTTTTAATTCAAAATCAAAAGAAAGCTTTTCTAGAGATCAAATGGATTTCAGGGATATTGCATAAAAATTATTTTTTCCATCTGCTGAAATCACTGTCTGTCACACATAAGGGTAAAAAAAGACACGGCCTTATCTTGTGTTAAAAACATTGTAATTGTTGTGGGACTTGTAATTATCCATTGTGATGAAGCGATTAATGAACGGCTTCGTTGTTAATGTAGTATTCTTGATGATGAGTTCTTGATGGGTTTGGCCACTGCTGCCATCTTTGCATCATCAAAAATCACATTTCACATGACAGAATTACACCTGGAAATGTAATGCATAATACATTTAAAGCTTTAACAAATGTTTCTATTACAAGGCAAGGCAATTTTATTTGCATGAATCACATGTAAAAAAGTGGCGATTTAAAGTGATTTATAGAAGAATAAAACAGATCACCGATAAAAAAAAAGACAGTAAAATAGATCAAATAAGGGATAAGACATTACAATTCATTAAATAAAAAACAAAATTATACATGCAGTGCTGTTTGAACAGCAGTGCTCAATCAGTGAACACATTTAAACAGATGGGTTTTTAGTCTAGATTTTAATGTGACTACATTGTAGCTCCTCTAATCCTATCTGGAAGCTGGTTCCGGCTGCGGGGAGCATAGTAACTGAAAGCAGACTCTTTTTGGAGTGAACTCATGGCAATTCTAACTGATTTGGACCTAATGACCTGAGAGCTCTTTTTGGTTTGCAAGTCAATAGATCTGTGATGGATTTGTGTGCCTAGATGTTTAGTGACTTATAGACATGCAGTGGCACTTTAAAATCGATTCTCTGGTAGTCAGTGTAGTGACCGAGGACTAGTGTAATCTGCTCCGACTTTCTAGTTCTGGTCAGTATCTATGTAGCTGCATTCTGAATAAGCTCCGGCTGCATTAAGGTCTTTTAAGGGACACCAGTTAGGACACCATTACAATAGCCCAGCCTGCTGGTGATAAAAGCATGAGATCGTTTCTCTATATCCTGCCTGGAGACAAAGCATCTAATCCTTGAAATGTGTCTGAGATGTTAATAAGCAGATCAAGTTATTGCTCTTATGTGACTGAACCTGGTAAGTTGTAATACTCTTATAGCTCACGTTACCATAATGACTTCAGTTTTCTATTTATTTAATTGAAGAAAGTTTTTGTCCATCTAGCTCTTAATCTCATCTAGGCATTTATAGGATTTGTAAAAAGGCTGCAGTCATTTGTAGAAAAGTACTAAGTAGATCTGAGCGTCATCAACATAACTATGATAGGAAATCTGCAATCTTCTCATTATGTGACCCAGAGTTAACATCCACAGGCTGAACAAAAGGGAGCAAGAGTTGGTCTTTGAGATACATGAGTTTAACATGTGATCACCTATACTCACATAGAAGCATCTCCCTTCTAAGTATGACCTGAACTTTTCTAGCACTGTATATAATAGAATGCAGACAATAATAATACAGACAAATTCAGACAAACATCGTATTTATCAGAATTTGTCTAAACTTAACTCAAACAAATTAGCCTAGCAAAGTAAGCCTTCTGGAAGCAAAAACCAGTTTCAGATTTTTAGCTTTGTTTAAAAAATAATAATATTCACATTTACAATGCATTTCCAGTACTTTTGTGTCTGCACATGTATGGTAGGGACATCTGTTGGTGTAAAAAAAATCTAATAGAACCCCGGGTCCCAGGAAAACAGGCGGTCAATTCAGAATGTAAAATAAATAAAATAACATTATTAACCAGATAAGGGTCATTTCAAAATAAAGTTTCTCTTTAGAGAGGTTGCAATAAGTTTAGTTTTTGTTCTTGTAAAAATTTCATTTGTTACTGGTTTTCGTTTTTGTTCCCCGAGTTGGTTCAGAGCTCTTTTCAGAATGGCACAATGGTAAAAAATACTGTAAATACCCAACAAATAGCAAGCAATAACAGTCAATTTATAGTGGGTTACAATGACATTGAAAATGTTTAGAACCAGTCCCGCAATATATTTGATTTTCTATAACTCTTGTCAGTAATTTTCTGTAAAAAAATGCCACTAAAACCAATGCATGGTTCTAACCCAGGGGTCGGCAACCCTCGTGGCTCCCTGGAGCTTTTTCAAAAATGTAAATATATTTTTTTGTTTTAAGATGGTTTTTACAATGTATGGTTCTAACCAGTGGCAGAGAATAAACCATTACACAGTGTTCATCGGATGTCAGAGTCAGCATGTAAATCCTTGTATTCAGTTACATAGTAGTTAAATCAAACGCAGAGAGCAACAGGCAAAAATGGACAATTTCACTAATCACCCAGCACATCAAACGTTGACATCAGTCATGAAAAGGGAACTGACATTTATCAACATACAGCCAACTATTAGGTACAGAATCACTGCACACATGAGTCCTTTACTGGAGGACGCGGTGTCCTCGACTCACACTGATCTTCCTGTCCCACTGGGCGTCCCTGCCATATAGTGATGAATAAGCCCTGATATAATGAGAGGACATGCAATGTAGGGCAGGCGAACACCATCTCTGTCAGTATAGGGGCCGCTAGGGGCCCCGGGGCTGCGGTTCTCCATTGAGGACTAATTCTCCCCCCTGACTACCCATGATGCATTGAGCTCAAGCCTGCTACTCTTCTATAAGGAGAGGAGAATGTAAGTACTCTCATATATTATGGGCGAGCAAATTAGTGCTGTGATGCATGCATTAAACATCTTGATGGTGGTAATACTGTGTGCATGAGAAAGACGTGTCGAGTGCAACAGCCAGAGAACTTCTTGAGTTTATAGTATCACACACCGTGTAAGATTGCACCGCTGTTTAACAGATAAAAAAAAGAGCATCCATATGAACAGAAACTGATAAACTGTCGTGTTAATTTTTTCTCTTAAAAAAAAACCCCCATTAGAATTCAGGTTGGTGACTTTTCCCCAGCACACAGCTCGAGTGAAGTGATACTCAAAGGATTTGTGACACTGGGTCTTTGACAGCTTCTTACTATTGATTTCTTTTGTCTCTTTCAGGTGTGGTGAGTTATGACTGCATGACGGATTGCCAAGGATAGCATGGAAACACCATTATCTCTAACCTTTGGATGACTCGTACAACAACAGCAAAAATGATTGCACAAATATAAAGCTTAAAATGCACATACATGCTTTATTTATCAATTTTTTCATCTTTAAAGCAAAGGTACTAATCCTAACCAGTAATTTGGGTTAAACATCTAATTGAATTTGCAATTAAATCAGAATAAGAATTAACAAAGAAACTGCAATTACAGTCGTGTGATTAAACACAGTCACGTGAGAGTATGCTTTAATGTGTTTGATTTATTACTGGCTACTGATTTACTTTTACACAAGGTTTTATATACATACAATGCAGGCAGTTCAAATCAGCAAATAAATCATTGAAGACTATAACATTTATTTATATTGATTGTTGCCTCACATGAGTTCACTCAACTAATGTTTAGTTAATTTAACTATTGCTCTGTATTGATTTCAATAATTTGTTATTTTTGAAAGAATATAGAAAAGAAAAACTTAATAATAATGCCTCCAACATACATAAAGTATAACTTATAAAATTATTTCCAATAGTCCTTCAGTTCAGTTCCAGTGAAACTGGGGAAATCCAGAACAAACGTTGGACTGGATGTGCTCTAAATGTGGGAATGTTTTGGAAAATGCATCATCAATCGAGATAAGCCAACAAAAAAAAAACACCTGCTCTTTCTCCAAGTTCCAATGTCATTTCTCTTTCTACCTCTCCTCTCCACTCATTATACTGGCTCTGTTTAAATAATGGGGACATCTATACAGAAACACACTTCGAGCTCTCTCCGCTTGTGCTATCAGCAGGATACACGCGCCACTGTGGAGGATTCTGGATGGGGGAATCTACACAATCTGACAGCAACTGGGAGTCAGCATGTATTCACTCTGGCAAGTCATATTTCCTCTTTCGGGTAGACACCATTTTTCCCTTTCATCTTTCCGGGAAAGATCTGCTCTGGCAGGTCCCTTATTTTCTTGTGCACTTTAATTTTGTCTGAACACCTGCCACTGCACAAATAAGCATTCAGCGTCTTCATCATGTCTTGTAGGACGTGGGGAGAAAAGGTCTTGACCTCACCTCCACATCTACTTCAACACTAGTGTATCTGTAAAGTCTCTATATTGCAGATTATAAACCAAACTACTGCTGTGTTCATTTATCTCCTAACTCATGACACTTTCAATGAACCATTCTGTTTATCCAAACCTATTTGATTCAAATACATGCACCTTGAGTTGTAGCTCTGACAAGGTCTCTTCTTTTCCTAAATCACATAGTAGTTTTCTCTTAATTTCTCTGCGCCTGCTGCTCATATGTTTCTATTTTCATCTATGACTGCTTCAATATTCATTACAAACATAAAATGAATGACCTCAATCTGTCTGTCCTGGTTAGACACTCACACTACATTCTATCACAAACACACACGGAGAAGCCTCATGCTTCTTTTTTTTTCTCATTCTAAATGCCAGAATTTTATGTTCATTGTTTTGTTAAGTTTTTTTATAACAAGGCCTTAGTTATCTCTACACAGCAGCTTGACATGGGAAAACTCTCCTAAAGAATTGTTGTTGGGTTGCCTTTTGCTGTAAAACACCTTTTTATTTGCATAAAGTAAAAAGTAATGCCTGTCTCCAGAACGCTAGTAAGTCCTGTCTCCAGAATGCCAAAAGTAGAATTGAATAGACTGAACTATTTAGAACATCAAACATTCTGTCTCTAGAGGGTTTAAATTCCAATCTCTAGTTGGCCGAAATCCCCGTCTGCAGAAGGCCAAAAGTCCTGTCTACAGAACACCTGAAGTCATATCTCAAGAAGGCCTAAAGCCCAATTTCCAAAAGGCCGAAAGCCCTGTCTCCAGACCGCCAGAAGCCACCTCTCTAGAAGATTGAAAGCCTCATCTCTAGAACACCATAAACTCCATCGCTAGAGAGTCTAAAGTCCCATTGACAAAAAAGAAGAAAGATCGCCAGAGACCTGTCTTGGACACATGAAATCCTGGATCCAGAATTCCACAAGGCCAAACTATTTAGAACAGCAAACATTCTGTTTCTAGAATGCTGAAATCCCCGTCTCTAGGAGGCCAAAACTCCTGCCTCCAAATTGCTGAAGCCCTGTCTGTAGAACGAATAAAATTCTGTTTTCAAAATTCCACAAGGCCAACTGCCCTGTCTCTAGCAGGACAAAAACCTTGTTTTAAGATGGCCGAAAGTCCCATCCTCAGAAGGACAAAAGTCCTGTCCACAGAAAGGAGAAAGTCCTGCATCCAGATTGCCGAAGCTCTGTCTATAGGACATAAAAAATCCTTTATCCAACACTCCACAAGGCCGGCTGCCCCATCACCAGGAGGGCCAGAAATCACTTCCAGAGGAGGCCAAAAATCCCATGTGCAGGAGGCCGAAAGTTGCATCTGCAGTAGGCCAAATGTCCTGCCTCCAGATTGCTGAAGCCCTGTATGTAGAACTCATAAAATTCTGAATTAACAACTACACAAGGTTGACTGCCCTGTCTTCAGAAGTTCAAAAATCCAGTCTCCAGGAAATTGAAAACCCTGTCCCCAAGAGGCTGAAAACCATGTCCGCAGGAGGATGCAAGTCTTGTTCCACTCTCCAAGGGAAAGTCTTGTCTGCAGGAGGCCAAAATTCCTGTCCGCAGAAGGTCGAAAGTTTCATCTGCAGAAAGACAAAAATCCAACCTCCAGATTACAAAAGCCCTGTCTCTAGAATGTATAAAATCCTGTTTCTAAAACCCCACAAGGCCAACTGCCCCATCTCCAGTAGGCCAAAAAACCTGCCCCAGGAGGCCCAAATTCCCATCTACAGAAAGAAGAAAGTCCTACCGAAGCCCTGTCTATAAAATGTATTAAATCCTGTTGTCAAAACTCCACAAAGAAACTGCCCCATCTCCAGGAGGCTGAAAACTCAATCTCCAGGAGGTGCAGGCCGAAATTCATATCCACAGGAGGGTGAAATGCCTGTCCTCAAAAGGTCAAAAGTCTCATCTGCAGAAAGATGAAAATCCCACCTCCAGATTGTAAAAGCCCCATCTCTAGAATGCATAAAATCCTGTTTCCAAAACTCCACAAGGCCGACTGCCCCATCTCCAGGAGGCCAAAAACCCCACCCGCAGGAGGCTAAAAGTCCCGTCTGACAAAAGAATAAAGTCTTGCTTTCAGATTGCCAAAGCCCTGTCTCTAGAACGCATAAAATTCTGTATCCAAAACTCCACAAGGCAGACTGTCCCGTCTCTAGGCTAACTGAAAACCCAGTCCCCAGGAGGCCTAAATTCTCATCCACAAGAGGCCGAATGTCCCGTCTGCAGTCCTGCCTCAAGGTTGCGGAAGCCCTGTCTGTAGAACTCATAAAATCCTGAATTAAAAACTACAGTCTACAGGATATTGTAAACCCTGTCTCTTGGAGGCCAAAAGTCCAGTCCGCAGGAGGCCGAAAGTCTGCCGAAAGAATAAAGTCTTGCCTCCAGATTGCCGAAGACCTATCTCTAAAACGCATAAAATACTGTATTCAAAACCCCTACCTCGTCTTCAGGCAAACAGAAAACCTAGTTTTCAGGAGGCCTAAAACTTTGTGCACAAGAGGCCGAAAGTCCTGTCTGCAGAAAGAAGAAGATCTTGCCCGCTGATTGTTGAAGCCCTGTCTCTAGAACGCAAACAATTCTGTTTCCTAAACTCCACAATGTCGATTGCCCCATCTTCAGGAGGCCGAAAACCCCCGTCTTCGAGAAATAGAGGCTGTAAGTCTCGTCCACAGAAGACCGAAAGTCCCATCCGCAGGAGGCCGAACCTACTGACTCCAGACTGCCGAAGCCCTGTCTGTAGAACGCATAAAATCCTGAAATAAAAACTCCACAAGACAGACTGCCCCGTCTCCAGGAAGTTGAAAACCCTGTCTCCAGGAGGCCAAAAATCCCGTCTACAGTAGATCGAAAGTCTTGTTTGCAGGAGGCTGAAAGTCCCGTCCGCAGGAGGCCGAACATCCTGCCTCCAGATTGCTGAGGCCATGTCTGTAGAACATATAAAATCCTTAATTAAAAAGTCAGACAGCACTGTCTCCAGGAGGCCGAAAACCCCATCTCCAGGAGTCTGAACACCCTGTCCGCAGAAGGCTTAAAGTACTGTCTGCAGAAAGAAGGTCTTGCCTCCAGATTGTCGAAGCCCTGTCTGTAGATTGCATAATATCCTGTTGCCAAAACTCCGTAAGGCCGACTGCCTCGTCTGCAGGAGGACAAATACCCAGTCTCCAGAAGGCCGAAAACCTTGTCTGCAAGAGGACAAAAGTCCAGTCTGCAGGAGGAAGAAAGTCCTGCCTCCAGAATGACGAAGCCCTGTCTATAGAACAAATTAAATCCTGTATCCAAAACTCCAGAAGGCCGACTGCCCCGTCTGCAGAAGGACAAATACCCAGTCTCCAGAAGGCCGAAAACCCTGTCTGCAGGAGGACAAAAGTCCCATCTGCAAGAGGAAGAAAGTCTTGCCTCCAGATTGACGAAGCCCTGTCTATAGAATGAATTAAATCCTGTATCCAAAACTCCACAAGGCTGACTGCTCCATCTCCAGGAGGCCAAAAACCTGCCTCCAGGAGCAGGAGATGGAGGCCGAAATTCCCATTGGCAGGAGGGTGAAAGTCCTGTCCGGATGAGGGCAAACATCCTGCCTCCAGATTGCCGAGGGCTTGTCTCTAGAACACATAAAATCCTGTATCCAAACTTACAGAGACTGCCCCATCTCCATGACGCCAAAAACCCCGTCTACAGGAGACGGAGGCCGAAAGCCCCGTCTTCAGAACACAGAAAGACTTGTCTGTACAACACAGAAAGACCCGTTTCTAGAGCATAGAAATTTATCCATTTAAACACTGAAAGACCTGTCTCTAGAATACCCAAAGACCTGTATAGAACATAAAAAACCTTTTCTTTAAAAAAGCCCTGTCTGTAGAACACTGAAAATCATATCTGGATCTCTGTGTTTCACAGCTTTCAACTTTATTCAAGATCATTAGTTTAGTGAAAGTATAAAGATAGGCTGCTAGGGAGGGGTTTGGAAGATGACTTCATAGCAATGGCACATTAGTGCCCATGTAGTTAGTCGTGTATTTATTTACTTTGTTTTTTGGGTTATGCAAATGATTGCTAAGGTAAAGTTAATGTTTGACACCTTTACATGCAATTCCACAACATAGAATTGTGAATCAGCTTACAATAGCTTGTCAACAGTGCTGTCTGAAGCAAACTTTTGTTACCATTTCCTCAACAGGTTTTGCTCAGTAATTATACAAAATGTAGACTCAAAGAAATGAGAATTATCACACTTTGGCAGCCCATACTACTGCAGCGGCTATGTCAAACTGCACATTTTAACTAATTACCCTCACAGAGTCATCCATCATGTCTATTGTTTTCTTTGTTCAAATTCTTCTAATGTTCAAAGGCCCTGGACACTAGTGCGTTGCCTGGTTTGTTTAAAGCTGACAGCTGGAGGCACAGATATTGTACTAGAAAAGTTGGCTCTCCCTGCTGAAAATAACCTCTCTGAAGCCTGTATTCTCGAAGTGACCCTCCATAGCAAGGATACTGAGGAGTGTGGTCGAATATGTTTCACAGTGGGAAGATCCCAGTCTGCACTTGAATCCTCATTATGCAAGTGTATAAGGTGTAAGACAGGCTGCATAGACACTGACAAAAAGAGAAGTGTCGAAAAAAGCAGCTTGTTCATTCAAACCTCACCATGTACCTTTCCTCTTTCCCTGCAGGTCTAGTTTAATAAATGATACATGAACCTGCAAAAGCAGTCAGAAGAGGTGCTGAGATTGTATTATGGGGAGAAATCTTAACAAAGTACAGAGCTGCTGTGTGAAGGCTGTCAGTGATTAGCAGGGTTCCTCTTTTAGACTGTCTAATGGTTGTCATGCTATGAAGCTACCGTCCCCGTCAGTCACAATATATATTTAATTGAGTCCATCAAAGAAATAGCTAACAAGGTTTAATATGTTATCTTGACCATCACAATCAAACTTAGTTAATTAGTGCCTTCACCAACCAGCAGACTGGTTATGGATCATAAAATAAATTATGATCAGGTGTATTATAAAATGAGTGTCTTGGTCACTTTATTTCTCACCCCAAATCAGATTAAACTGGGCTGTTACAGAAAGTCTGAAATTATTGGTCAGCTTTACAATTTCCTCATACTAATAAATAATATCCCTAAGGAAGCATTAAATGGTCATTCTATTTCTGCCCCAAGGATTGTCCAACAGGAATTACTATTAATCCCAAATTAATCCACACTAGGCCTAGATTTCTGATATGCCTTTCATTAAACTTTGACACGCTACAAACAAAAAAAACAATCTTCTACAGAAAAGATGGAGCTCAAAACAAAATCTTAAACTCAGATATCCTCTGCAAAATGGTGTAGTTGTAGCCAGTTTCAAAGTTTCAAACTTTCAGATTAACATTACATTTAAGTATTAGAAAGAGCTCAAGTTCCTTGATTTAGCTATGCTTTGTAATGCAACCAAAAACTGCAACCAAAAAAAAATAGATAAATAATGTACTAATATCCAAATATTAAACAAGCATTTAACCACATGGGTTAAGGCCCACTCTAATCTCAGTTTCCCTGCAATCTTTTTGGGTGTTCAGACTTGCACGGTAAAATCAATAGGTAAGCACAATATGTAACTCTAGTGGAGAAGGCGAAGGTGAGCATTATCGTTACGGAGAGTGCGACAATTGTCAACATTTTTCAAGCCACGTTTGTGGCTGCATTAGCCAATCAAGAGCTCCCTAGAATAATCATGTGAGGAAAGCCCAAAAACCAGCATTGGTGGTAAATACAGAGTTAACAATTTTGTTCCACTCATTTTCCAATTCTCGATCTGAACACAACTTTACAGTGGCCAAACCAAGTCATATCTGCTTGTCCTTTTAATCCAGTTCTGACACTTTTGGGAGATTTTGATCAAGCAGTTATTGGCAGAATACCATTAAACATTGCTCTAGAGAGCAGACCTTAAACAAAAACAAAAAATAATTACTAAAACATAAATGAAAAGCTAAAGGGATCGCATTCAGTGAAAACGGTTTAGAAATATTTTATGGAATTCTCCTGATAAGTTTTTGCATAAACATTAGCAGTGAGGAATGCTGCTTAGCATGGAGTAAATATTTTACGTATGAGGAATTTTCATTTACATAGAGAAGTGTGAAACTGCACAAGTGCACATGGTATAAAAGTTTCTACCAAGTCTTGATTTTCTGTCTGAATATGTTGAAAACGAGTTTCAAACAACAGAAATTCCAGAGGGAACATGATTCATTAATGAACTACTTTGTTTGATTTGAAATTCTCTCTCAAACAATGTAATAATGTTGTAGTTTTCTAGAACAAGAAGTACTCCCTGAAGCAGAATATATGGAAACCATGTGAAAGACACGACAGTACCTCAAAAAGGACTACACTAACCAACTAAAGAAAAGAGTTGAGAGTATAAAATGCAACCAATTCACTCAACATTCTCAAAATCACCCACATTGTATCTCTTTGAATCAAAATAGCCCTCCCCCTGACATCATGTGAACATATAATTAGTTTCACATCAGAATTAACTGATGCACAGCCAGTAACGGACAAAGAACCCAAAAGCTCAACTAAAAAAAAAGGTTCAAGATCATGTACACAACAACATGTACTCTAAGTCACTTGTCACTTGTTTCAGCAATCCTCCTAAAATATTTAAGGTAAGGTAAGCCAATGTAAAACAAAGCAAATTTATTTGTATAGCACATTTTCATACACATTGGCAATTCAAAGTTAAGTCCCTAGAGCATCAAGCATGACTGTACCATGCAATTTATTTGCTAATCTTTTTTTAAGTAACATTTTAGAGGTTCCTTTATCATTAACAACATATTTTTGCAGAATGAACAGGTGTCATTTTTTTTTTTCGCTCTGAAGTTGATTTTTCAACTGCAACACATCTGGCCAATCACAGTGCAGCTTGATTCCATGTCACTCAAAACATTCAAGAGAGCAGATCGATAGATCAGTGGTGTTGCTGAGAAAAGCATTCTAGTTATTGAAATTCTCAAACTATTTGGCGTGTGAAAACAATTTCTGCATGGTGTAGGCTTTTTTGTAGGCTTTAACATGATTAAAAACAAGGGTGAGTAAAGAAAAATGTGAAGAATTTTGTTGTTAAACTTGCTCCGGTGTGCTTGTGAATGAAATAACTGAACACCCCAGGCACACAGCCAGATGAGTTCTGGGTCAATCAGGTCTCTGAAGCTCCTCTGCCTCTTCAGAGTGGATGCCAGCAGCACCAACAGCTCCTCAAACTGCCCCACATACGTTCTAGAGTACGTTAGTTCTGGAGTCGATCCAAATAGGTCCAAACTCAGATTCCTCCTCTGTTTTAATAAAGAATTACCCCAAAATCATCTCTTTTTGCTTTGCTGTTGCTGCAAACTGTCACCATCGATCAATGGGGAATCTGAAAATATAGGAAGTTGTTCAAAAAGCTTCACATCACTACTGTGCATTTAAATCACAAAACGCATATTTGTTTTTTGTATTGTTAATTTGTATTGAGTCTGACGTGCTAGGACATTTACAGAGCAATAATAATTAATAATAAAACAAACGACAATAGGAAACCAAGAAAAAAAAAAAGGAAAAGCTAAAGCATTAAAAGCAATACACATTGATTCAAAAAAAATAATACGAGGTGTAGCCCATGCCTTTTCCTCTTCTTTGACCACTTGAGGCCGAATATCAGAAGTGAACAGGTTCCCAATGACAGCAATGTTAATAATGTCCAATTTTACAGCTAAAAAACATGTTTGGCTTCATTCAGTTTTTGGTGCATATTTATAAAGATGATCATGACATCTCTGATGGGTGAATTGTTAGTATTACTCCTTTTTTAAGTTAAGTTACGATTCAAAGTTACATAATTAATGGCAGGTCTAGTTTAGTGAGAGCCCCTCACTAAGTGCTGGTGTTTTGTTTGTTTGTTTTTTTCTCATGGTTTCTGAGGCCGTATACATGTTTCATATAAAACCTGAATGACACACAACATCCAAGTTGTTTACAGTCAATGGGATAAACACAGGATTCCATGTCTATGTTCCTACAGTGCATGCCAAATCGTCTTGCTTTCTCCTAAAATGTTCTAGTTAAAATAAATGAAATGTATAGCAAAGCATGCTACTTGACAAAATAAACACTGTAAAATCATATATCCTCAAATGCTCCTGGATTACAAAGATCTGGTTTAAACCTTTGAGAGTGGTTGTTATGGAAACTCTCTAAACTACAAGAGACATCCACTGATTCCAGGACATCATCATCAAGTTCTCCATGCACCATACCCTTGCATACATATACCTGGTCTCCACTGCATTCTAAATCTAATCTATACTTCACACACACACCTTTCCTTTTCTTTCAGTGCTCTGAGAACTTGCACTGGGATTAATTAAAGAAGCTCCAGCTCTAAGAGCACCTCTGCTGACATTAGCAAGTGTGCACTTGCACTAGTTTGCACTGATCTAAGTGCACGAGTGCAATAAAGAAAACTGCTCTGCTCTCAGACAAAACAGCAGGGTGTTTGTTTTATTATTTATACAACTGCTTCTCTCCATCTCACAATCTTCCATATTCTGTGCATGAGACATGAAGTCTATATCGTATGGGGATTGAAGAGCTGCTGTAGCTTCCAGTTCTCAAGATTCTCACAGAATAGACTACTACACTCAAGCTGCCAATGGATTACAGAAATATTTTTAAATGCAGCATGTGTTTTATACATAGTTCAAATTTAACACGCATTTCACAGCTGACCTTCAAATTCATTGACATAAATCCATACATCACTGTCCTTTATCTTCTTATTCCTAGTTAGGGTGTTGTACATCAGTTTAACTATTTTGACGTGAATTTACATTTACATTACAAGGACCCTTTTATATTTTAAATGAACCACTGTTCTTCACTGGTTCAACAAAAAGTGTCACGTGTTATTGGAAAATTGTTTCTTGAAAATAGCTTGATTGCAGGTAAACTACTAGACATATAGACTTTACCATCAACAATAGTGTTGAGATCAAACCTGACCACAATGAATTGAAGTGCAGAGAGAGATTTCAGCTTGGAATATATTGGATTCTTGATACTTCATCATAGGATAAACAAATGTTAATACGGCACTGAGTAAATCAATATAATTGATTGCCTGCAGCTTGGTGGAATCCTCAACACACTCCATGCATGCATCATTCATTACAAACCACACCCAGATCCCAACAGTGCCTGTGTATTAACAAAACTGCATTGCATTTCTATCCTACACAAAAAAACACTGTAAATTATCATGTAATGAATCTTTCTAATAAGGCTTTTGGTTAAGCATCAGTACCCGCATGATTGTACAGGCCTCCTGATGCTGTATTTAGATCGTTTAGCAGGAGATTAGTTAGATTCAGAGGGCAGGATTACAGATGTCTCATCTGCAGAGCTGAGCTGCGTTGTTGGAGGATGAAAGAGCCAGGCTCTAGTTTTGTTATTTTGCAGAGCAGTTGAGTGCATTTCACACGCAGGAAATCAGAGAAACAACTTTAGGGGCTATTGAAAGTGTAAAAGACAGCATTCTTTTTTTATATTGATGCATTAAAAAAAACTACTTTTTAGTACGAATGTGTGTTCTAAAAGGGTACATAGACAGTTCAATGCACACAGAATGAAAATTATTTGTAATCCTTAGATTGTGTTGTCACAAACCATAGGATCCCATCCCAAACCCAATAATCATTGGCAAATGTGGTTTGTACTTGGGTTAAAGGTAGTACGTAACTTTTGATCCCGCAATAGCAGACCCATTAATGCTACAATACAATGAATATGGAGGAAATGTATGTATGTATGTATGTATGTATGTGTGTATGTATGTATGTATATATATATATATATATATATATATATATATATATATATATATATATATATATATATACTCTTTATTCAAGAGAGAGCGAGAGCGGTGAGAGAGAGAGAGAGAGAAGAGAGAGAGAGAAAGTGAGAGTGTGGAAATATGACTTAAAACATGTCTTATTTACTATCTCTTTTCAACAAACTGCAGAAGAAACACTTTGAGGTGTTTTTGAAGTATTTACACATACATTTACATTTATGCATTTATGCATTTGACAAACGCTTTTGTCCAAAGCAACTTACAGTAGGGGAGAGACAATATGCAATTTGTTACACAGTCAAAGTCAGCTTGCTCATAGTAGAAATTGCATCAAATGATCAATAAATAATAGCCGGAAATAAATAAAGGAAGAAAATAAAGACAGAAAAGGAAAAAAATATGTTTTTTTTATATAGACATTTATCACAAGGTAGAAGGTTTTAGTGAAAAATTGCCGATGACAGAGAACCTGACATACATTTTAACTCAGTTTGAATATTATTTGCACTTCTCTATATCCATTTATACACATTTATACATGTATGCTATAGATATATAGATACGTATATATATGCGAGTAAAGCATATATGGAAGATATCTCATCAGCAAAACACCTAACAGCACCTTTTTTTGTTTTGGTGGTGGTCGGTACTTAAAATGCAAAATGTGCCAGTTTATGACCAACATAAAGTCATAAAACAATTATTTTTGTTCATCTATACCTCACTTTGAGGCACAATGCTTGGATTGTAGATAATAATCAATAAAAATATAAACATTTTGTAAAAATTCAGATTTTCACCATGAAATGTGATATTAAAGCAAATGTTTGGTGTCTTTAGAACAAAATAACCCAAAGCAATAAACCAACTGTGTTGTGCTCATCTATAACTTCAATATGAGGGAAATAAATTTTGATTCACAGGTAAATACTGGTAAAAAACGTTTTTGTTGAGAAATTTCATTAGAGTCTCAGTTGGTCTGGTATATTTCACCAGTAAATGTTTTTTTTTTTTAAGAACAAAATTTGATCATAACATAACTGTTTTTGTTAATCTATAACTCGACTATGACGCACAATGCTTGAATTGTTGATAGTAATTGTCAATAATAATCAATAATTGTTAAAATTGCAGCTTGTCATGTGTATTTTACTTCCAAATGGTGTATATACCAGCTTTCAAAGAACAAAATAAGGTCAAAAATCAACTGTTTTTGTTAATCTATAACCCCACTATGAAGGGCAATTCCTGAATAATAGACAATAATCCATAAAACGTTTAAACTCATGTAAAACACTTATTATGTGATATAGCGCACATTGTAAAGCTGATTGCCTTATGAACTAAGTTAGTTTTTTTTGCTTTATAATCTTGTATATTTTATACTTAAAAATATGTAAGTGTTGTAAGTTTT